>JAPYZH010000004.1:0-600000 GCA_030523085.1 Meteorus colon
ATTTCTGGATGTCATTCCGAATCGAATGACACCTCGTTTGTATTTTTCCGAGAGCTTGCGCAGAATTTGACTAAAAAGGCACTTGTTGCCTAGACTAAGAGTGAAAGAATAAAATAGAAAGAAAGATAATTGGTTGAAAAGAAAAGAATGACAAAAGGAATGAGACAAGTTAGCAAACAACTGAATCCGTAACGACCTAATGATAAAATCAATGAAAATCCAAATGAAAAGTTGAACAGACAAAAATTTTAATTTATCTTATCAAATGGCATTGCTTACTGTTGCATGAAACTGTTGCATTAGGATTGAAAAATTTTCATCTCCTTGCCCTTTGCTTCTTCCTTATTCTTGTTTCCTTCATCAAGCGAATGAATTTTCTCTCTTCATTGTTATTGTTCACTAGATTAAAAATAACTAGATTATATTGTATAACATATGGTGCTCATCGGCTCTGTGTACATGCAGGGATGTCATCGCTTATGGATCAAAAAATGTATAAATAAAAGATGTCCAATTGAATAGGGAATGATGAAATGATAGGAACTATCCAGATACACAGTATGGATGAGAAAATCATTAATATATCCCACAACATTATAATATAACAAATCGAGTTCATAAAAATTAAGTCCTTTTCTGTAGGCACCCACGTTAAAAGCAGATGAATACGAGTTACATGGGTTGGAAAATAAACGGTTGATCCATACATGGTTTAACATTTCACATAGAACCACACGCGTTTCTATACCACATGGAACCCTATGACATTCAACGATTGTGATAGAATTAACAAAAAAAAAGTAACGCTCGAATGAAAGGGCTGAACACTATGAATCGAATGAAAGGCATCGAAATATAATGAGCGGACAATCGACCAATTCCACTGTATTTTCCGAACTGATGTTCATTGCAATTCATCCAATCATATCTGAACTCACCATGAAATGACTGCATTTATTGAAATCCTTTTGTTTATTCGTGTAATAAAAAAACTCGGACAATTAATGTGTATATTGAAGTTCCAGTGTTCACTAGAGAGCAAATAAAAATTCACGTGTAAGAGAAAAAAATGGAAATATCTCCAACCAACATCATCAATCATGATTACCATCCATCCAAATCCAATTTCACACCATTTGAGAATAATAATATCGTGATGAATGAAATATTGATTGTGAAATAATTCGACGTATGAGTAAATTACTGGGTTTATATATTGCATTCTTTCACTATGATGCCAGCATATTTGTAGTGTGATGGAGCCACAATATTGGGTGGCATATCAAACTATTTTCATCCCACCAACATATAAGTTCATCAATCATTCAATTTTTCATTGACATCGATTATAAATCAATTTGGCAGTGTCTTCCTCATACGTCAAATTTTTTTGTTTTATTCATTTATTCATTGTATTTTTCTTTTTTCATCGATTAAATTTTGTTTGACAATGCAGTGAATTTATTCAATTGATCTGAACAGGCTACCAGTACAAGAATTGTGGGTGGTATTTGGTGGTTCTTCACTCTCATCATCATATCATCATATACAGCTAATTTAGCTGCATTCCTCACAGTCGAAAGAATGATTACTCCTATCGAGAATGCTGCAGACCTAGCTGAGCAAACAGAAATATCGTATGGCACACTTGAGGGTGGTAGTACAATGACGTTCTTCAGGGTATGCTTCTTTCATTTTTTTACTAATTGGATTTACGTTTATCAGTAATAGGGGATGAAAAAATTGTTTTACCAAGTATTATATTGATGGCACAAACAAAAGAATAATAATTGCATAAGAAAAATAGTGATTGAGTAGCGCCAGGTCAGGAGCTATTGAAAAAGCTATAAATGCTAACAAGACAATTTCAATCATTCAGCATCTACCCATCTTTCAACTTCAATATTATATTCATTATGCATCGTTGTATTGTTTGTTTCTTTGAACAGGATTCGAAAATTGGTATTTATCAGAAAATGTGGAGATTCATGGAGGCTAAGAGATCCACAGTATTTGTTTCATCATATGAAGATGGAATTAAACGAGTATTGGAGGGTGATTATGCTTTTTTAATGGAGTCCACAATGCTCGACTATGCAGTTCAAAGAGATTGTAATCTCACACAAATTGGTGGCTTGTTAGACAGCAAAGGTTATGGGATAGCAACACCAAAAGGTTTTATACTTATTCACGTTTTTCATTCATTTTTTTCAAGTCATTCTCAATATTTATTTCGTTTTTTTTTCTTTTTGCTTTTTGTCTTCATTATATTTTCATAAGAGGCAAAATTGGGAGATTATGCAAAGCTGCGAAAACGTAAAATTTGGTGCTTTATCCGTATGATTTGTTAATGAATTTTCGATTCACCGCTAATGCCAGCTAAAGAAGTTTTCAACATTAATAAATACTAGGGATTAGTTACATGGCACATTTTCAAATTATTTTTCATCGCTGGCTTTTCTCGGTTGTGTTTAGAAACAAAATAATAAATTCTGTGTAACATCTCTGTTATGTAATAGGTTCACCATGGCGAGACAAAATATCTCTAGCAATTCTCGAACTACAAGAGAAAGGGGTGATACAAATTCTGTATGACAAGTGGTGGAAGAATACTGGCGACGTGTGTAACAGAGACGAGAAAAGTAAGGAGAACAAGGCGAATGCACTTGGAGTTGAAAACATTGGTAAGTTTCTTGTCGGAATACAGAATTACTCATGAACCATTGTATATCAGCAGCAGTTAAGTCTTCGAAACACTTGAGTGTGTGCTTCGTTAACTTATTCCTTCTTGAAATGAAATGAGACAAGATAGCGTAAAAATAATGCTACAACATTCAATATTATTTTCATTAAATCACTCTCAATTGTCTTCCAGAAATATCTGTACTTTATGTAAAATAAATGAACGCAACGCTTCGGAAAATTGTAAAGTGAATAGAGAGAAAGTTGAATTGAAAAGTAAAAAAAAGAAGGCAAACAAAAAGACACTGATGAATAAAATACATCGTGGAAGACATTCAGAAGTAAACGTCTGGATGCTTCGACGCTACCAACTATCTCTATACTTTTGTGTATCTCAACAAATTTTCGTCTTGCTTGGCGATGGTGGTAGGACAATTTCACCGTGAGAACACCTACCGGATTTCATGAAAGTCGCAACAAGTTTTTACTATCGGTCCCCGAGACTTTCGTAGAGTCGCCCGTCTTTTTCCTTCACCTCACCACTTCCTTCCCGCACTTGGTTCACCATTTTTTTTCTTCTTATCCACTTGCTTTTTTTCAATTTTTCCCTCTTCGTACTTTTTACCTAGTACTCACTTGCCTTGACAGCAAGTTCGAATAAGTACCCACTTCAGTGGTGTGTAAAATTTACACGACATCTACTGCACCAAGGAAACGTAGAAATTGCCCAAGTTCATCACCTTAATCACGCTTCCTCACTACTTCGATTCTTTTCGAGACACAATTTTCTTTTTTTCTGCTCCCTCTCTTCTTCGTTATTTTTATCTTTTTTATTACGAATGTGAATTGCACAAATTCAGGCTAAATAAGTCTAACTGCCTGTGCACCACTTGGTGGATGCGGTTTTTTTCTCTCTGCTTACCCATTCTCCACTCAACGAATTTCTCTGTTGCCACTATTCTCATCATAGATCGTTGAATCCAAGGAAACGATTGCGAAGTAAAAACTATTCTCATCCATAAACTGAATAGTAGTAATTTTGAACTTTCGTAATTTACCAAGAAAAAGAAAGAAATATCAACCACGATAAAATTCTTTTATTCTCTATTATTATTCAATGAATTTTATCTCCTATTTCTTACTCCAATCATTAATTTTCTCATAATTCCTCGAGATAATCAAATTGTAGCGTGCGCAAATATACAGTATGACTCTGCAAGTACTTCAAAAATCGTCAGAATGAATAAAAATTGTTCATGACTTACAATGGAGTAGTTTTTCCAACAAACAATACATTGGCTATCAATTTTTATCAGTTATTATTGCACTTCACGAAATACAATGAACTTGGAACAATCATCAATCAGCTTCAATATAGATATTACAAACGAATGATCAACTATAAAAATATCTGATAAGCAGGAGTATTTTTTTTATACTTGTGCATTAAGACTATGGAAGAAGAAAAAAAATCATAAAATGAGGAACAGCTATTTGCTCTATTGCTCATGCAATTTTCTTCTACGTCCACTTATGATAATGCTTCTATAATACAACATGCGAATTTTTTCCGAACACTTTATCTTCGTAGTTCGCAAAACTACAATGTCGACGAGAAATGTTGCATTATATACATGGTTTTGCTTGGCAAGTGCGCCTAACTGTCATATAAATCACCGTCTCTGTCTCGCTCATTTTCTCGTCGTAGGAATTATGCAAATCCACACGTCGTCCGGGTCCTTACTCGCCTCGTCTCCTTTCCTACGTTGACGATAAGTGGAGACACTCTTGTGTGCTTTAAACCCCATACATATACATGCAGTGCTCTCTTCATCATCTACTACCATCCTCACTGCATCATCCGGTTGAAAACCGTTGGAAATTAACTGAAATCCACAACGTGATAAATGGACAAATGTGTTATTCGTGACAGTGTAGGTTCGAATACCGATTAAAGCGTGGGCGTACTAAAAGACCGTAAAAATTCACTGCCCAATCAATTTAAATTGGTTGGAATGTCAATATTAATTGTTATAGAATAGAGAGCTTTGGAAAAAGAATTAGATTCATTAATCGGATTTTCTGTTTATTTTTTTCACTTCGATTTGGAGAGTTCAAATAAAAATAAATAAATACAAATGGACAGCTCTTGTGCATTGTCACAGTTCTTATTTGTTTATATTTCATCCAATTCTATTTGGATGGATCTGATATTTCATCATTTACTACACTGAATCATACAGACTAATCATAAACTTAGAGAAAATTCACTACTCAATGATTATCTCGTTTTAACAATATGTTACGAAGTCATCAAAATGTTAGGGTACTCTCTCTGCTGTTGACGCACAATCTGTCGATTTATAAATTATTATCTAAAATTATATATCGGCCAGTGAATCTGAATATTAGCCTTCATGTAGACGTTATGAAATAAAATAACTGAAATGTCAAGCATAGCGACAGGATCAAACACCTGAAAAAGTCACTTCACAAAATGTTTTTCTTTTTATCACCAACCAGAAAAGCATTTCAAATTTATTTTTTTTTCTCACGATCACTAGTACATGCCCATCAAAACTCACGAACTTTTGTCCAACATTCCTTTACATATTTCCATAACGTGACCTGCAAGCGTAGGTTGGAAAAAAAAAAAATAGGAATCAAGTGAGGAGAGAGTGCAAGAACTGCGAAAAAAATGATAACTCAGGTCACTATAGAAATTCCATGAAGTAAAAAATTGTAAAACTAGTATCTTCACACAGTTTATGAAGAGTATCACAAAGTGTGAATAGGGTAAGAGTTTAAAATTGAGTAAAGAAAATAAAAAAAAAGTGGACGATGAAGAAAAAAGAAAGGATGGAAAAGAGAAACGTGGCAAAGTACAAACGAAAAATGAGTAACTTTGATAAAGTTAGCCGTGTCCATGAATACATAGTATGCGCCAAGGCTTATAAAGATTGTGTTGTTGAGAAACAATGCTTGGTGGTATTCTGTACACAAAGTAAAAGAGGAGAATATGCGTAAAAAAGTGGAGGAGGTGAAAAAAAAGAACCTCACACAGCAGACAGATAAGAGTATGTGGCGCAATGTTTGATGTGACGCCGCGTATGCATAAACTGTCTATAAGTCAGTACAGTTACTTGAGGAACATATACGAGCGAGAATCACCTGGGGAGAGAGGGGCGACGTTACTTTTCCGCAGTCTATGCTGATGTGAATCTCACACTCAATCTGTGGGAAGACGGTGCACTTTAAATATATAAATACACGCCCACATCACCTAAGACCTCTCATTGCAATGACATTTGCGCATATATCAGTTTCAACTACTCATTCTCACACTCATTTATTCACTTTGTAGAAGAAGAGAAGAAAAATTAATTAACTTTAATTCAATCTTAGGTTAAAAAATAAATATATTCATTTGTAATAATGTTATATTTTTTTATTATAACACATGGATTGATGGTAAAGGATATTTATTTATGGTGGTACCTGAACCGTTTTGTTATGAGATTAAACATGATTATGATATCAATGAAAATCGTAAAATGTAGGATAAATATAAAATGGACAATTCAACAACTTTTGATATAAGAACGAAAGTCCAATCGTGTTTGTTTATCAATAAAGAATAATAATAATAGAAATGATAGTACAACTGAGATCAAAGTGTAAACAAAATTAATAACAACAATATTAACTTTGATAATTTGTCTCTTTTACAATTCTGTTCCTGCTTTTCGCGTTTCATTATTTTCAACTATACAGTTTCTGTTCCCCTTTTTTATTTTATCGGCAGTGGGGATAAAAGTTTTTCATAGAAAAGGCAAAACTCGACATTGTTATACGATCTCTTCCCTTCTCTAAACTTGCAAAGCGACTGCGCTCGACGACTCGGAAATCCGGAAGAAATTAGAGAGAGGACACTCGAGGCATAAAAACTAATGAGCCGCCTACGGGTACACCTCCACTACCCTTCATTCTGTCTATTTATACTTTCCCATAGTTTCCTCCTCTACTTTTTTTCGTTTCCATTCTATTCTATTTTTGTAAAAAATTTTTTTTGTTTCACAGGTGGAGTATTCGTTGTGCTGCTGTGCGGACTTGCGCTCGCAATTCTCGTTGCCATTCTTGAGTTCTGTTGGAATTCGAAAAAAAATGCACAAACTGATCGGGTAAGTTTGAATTCATCATGCTTCATTATCTTTATTATTGCTGCTCGTATTTAACGTGCAATCGACTGTTAATGAACATTATTAAAGCCAACGAAAACTAAAATAAAATCCTTAACTTTAATTTCTTCAACCATTCAATTTTCTGTAAAATTACTCAGCAAAATTATCTTAAAAATTATTACAGCATAAATTCATAGTACAGAGCATCGAGGAAAATATTCTCTGCATCGGCAATTTAGTTTTTCATTTATATATTTTATTTTTTTGCCTGTCAGAATATTCAAATGATACGCCTGGTGCATCATTATATCACTACCTTGGCCTTGCATTTGCACGTAATTGCATGACACGATATATACATGATATATATTTACGTGTTGTGTATATCGTCTGTTTTGATTATGTACTCACGAACGTTGCTCGTCTTTGTCAATCGTCGCACGTCTGCAACTATCGTCGTTATTTTCATGCCAGCACACGTTCATACAGGCACTAAGAAATACATCCACACATCCACACATACATACACGTGTCATGTAGAAAATCAGGTGTTAAAATGAAATCTAATCACAAAGTCCATATAGTGAATTATCTCCACAAAATTAAATTTTCACTCTTTTAATTCAATTCCAAAACATCAAGAATGAATATTTTTAATTAGCAGTATTCTACTCCGAGTGATATCATCCAAATTCACACTTTCGAAAGAACGCAACACTTTTCCAAAGTAGTCCCCGACTTGTTAAATATTATCTTAAATATAAATTTCTTCATGACCACTCACTCTCACTTAGTTATAAAATCTCATTTAATTTATCATCAATTATCACTGCCACTGATACAATGCGGATTCATTTTGAAAATATAATTCCGAGATTCATAGTAATGATGCATTGCCCACGATTTATCAAAATATTTGCATGAAACAATCAACATTAATCACTGAAACAATTCGTGAAAACACACACAGTCTTTGTGCGCGGAGATGGCTTCAGAATTACGATTTGCGATGCGATGTGGCTCACGCCAACGTCCAGTAACAAAACAACGAAGTCGGGGTGGTTTGGGCCCTGCAACAACTGCCTGTGTACACTGCAGCCCACAATCGTCACTTGTACGAAATCGACGTTGCTTCAGCCATGAAGAAATAACTTACATACCTAGCATCGAAATACCTCGATTAAATGGTGTAAGTTCGTTATTCAAAACGAGATAACAGTTATAATTATTTTTTATACAGTTTTTCATATTTATCATAGTTTCGCTAAACACTTTATATTATCTCTTCCCGGCACAATTCCTGGGACACTATCAATATCTATTCTTGTTGGTAATTTAGGAAATAAATCTGAAGTTAATCTGACTTTCAATGTAACACTTTAGTCGTACTTATATGTGCGAAAATTACTATTTTGCTTTGTAGCATGTTTGTGTATTGATTTTGATAGTACCTGGCTGTTTATATGTGATTCAATGCTCATTGTTGGCTTTGCTGTGCATGCGATGGAAATTGCATATAAAATATTCCAATAGTTATTCTAATACAGTATTCACTTATATTCTTATGGTGAAGAATGTTCAAACAGGAGTTTTAATTCCATATGTAAGTTGTCTTTAATTAGAGCGATAATAGATACGTCGAATGGGAATATTAATGATCACATTCGAGCTTGATAGGGGAAAATAATTGAATTATTTCGCGAACTGAATTTTCTCCTGATAAATATACAAATAAAAATGTGCATAAAATGCGTTTACAACTTCAGTTGGGTTGGTGAAATATTTTCACTGTCAAACATATTTTTCTGATTGAATTTCAAAATTCCCAAAGCTATATTCATTGAACTTGAAAAATTCCGAAAAGTCCAGTGGAGTATCCAATAACAAAAGCCAGATAAAATTCACATTCCATGTCCCATGAATTTATTTAATCTGTCCACACATTGTTTTGTCATACAGAATTTCACTGCGTGCTGTTCATGTAAGTTGCAAGTTCGTATACAGTAATAAAGGCCCTGAAAAGCTCATTCTGAATTCGTCAGCACAAAAATCACAAAAGAATATATTCTCATGTATATTTTCCCTTCTACACTTGACCTATTGCTCTCTCTTTATCGCTGCACAAACAGGAACAGCCTGCTATTCCATCCAAGAGGAAACACTGGGCTGTAACTTGGGCAGAAATTTATTTTTACAACTGAAAAAAAAATTCTTGGTCATTACCTTGGTGTTTCATTTTGGAATAGAAAAAAAAAATTCTAGTGTATACAAATTCCAACTTTAAAAGATAAAGAAATTGAATACTATGATTATAGATGTTCGATATTTTTAACGATATTGCACGACTTTTGTATATCTATCTACAGCAGGAAGTTGGCGCGCTACCGATGACGGAGATGAAGAAATCATTGAGCTTCGATCAAATGCAGGGGACGTGCCATGGCGGGAACACCTAGCACAGGCCTCACCCACTCCATCCTCATCAGCAGTTGCACCAAGCACCACCACCACCACCATCAGTTTGCAAAGCCACCCCCACGCACACGCGGCATTGCCATTGCCACTCTCATTCTCACAGTCACAGTCACTCGCACAAACATCAACCACCACCACCACCGAGACAGAGGAGAGCCTCCTCGGGCATCAGTATGGGTCAAGGTTTGTAGCATTCATGATTGAGATTTCGATCCATTTTATTAGGACAAAAATTCGTTGCAGTAAATCGAGATAATTTGTTTAGAGTTTCGTGAACAGTCACAGTCTCGTCTATTTATTTGTTATGTCAATGAAGCTTCGCAGAAGCTCCACGTAGAATTAAAAAATTATATGAGTATACCGAATTGGAATAGAAAATAACTCATTTCGTGCAACATGGTGTAGTTCGTTATGGGAGATCGAGTCTGTATCTTTTCATCTACATTGTTTGATCAAATATAAAGTTATGAGATATGAAAAGAGATTTTTTATGGAAGAAAGTCTAGATGTCATGGAGGTTTTTATTGAATATATTCAACGTATCACCGTGACATTGTTTCAAAAAAAGAATGATTGATATTCCAATATTTTTTACTATGCAACATTAAATGGATCACGAAAACTCTTCTATATATCAATAAGGTTACCACTTTGCTGGTTCCATTGCAATTGATTTTTATTGTTAAAAAATTCGTTGTGTCCATTCTAAATATCAATTGAATGGATAATTGACAGGAGGTGACCATCCTGAGAGTATTCTGTGGAGATTTGATTGCGATTTAGCTGGTGAACCAGACGTAGTAATTTCACCGCCACCACCACCACCACCACCCTCTGCCGCCGTATCACGAACGACAACTCTTTGACCAATACTGGAAGAGGTGCCGACGGGCGTGCCAGTGCAAAACGAACTTCCAACACAGGCCACCGTTGTCGTCGTCAACATAGACCAGAAGGAAACGTGCTTATAGCCTTTATGACAGCCCAATGGGGCTGGTAATGAAGTTGTCAAGGCGTTTCGGGACCAGTGAGAAACGTGAGCATACACTAGCACTTTCTTGACGCATATATACGTTTATATGTATATATAATAATATTGCGCACTATGTCATGAAAGATTAGCATACCAAAAGTGAGATAACAACAATTTGCGACAAAGTTAAATGGACTTGTTCTACTTTTTTCTTGTATTTATATTTAATTATTGTATATGTCGTTATTAGTAGTATTCACAATTGATGGGAATAATCATTTTCAGAACTTACAAATTCTACAGAATCGAAATAGAATTTTCAATGTGACAAAATAATATTGAACATGTTAATAATTAATTTATTTTATCAGATCCTGCATTTTTTTATTTTCTTTCATGTTGATTAAAATTGATAGGATATTGCAAAAAATAATGTCACTGCCACACTCGTCCATCCCAGTGTATATACTGAAAAAAAAAGAGAAGAAATTGTAAGAAATTATTAAAAACCCTACCAAATACTCGTGTTTCTGTATACAGTTTATATTATAGTGCGACACAAATTAGTGATACATAGTCGTAAATTATGAATGAGTGAAAATGTGGAATATTATAAACAGAAATATAGATAGAAAAATTTTTTACGATTCAATGAGATACACGAATATGCATATATATATATATATGAATACTGTCATAACTGTAAATATATTCGAAGTAATAATTTTTTCTGAAAATAATAATTGTCTAAGATTAAGTAATTTTCTATATGCAGTTTGATCATGATACATTTTTCTCGGAATACAATTTTATGTTTCATAATGAAAATAAATAATTAAAAAACTGAAACGAAATATAATTAAAGTAATATCAACGTGTACATAGTAAATTAAGTATTGAGCGGCAAAAATATTGAGAAATAAAACGAATACTCATTATTATCACGGCCTATAAAATGATTGATACTCATTTTCAACAGACACCATATAGTGTTATAATTATTTCATTATCTTTTTTTTTTCACTATAAACGATGTACAAAAGTTAATTATCGCAATTATCGTTGTTCGATGTTCATAAATGAAAATTAGAGTATTATATACTGATATGTGAAATTAAAATTAAATTTAAAAAATGTATTAGATAATTATCGAAATACGTATAGCTAAATGGATACTATAACTTGTGTATAGTGATCGATACATGAGATCAAAATATCTAGTCATATTTTGTAACAGAAATCATGACATTGTTATTTATGTATCACTGATAATTATTGCCATCGTCGTTAATTATTATCAATGTGTGGATGATGAATTTTTCCACAATGATTTGAATGAACTTAGCAAGAGAATAAAAAAAAAATTATGAACATGAAAATAAAGGAAAAATGAGAATTATCATGAATATATTGTGTACATATATCATATATTGAATTTGTTATATATACGGTGTTGCTGTTGTTTAAAAATGATTATATAAGTTTAGTCCACTTTTTATTGTTCTTTATTTCTCATATGTTCTACAGTATATTTCGGAAGTTCAATTTATAATTGTCGGATGAAACACAATTGTGTGAAACAAGAAAGAAAATATGTATGTATGTGTCTGTGTGTGTGTGTGTTAATGTTGTGTGTAATATAAAATTGGATTGAAAAAAAAATATATGTTGGCCAAGTGCATCAACATTAATTGTGAAAAACTGCGAGCAAAATTAGCTTTGACGAAATTAAATATCATTTTTTTACAATTACGCAAATAATTATCACTTCCTCGCACCTCATATATGTATACATATATAATCCATGTTTTAAAGTAAGTTATAGAATAGCACATATATAAATTCACACGCCAATTTTACCCAATCTCCCCAGATACATCTTTAGAAATCAGTTCCCCTTGAATATGTAACAAATCTCGAACAATCAAATTGTGGCCCAAATTCAGTAACCAAAAAAGCTATCATGCAACTGACCACTTTCCAATATCTCTTGATACAAAAGGGAAAAAATACAAACGTAAATGTAAATATACATAACACGTCATACTGCATCCATGCACATACATTTTATTTTTGATGTACGATCACAATACGATTGTGAGGAATGTCGAATAATATTCGCCGAAAAAAAAAAAACAAACAAACAAAACCAAACCCAAAAACTATACAAAAATAATAAATCCCAGGATACTTTGTCTATGTCGAAATAAATCATTTCATAATATCGATCATGCGTTTCATGGCGCATCTACGCATGTCGCAATTTTGGGTGGAATTACTCTCGGCTCAACAACCTATATTTATCTTCCTTTTCGTCTATCACATATGTATATATGTGTGTTCAGTCAATTGAGTTGAAAGAGATCCTCAAAACTATTTAATTGAATATTTTAACTAATGAACGAGCATGAACTTTATAACTCTACTTTTGGTTCTTTTGTCAACATACCGTTCACAAACAGAAATAGTTGTGAGGGAATGGAATTAAACCATTGACGAACGATACTTATAAACTAAATAATTTTCTGACGTTTGAAATAACTCCTTGATGAATTGCCATCCATTCCAAATTTTAATCTATCACCCTAATTGATGATTTATAAACGTAAAATTGAATTAAAAAGTTTCGTCTTTTTTAAATTAATCAAGAGATGACTTGGCTCAGCAACGTGTCAGTTATTAAATTCTTCTTTCATATCTTTTGTGATAATAAAAACGCGTAAAGGCTACATTATAAAATGATGAAGCTTCAATTCATGCCTGGATGATTATTTGGAGAGGGAAATCTGTGCTTATACAGATATCCAATTGTGAGCGATTATGCTGTGCCATAATATTGAACGACATCTGCAAGTTCGCTTCGGGCAATCACTTTATAGTCGACTGATATTGATGCCAGCATCTACGGGCACGTTGAGCTCTGCATCATCCCTTGATGTTTCTGTGATTTTTCGTTTGAAATATGAGAGAAGTATTCACTCACCATAACTCTTTTTCTCAGCACTATTCTGGTCTACAAAGATAAAATCGATCCATTTGCAAGATTTTGCAAAATCGGCACTGACATTTCACTTCATCAATCATACTCACTCTTAGATCTTTCAACAAATTCACGAATTCATTTGTCATTGAACAGACTGCGCTTTAAAACCTTAATATCTCTTCAAACGTACACAATATTTCAAGTGCATTTCGTTATCTCCATACATTTGATCTCTCAATAATTTGAATTAATCCACATACAGATGTTGCACGTTACTATTTATGTAAATCTGATTTACAACTCTATGTTTGTCGACGCGAATTCATATTATAAATTTATACACATATTCGTATATAGTGAATACTCTTTGCAAATATAATGGATATAATTTACATTTATAGATTATCCGTAAGGTAACGTCAATTCATCACAGCATTTTTCAGACATATCCAAAAAACGTGTACAGAAATAGCACATACGCAAAGCACAACCGCATCAGTTTTATATGAATGACATCAATGGAAATTGCTTTTGGTAGGTGAAAAAAAACCCTCAACTGCTCACAGAAGTTCAGAATAGTATGATGCAGTGGTACAATTATGCTATGTATATATGTAGTCTTGCATTTACAGACTCATTGCTCTTTCAAAGGGAAAAATAGAAAATGCTGAAAATGACGTGTATATAGAATTTATAGTTTAGAGACGATAGTGGACAAAAAAAGGAGACTGAGAGTAAACGAGAGTTCATATAAAAACGTTGTTCATCAAAGGCACTGGTCTTTTTAACGAATACCGTTGTGAGCGAATGCACAAACGAATGTTTTTCCCACGCTTCCACCTCATCTATTCACATCGCGCTCATTGAATTCTTTTTATTTTCACTGCGACATGTAGAACGATATATGAATATACAAGCTTTGTCATAAGATCGAACAATCTGCACAGTTTTTGAATACATCTACGAAATTGTTATACCATTCTTGTATTCAATATAAATTATTTCTTTAGTCGAAATTCCTCATTACTACGTATAGAGAAGAGGGTTTACACGTCACAAAAAAGAGCATTTCATTAGATGAAGAATGTTCACTACTCAAATGAGTGGGCCAGATATAATGAAGGATACAAGTGAAAATCCTTTGATACCAAGCTATTTTATGACTTTATGCTGTCAAGTAGGATAAATTAATGCATGACAGTTATGTGGATCAATGTAGAAAAAAATATAATATGATACAGGATTATTAGTTTATATATGAATTCCAGAATAGCGAAATTCATCTATACGCAATGAAATCCCCGCGGTATAATGGAAACAACGAATGTGGTACACAGTGCATTTACATGTTGATTGACAGCTCCATTCTCTTATCAAACATCCAATTTTGGTTGACAGTGCTGTGGTTCGTAGGCATCCCCTGCCAATTTAACCATATGGTATAGATGGAAAAAAATGTTGAATAATATAAAAAATATTTATCCGTTAATATTCCGTTTTGTATCATCCTCGTCCTATTTTATCAGGTCAGTCCATAAATGCCAGTTGGAATGATTGGCATTTTATCGGACTAAACGGGACTTCTTCTCATCTCATATTTCGGCTTCCAAACTGGAATAATAAATGAGGAGAAAAATTATATTCCAAAGGGAATGATTGTACAATATGAAAGTAAGTGTTCAACCAATTTTTTTTTTTTTGAGCTGGTGAAGTATTCGTTAAGTATTTTCATCTGTTGTTGAATATTCTCTATTTGAAATCCATCAAAAGTAAGATATTCAAATGTCAACAAGATGAAGGACACTATCTCTATTGATTCCATAATCTCTCAATGTTACGTTCATATGATCAAGTCTTTTTGTAGCATAACTAAAATGAAAGAAAACATTTCCATTGAATGTAAAGCAACAATTTATCGATTGGTATGAATATAAAAATGAAATTTGTCACTCACCCACTGATAACAATTTTGTATCCCACTGTTTCGGATGTGCGTCTTAACAATGGCACTGTATTCAGCAACTGATAAAGTGTCGCTACCGTATCGTCAGCAGAAATATGTACGAGGTATACAACAGTACCAGTCATCGATCGGACTTTTAGTCGCAATTCACCAGACTCACCCGTCGGTTCATTTATCCCTCGTAAAATTGGCATCTGCAATAAAATTTTATTACAAATCAGTTCAATATATTGAATAACATTCTTTTGTCCAATGTTATTCATTAGATAGAAGAACAGTCTCAAAATTTATGGCATAGCAACATAGAATAGAATAAAAGCGAAAAGCAACAATCCAATATTTTTTTATTTACGTCGCATTTATATTTTCCGGATGTAAACGATTTAGTTGCACGAAGTTTTTTAAATTTATTTTCACTCGTATTTCTAGAATTCTTCAATGTGTGATTGTCAAATGATGTCATTCTCGGAGATGGTTTTGATGATGAGCGTGAACCTGACAGACTAATTGATCTGGGTCTCGGCAATTCACCATTGAACGTCTCGTTGGGAATCCGACTGCAAAAATCATCCAACAGAATTACATAATTCCAACTAATGACTATTGATCGTTATCTTTAACATTATATAAAGTATATATACATATCTAAGATCAATGTCCATTGGTAACATATAGAAACATGTTAATTAATCCTAAGAAAATTTAGATTTATCTTGGATATCCCAATACAATCAGTTCTGCACTTACTGTTGTTACTTAACATGAATTTATATTTATACGCCAATACACAATGAATTATATACGCTACGTATTATTTCTTACACACGCATATACCAAACCGCATTTTCCTACTCTTCTAAATGTGCGATGAATCTTATAAATAATAATTCATGAATATAACAACCTGCATGATACGTCTAGGGATGATCGATCGGATGAATTAAATCGTCGAGTTGCAGTTGCTGCTGTGGATGGCGTTCTTGATAAGTATCCGGCATGCTTAGAATTCGATAATTTTTCTTTCAATGGCAAATAGCACTCGGTACTTCTTGTAACAGATGGTATCTATTATAATATACAATTAGTTTATCACGGACTCTCAAATTTTTGTTGGTTTTATATTCATTCTACCTTTTGGTTCTTTGAATTCAATGTTACATCAGTATTTTTCTGTGTGTTCAACTGAGTATCAGAACAATTATTGTTGTGTGGCGTGAGCAGTTGATTCTGTGAATCGTGATTATTTATATCCGGTTTGCTGTAAAAATAGAAGCAAATAGAGATCATATGAACAAGTGAGATGGTGTAAAGATAAAGAAAAGCAATACATGTCAATATATTGAATAACTACAGTTAATAGTGGTATTAATTTCATTACCTTTGACTCGGCGTGGTAGCTTTCAGAATTCCACTGGTGATAGCAGAATTGGTCGGCCTAAATTCAATCAATTAATTTTATCGTATAATCAATTCGATGATTGCTATAAATAGAACGTTTATTCACCTTAATCGAGGAGAATTCGGGGTTATATTAATATTTGAGGTATTCCATTGTTGTTTCCAATCAGATATCAATGACTTCGTTGGTGTTGATGAAATTTTAACTCTTGGTGACGATGTTGCATGAGAAATTTGACCACAGGATGGCAACTTGCCCAATTGATAGCCATGCCCAGGATAATTGAACCCCTCACCAACATATGTTTCTGTTCTGTGATCCTCAATCTAATTTGCATAATGATTTCTTATTAAGCGCTGCGTTACATAATTTCTGATTAGTGATTCTGAATATATAATTATTCTCACTTTAAATGCAACACCATTTGGATATTCACGTTGGAGTTCAGATGGAAAATATCCGTCTAGAATATCCCGGATGAACGATTGTGTTCGCGATTCACGATAATGACGTAATCGACCTTTCTGTCCAACTATCATTCCATTCTTGTAAAATTTCAGAGCCATACTTGCAGGTGTCTTGCAAATTGTTTTATTAATATTTAATCATTACTTTCTATTGTCATGAATCATCAAATAGAAATTAGAAAATTTGATAACAAGCGATCATTTTACTTTAAATGAAGCACCTCCTTGATAACGACAAACATGCATTTCTCCTTCGCCAACTGACAAATTCAATTCCTCGATGTTAGCAACTAGTTTGAAGTAACAATCATTGATAAACCTGTTGGAACAATGGACGACGAGCTATTCATTTCATTAATTGATAATTGCGATTGATAAAATCCAAATCGTTGATGATTCACTTACTTCACAGATGCATCCGAACCTCTGGGCTTGTTTTTGACATTTTCACCCACCCAAACCAGTCCATAATCTGCAAGGAATTTCTATCGATACGAAATATGTTATCATCAACACAATGGAACATAATATTTGTATAAATTTTTGTTCTATTTCAATTGATATTCAAATAAAATCATCATCACCTCCATTTCCAATACTTTATGCTCCAACTTCAAACATTGTTTGTGATAATGATCAGAGCTGTCCAACTGTGTCATCCGCTGTAACTTCTCCTTTTTGTGAGCAATTTCTTGCTCTTTACTTTTTGTTTCCCATTCTTTGACCTGGTGACAATACCAAAAGTATAAATATTTAAATGGATAGAATAATTTTAATTCTTCCTCATTTGAATATAATTCTTCTAATAGTAATGGAAACAAGATACTTTTCTTTTTAATCGACCAATCTCTTGATCTTTCATTTTTATACGATCTTCTGCTTTTTTCAAGACTGCTTGCATTCGCTGCATTTGATCACCAGCCAAGTACAGTTGTTTAGATAACATCCCTACTAAATCACCTTCTGTATGCATAAATTAATGAATAATTAACATTCTTACTATTTTTATATTTGTCAATTTCCTACTGGATTCAAACTATAAAAGGATCTTACCTTTTTCTGCCTTGCAAGTTTGTGAAGGCTTTGTTATGTTTTGCCATTTTTTCGATTCAATATCCATATTCGACATCCTGGATGATTTTATAAAATTTAACTATTCCTCCTCATACAATTCCAATTTTTCCTCATAATTTTATAAATGGTAAAATTTACCTTGAAAATTATGATTCATAAATTTTCGTGTAACTATCAAATTCTCACGAAAATTCTTTAAATTTGTTACAGTAATTTTTAAACGAAATAAATATCAATTTTTCAACATTAAATGCTCCCACTGTAAAATAAATTAGAGATAAAAATTATAAACCAATAGATCAAAAATTACAACCACAAACGCGTGGTTTGTCATTTTTAGTTGCAGTTTCAGTTGTCAATGTCACTCATTTTAATTTCAAAAAGTAGCGCATATACTTAATATACTATCTATGTTTATACTTGTTTGACGGTATTCGTAATGATATACTTGTTGTCCAGCGACACATTGCGTCAGAAATTCAGTCCAAGGTTCATAAATATTCAGAAATTTATAATAAAACCAAAACCCATTGCTGCTATTCCAATATAATTATGCAGAAAAAAAAGAAGATAGTGGATGATCGTGCGCTTCAATCCGAATTATGTGATAAAAAAACTTATCATTAACGTAACCAACTTCGCAACATTATAACAGCCTATAATTTAAAACCTATGGAAACAATGGTAATTAAATCTACCTGTCCTATAATTTATAATTCGCAACTCATGATTGAAAGAACAAAACATATTAAAATAATCTTGCATGCAATTCATCAATATTTGAAGCAGCCGCTCATTGAAAATAATTTAATTATTCTGTTGGCACCACTGCACTTACGCGATAGCTACCATTTACGCGGGTAATTTAAATTGTGCGCCCTAAATATTGCGCTTGAACCCTATGCACACCTAAAACAAATTTTTCGCTTACCCATAAACTTCCATCTTCATAATGTCATAACGAACAACAGAAAAAGCAATAAAATTCATTTCACACTTTGACTGCAAATTAAAACACAACTGGCGTCAACCCAATATCGATTGTCCACACGAAATGGCCACGTGACTCATTCTTGACGTCATAACATGATGAACCCGAGGTCGAAGTACTATATATATATATATGTAACCCTGCATACGCAATCATTAGCGAACTTTCACGATTGCGACCGAATCTCAGCAGTCCTTCAGTATATTTACACGCGCCTTTGTATCGAGATTGTATTCTATTTTTTTCCTAAAAGGAACATTTACTCATTACCATAAATGAGTATCGCTGTATAAGTGAGGTTATGCTGTCATTCATCAATAACTGCAACTTCATTCGTTTCACTACTCAAAATTAGTGTACGAGGAATCGTATCGTAGGATTTCCCATGAATCTTTCATTCATATTGTTAATCGCATTCGTCAATGAAATGACTTTACCATTTATGTGAATTGCAAAGGTGTGGTATCGCCGGTCAGGACAAATATTGTGTGAAAGTATTGAAAAATGCAGCAAATAATTGAAAATAATTTGCCGAAAAACATTTTCACACTTTTGTTTCGTCATCGGAACGACGTGAAGGTGAGTGTCACATAATTTTTTTCCACATTAAAATTTCAAGCTTTCTTTATTTATAAAGAATTCAATTGTTTCAGTCATATAAGTGCAGAAAACAGAATTTTTGTTGATTTTTTGTTTGTTTCTTTAGGAGCATAGACTTCATAGAATGAAGCATAAAGTTAGGGATTAATGTCGGCCCTGATTACAAAGTAGCATTAAAAACGATCTGAGATGAATCTCTTGTGAAAGCTTTCAAATGCTATTAAATACTTCCAATGTTAATGATCTTGGGCTTTGACTATGAAATAAATTGTTTCGTATGCAAATTTTGAATCAGGGTGATGTGTCTATAGATGCATAAAAAATTACCAATGAAAAACTTGTCATTTAATATTTTACATTGTTATGAAAAAGTATGTCTATAGTCGTGTATTGGTATGAATAATATCCGGAATTGTATGCACGAACAAAAGTTTCCACAGTATCTTCATGTGTATATGATACTGCATATTATATACAAAAATATGAAATGATCGATTGTAATTTATTGCAACTACTGCTGAACAGACAAGTAGAATTATGATTCAATATTTCATATCATTACGAAATATTTTTATTGCAATTGTTAGAATAGGTGTGTTTGCTCACATGCGATACAGTACGTCACATCGAAAGTATAAAATCATAAATAAAAAAATTATTTTTCCAAATAGTATCCAGAATTTATATGACAAATGCGGTCCTTCAATTGGAAAGAACTGTCATAATACACAAGAAATTGAGAACACAGTGGTATTGAGGATAAATTTATATAGATCTGTTGTTGTCGACAATTTATTTCTCTTCTTCATTACAACACACGACTTTATTCATGTATAACTCAACTTGTAACTTCTAATCAATCCTTTTCAAGAAGTTCTGAAGGAAAAAGAAAAAGAGAAATAAATTATAGAATTTTTAATGAAGTATGATGAATATTTTCCTCATGTAATTTTATTCATACTTATTGTATATCCATCGTATTTATTCTACATTTTTTTTTTGTATTTGTTTCTTTGAATTGCGACCACACAGTTTACGATCCTGCAATTCAATCCGAAGATAGCAGACCCTTTAAACCGACACGTGCTGTCGGTGCCTTTTGTCAGTCCCCTCAAGCAAATTACTTTCAATTTAGCTATAACAAAATCCAGTGGCTTGCATTACACTTCTATCTACAATACTATTGTGCGTATGTATACACGAAGCATGATCTGTGAACAGTTTGTACAGACATAGTTGCGCCAAGTTTAATGGAATTGTTCTATTTTAGGGCGTGTCCGAAACCATTATGTAATGAAACAAAATTATTTATATTATATTATATTTAAATTATAGAGCGTATGAACACTTCAGGGCGCAATTGTGACTCATGATTATCATCGAGTAAGTCTGAGTATACAATTGCATATTGACACTTTCCCACACATAAATATTGATCGTGAAGAAATCTGTTTATATCTTCGAGGTCATCCAATTTCCCACTATGAAATATACATTGATATCATGGAAAAAGTTCCTGCAGTTTGATTGTTACTAATGAAGTTGTAATATCAAATTGCGTTGGTAGCTTTTAAATAATCAGTAAACATAAAAAATTGTAAACATAAAAATATGTGAACTCTCAATGAGGAGTAAAATGAATGTGGAAAGAAAACCATACGGCTAAAGATCGATTATATAAATTTAATATCACGAATATATGGATATAATTCTGATCAAGTTGATTGCACACACACGCGTAACTTGTAGTGATATTTGATCGAAAATCAATATTTAATGAAGCAATGACTGGAGACAGTGCAAAAATTTCGCAACTGATGTCATGTGAGATCAATCAAATATGTCATTCAATGTTTGATGACTCATATGGAGCACAGTAATCACATGAAACATGAACAATCAACAAGTCTCGTGATAAGACATCGACCGGGATGTAATTTGTATTTTGCATTTAATATTTCTAATGATATAAATATTGATACTTCAGGTCTATTGAGTCTAGATAAATTCATGGAAAACCAAATGGATGAAGATGAATAGAAATCCTTAAATTATTGGAACCCCCTGGCTGTGAAAAATATGGTGGGGCATTTTATGGTGGGGATAATGGAACTGAACAAAATACACTGGATGCCTCGTGGCAGTTAGTTGAGCCGGGATTAGTAAGTGATGACGACAAGACGTCGTTCGGAATTCTTACCGATGGTGTGTAGTTGAAATGAGTAGTGTTGAGTAAAATTGGAAATATCGTTTGTTCATGGTACGAAATTAACTGTTAATAAATTCGATATGATTCTCTCAGTAATGAAGATTGAAAATTAGCAATTTCACAATGCTATTTTTTTTTTCAATCTATATTGGGATAAATTTGAATGATAGTACATGTGCCCTCCTTAAAGTTATTTGTCAACCAATTTTTTTGGCCAATTGTTTGTGTACAAATGATTTAGTCCAATTAAATGTCATTCCATCTGATACATTGTCATTGCAGAGTACGCCCCACCAATAGTTAGATGATAACTTTGTGCAACGTCATGCAATTTTTTTTCCATCTTTTTTTAATGGCAAAGTAGTGGTTTCTGTATAAATTATCATAATTGTACATGCATGCATTCATCGAAATGTGATTGATGCACTGAGTGTTGGATTTAGCACGATATCCACATCAAATCATTGAGAACGTGCCCCGTCTGTGTTAATTAATCGTTAAAAATTTTATATCACTTCAGACGTGATATAATGCTGTGAAAAATACTCGGTAAGAAAAATTTCAGATATTGAAATTGAAATATTATCAACGGCGCGGTTTCTGTGTCAATAGTTTTGACTGGAAATTACTGGTAGATAAAAAAAAATACAGGAAAATAACATTGTACTAAATTATAATATTATATAATAGCTGAAGAATTCACTATGAAAGAAAAAACCCGAGCCATCATAAATTAATAAATTAATAAATTAATATATGACATTGCCAGAAAGGAATTTATGAGAGGACGCGTAAGTTTTGCGGTGGAATTTTCATTTATTGTCATTGAGGGTGTATGAAATAATGCGGTCAACAATTTCTTGACCTAGAAAATATTATTAAAAATCCAACTCGCATCTATATCCTTCCGATGGCATTAAGATTTATTTTTTAATTCATCGAGTCACTGTATCAATGACAAATGTCTCGAAGAATATGATCTCGTTGTGACATTGCTGGCCTTGTGTCCGATTTTTCCCCTGTATCACACATTAAAATGTCATATGCACACGGAATAATTATAAGGAAAAAAAAATTTATCGCAATGCGTAAATCACAAATTGTATATCGATTCACATACATTGTAATACTCAAAGCCGCATCAAAGAGTTGCATAAAGATAGAGTTACATTTTCATAATGAATATACGCATCAAACAAAATGAGTTGATTATACAATCGATGCATTGTAACAATAATTAGAAAATATGACTGTCTTACAGAAACCTGATTATATTAACGAGTTGATAGCAGGTGTATAAATAAACCTTAATAATAAACAAGCGTTATTTTATTCACAATTGCAGAATCCAAGGTGATCGTGGCTCGTCAGTGTTTCATTTCTATCGTGAGAGAACGCACACAATCGATCCCTCAATAAGTATTTATGTTGGACAATACAATGGAGAATTCTTCGAGGTAATAGAACAGCACATATGAATAATATTGGATAAACAGTAATTTGATTCGACTATCACACTATAATGATCGTTATTTACTTCGTCTGTCCGACTCACAATTACATTGCTCCCAATTGAAGTCAATTATTATACAGAGAGCATAACAATTACCATCAAATATTAATATTTAATTGTATTTTTTTGTCCATAGGTTTGAAAATCACAGCACATTGAAACGCCCAATGTTTCATTTCTTACGGCGTATCGGAGGTGAGTACATTCTTTAATCGCTATAATGAAAAATCTATTAATTTCTCATTTGTGCTGTGACTCATTGATTGAAAATCTAATTGAAAATTGTCCGCGGATTGAATTTTCTCTCTTAATTTTTCACATTCCACTTGTGTCATAGATACGACGCCCTTATAAACTGTACATTGTTATTATCTCCATTGTAATTCTAATTGTTTTCTTTGCCTGATTGAAGATATGGTACCAGCACGAGTTGTATTGTACTTGCTCTCATTTTCCGGATTTCTTGTGTCATTCATGATGAGAACAGACATGAATATAACCATTGTTGAAATGGTAAAATTGCAACCACGTCCAGAGGTTGAAACAGATAAATACTGTTATGATACAACTAATTTCACTCAAACGCCAGATAGTAATTCTACATTGATAGTTGATGTAAGTTTTTTTTTAGATATACCGTTTCCATGAATCGGATTTGTATTAATTGGATACCAAAAAAATTAGATTTAAAATGAATTATTTTAATATTTATTACTGATCATCAGGGAAAATTTGAATGGAGCCGATCTGTGCAGTCGACAATTATAAGTAGTTTTTACTGGTGTTATATACTATCACAAGTTATTGGTGGTGTTTTAACTCAGTATTTCGGTACGAAAACTGTTTTTGGTGGGTCACAATTAATCACAGCAATATGTAGTTTGCTTATACCAACAGCGGCTGATTTCCATTATATAGCAATAATTGTTCTAAGAAGTATACAAGGAATCGCCAGTGTAAGCACCGAATTATTTCCTCTTATATAAATATTTATGTGATTGGAAAGAGATAATCTTAACGTTGACATTATGGATGCACGGCATTTCACAACATTTTCGTTCAAAATTTTTTTTTGCAAGACCTGCAATATTTATAGTGGTGTACTTAGTGCGAGTGGCTTCATTGGTGTGAGAAAAATGAGTATATAGAGCTTGAATAAAATTCAAAAGTGTAAATCGGGTATCTCTTTCCTGTCACAAAATTTCCACAATTGAATTTATGAATATTCGTACATAAACCAGGAAATGAAAAAAAATGTTCACCACCATTTCAGGGACTGACGTGGCCGGCAATGTATGCAATAGTTGGATACTGGATCCCACCAGCAGAACGTTCACGCTTTATGTCTTCCTTTCAAGGTAAGTCAAGACTTATTCGTACAATTAATCGATATTACAACCACGTGCTAGACTAAAGACATTTTTTGTGTTGCAGTGAAACTTCAATACGCTCGCCTAAGACTATGTAACATGTGTCGTTTGCATTCTTATTTCAGACTCTGACACAAATATATTCGTGAAACCATGTATATACACAGATATATTGTTGATATTTAACCAAAATTAATTTGCCGCAATTCACATACATAAATCACTTTGCAATGTTATGCCGTCCAATGGTACATTAATTAATTGTTTGATGACTAATATGCATGATTTTTTCAGTTTTAATTGTGGAATATCAATTTCTGGTTCATTTTTATTTTGTTAACGTCACTGGAACTAATAAATCCAAATTTTTTCAGTTTCAAAACTTGTCTCAGTCTGGGATTCAACAATTATTTCGACTGACGCAAAAGAATTATGAGAAAGAAAAATGAAAGCAAATAATATATATTGGTTTTATAATGTGCAAAAATCGAAACATGTATTACATAATCTCTGCTGCGATGTGTGTGTTCACAATATTTTATTTTGATTGATTTAGCTCCTCCACCGCAGCTGCATTCACCGGACCGCGGGGTATACTCGATTGGCAACCGCTCAACAGCATGAGAACGGCATGAGTATACTTCCAGCCTGGTTGAATCAGTTGGGCAGTTGATACATACGCACGTTGTATACAATGCTCTCAACTGACAACAGCAACATTTTTCATTATTATTCTCTACTTGCGTAAATAAAATCATTCATGCGGTCGCGAAAAATAATTCATTCATTTCATATGTGGAACTAATTTCCGAATACATTCAAAATAGAAATCATACTAGAGGCGAGATGTCGTCATTCTAATTTTCGTTTCAATATAATCATTCTTTATTTGGCAAACTAAAATTGATTTGAAATTCAAATATTCTAGATACAAAAAAATTCTTGAAATTCTCAGATTGCACCCAAAAATTATATCGCCTCGTATGATTATCTATTCAACAAAACAACCTATCGTTTCCATTTCTTCAATCTTTATCCCGTAATTGCCATACACTTCTTCTACCCTATTTCTCATGCACTCTTATTCTATCTCTTTATCTTCATTTCTTCTGCTCTCTCTCTCTCTACCCTCTCTTGGTCCTCTTTCACTATCTCTCTTTTTCTCTCCCTCTCTCTTTCGCCTTTTCCGTGTTCCGTTCAACTGGTCATGATCCATTCTCTGTTTCATAATAAAGAAATCATTTGAATCGCATTACAGAATGTTCGAGCCGCTGGCATGCAAAGTGTCGGCATCGTTGTGCAGCACGAATAAAAACCGACACCAATGCCATTTGCCGAACCATCATGATTTCATCTTCTACCCGGGTCGTGGGGTGAGCTACTCCTAACACATCGATTATCTATATTCAGGGTTCAGTTTCGGCATCGGATTGACCTACCCGCTGTGCGGATTTCTCATCGCTCACTTTGGTTGGCGTGTCGTGTTCTATACAACTGGTGGTATCGGTGTTTTCTGGTGCGTCGTGTGGTACTTCTTCGCATTCGACATCCCGGCCCACCATCCAAGGATATCGCAGGACGAGTTGCAGTACATTCAAGGAAGTGTAGTCAGCCAAGTTGGATTGAACAATGAGGTAAATCAATGATTCTCTGTTTCATCTCAACAAACGGTCAGACATACCTAATTAAATTTCAATATCTCTCTTCCCAGAATATGCCAACACCGTGGAAAGCTATTATGACCTCAATGCCCGTATGGGCAATTGCCATAACAACTTTTGGGCGGATATGGGTTCACTATGTTTTCATTACGTGCGGACCGTTGTATATGAAGACAGTGCTAGGATTTGATATACAAATTGTGAGTCTTGCATTTATTTTCACTTAATTTCGAAATTAGATGAACATATGTATTGAGCATTTTTTATCTCTATTTTATAAGAATGGATTGGTCTCCGGTGCACCTTTCATCTGCAGCTACCTGAGTTCAGTTTTTTTCTGTCATTTTGCCGATATTATCCTAAGACGAAAGCTAATGTCATTGATCAATGTACGAAAAATGTTTACAGCTATGTGTAAGTATAATAGAATCGATCTCGCTCTTCCGTTAGTCATAATTATATTTTTCAATCTCTTCAGAATTGATCTTTTTGATCAATCTGTCAGATTGGACAACAAAATAATATTGATATTACATTTGAATAGCACAAGTTCTACCTGGGCTCCTTGTATTGCTCATTGGCTATCTTGGCTGCAATAGAGCTTTAGCTCTATTGGTATGGTTCGTTGCAGTCACATTGATCACCGCAGCTTACGCTGGTGCTATGGTCAATATCGTCGACATTGCACCAAATTTAGCAGGACCTGTATTAGCTTTCGCCCAGACAATTCACATGAGTGCAAGTTTCCTATCGCCGATCACTGCTGGAGAGCTAACAGAGAAAAGTGTAAGATTTCAATTCACAAAGTGAACAAAAGAATAATTAAATTGAAGATTAGAGATAGGAAACAATAAATTGACAAATAGAGTATATAGTTCATCAATTATTCTTACCACAGCAAACGATATCTGCATGGAGAAATGTTTTTGGTGTCACTGCCCTAATATCTTGTACAACGTATATTGCTTATCAAATATGGGGAACGGCCGAAATACAACCGTGGAATTATCCAGATGAAAAAAGTGGTGAACCAATGAGCGATGACGTCGAACCACTTAACGATACGACAGCACAAAAAAATGGTATAATTATTCCACGGAAGACAAGTGATCCAGAACAACAGTAATCAAATCTTTCTCAATATTAATGTTATATTGGGTTGATAGGTAACCTAAACAATTTTTTGATACTATCATAGTTGTTTCGTAAAGTATATTATAAAAATTTTCCGTTATATTATAAATGTATATCGTAGGAATATTTAGTTGAATATTTGAACAAAAGCAGTTATTGATTAATTGCTCAATTCAACTTTCACCTAAAATATTGCAGTGAAATCATAAACTATTATAAGAAGAATATTTTTACGTGAGGATGTTCTCAGGTGAAGTTTAATAGGAAACAAAACTTATTCTTGTATTTCAATTTCATTATGAGTATGCACACACAAAGATCAACACTTCAATGATTGCACGACATTGAGAACATTATATTACGACTGGAAGATCTTATGCATATATGTACGTGTAGATTTGCCATTTTAATATTCTGTGATGGAGGAAGAAAAAGAAGAAATAATTATTCAATCGTTGAATTAATCTGTCTATTAATGATCGTGAATTACATAGATGTTTATATCGAATCTGGCACATTAACATGTACATTAAGTCTATTCAGTATTTGTAATAACCAACAGTTCAATACTCTCATTCAATTAAACAAGAAATGGATTTCATTGAAGCAAATATTTATCAATGAACTGAATCTCAGTGCATGAGCGGCCTTCTGCTGTCCATGGGATTTAATTTATGACAATGAAGATCTGAGAAAATTACTAGAATTTATATACAAAAAGATTCTTGTTGGGACGGAAAGAAAATGCATAAAATTACATTAAAGATAGATACATAGCGACGTTTTGCTAAGAATAAACGGAATATTTTGGGGAAAAAATTGAAACAAAAGTCGTATATACCTACGAACTCAAATAAAACAGAAGGATTGAGTTAATTTCGAAATGCCTATCAACATAATTAATGAAATTGGTGCATTTAAGTCTTGTAATTTTTCCCACATAATATATGAATGCATGATACGATGAAGAATCAGGCCACGATAGTACATACTAATCTTATGAGTGCCTTGCTTTAGGTTTCATAACTGATGATGACCATCAGTAGAAGAGGAAAATATTTATTGTAAGATATAAATTTACTTTTTTGTCAACTAATTTCATTTCTGTGAGGTTCGTGAGTTTCTTGAAGACAATTTAGCTCTCTCTATAAATAACTATAATGTCTCATTTTTATCCAATTCAAGAATTCTATCGTTAATGCAGAAAGGTAAATAATGAATCATGTTGGTTCATCGTAATTTTTAAGAACGAATGCGCGTTTAAATGTATCGACGTATTGCGAAAATTGTTGAATTTTTGTCTAAACCCAACGATAATTTGAACACAATGATCAAAACTCCATCTCATTTATTATCAATAAAAAAATTCCGTTGATTTCAAGGTCAATGTTTTATCAATGATCGAGTGTATATTTTTTTTATCACTTGAATACATTATTGATATGAATAAATATCTATATATAGATATATATCCAAAATTATCGGGGACTAAAGCTATTGAGATAGTGAAAAATATGTATATCTAGAAAAAAAAATCCAGAAGATCTAGTCCCCGCAAATGAATAGATCTAATGGTCTCTAACGAAAATATTACAAATAATGAATAATATTAAAAATATAATTTTATTAAAAAAATATAAATAGAAACTTCGCATTTATTATTGCACATCACTGCTGAAAGAATGAGGATTGAATCCAAACTATAAATCAGTACCAACACGACGTTGATTGATTTGTTTACTATTTAAACATGTGTAATCAAAGATATTTGTGTTAAACTCTCGAACATCACCCGTAATTACCGTCTTGGAGTTTATTCAGGTCTATGTAACACTGAGTTCATTGCTCCTGTTGAAACGCAATCAATTTCATCGTTAGGATTGTCATTGTTAATCGAACTCGTTAACTGTATCATTTGATTCATCATGAAAAACATTTTCAAGTATTAAAAATATTAATTTCAATCGCAACCAAGAATTATATTACGACTCAATTTGTCTTTCTCACACATCAATTTACGTCATTTTCAATATACTGCGTATTGAATGATCACATCAAATGATAAGACATTAGCTCGCCTATCACATGAAGTGACAACTCAATGACTTATATTCGCTGCTGAGCATCTCAAACATTAGTATCACTGTGGCTACTAGGAAAAGCACAAATATTAGCATCATTGCGTGGAATTATATTGAAAAATTGAATAATCAACCCGGAACCAGAAGAGTCTGCATCCATCAGTGACGATGCGGTGAATAATTTTTTTTATAATATCAAATCACATTTTGAAAGAAAAAAGCCGTAATAATTCATGACATTATTCTATTCCTCATAGAGTTATCGTAATTGCTATTGTGATTACCAGTCTGGTATTATTACTATCAGACATAAGTGATGCCAAGAAGTCACATTCCAATCGCAAGAAACGTTCTGAAGTAGAAAATCCGACAATAAGGTAAATAAGCATATACTTCCTTTGTACTATAAAATCAATGGGAATAACTGTTTTCATCCAACATCAACCATCGATTTTACAGCGATGAAAAGTCGAAAAGAAATGATGTCAAACACCATGATAAACGGAAACAGAAGAAACGATCATCAACTGATATTGATGCGGAAGTTCCCGATTTGAATGAACAAAATCATAAGGATACTAAAGTTCGTCATCATAAAAAGAACAAAGAAGAAGAATCAGTGTGGAACGAAAAAGAAAATGTGAAAAATGGACACAAACGAAAATGTGATAACAAGAAGTGTAAAAGAGATCGCGTCCGAAAAGACACTGTTGACGGCGTTCATAACATTCAGAGTGATGATGATGGAAGTAGTTCGTCGAGTGAATCGGAATCCGCTCCGTCATCAATAAAAAATCAGAAAAAACAAAAGAAGGCTAAGAAAAATTATGATAGTGAAACAACTGAAGAATCCAGCGATGAATACAATAACAAGAAGCAGAAAAAGCATAAGCGATCGATGGATAAAAATAAATCAAAACAGGAAGATGAGAATACCAACGAATCCGATCAAGAAACTCCAAGCGATTCTGATGCAGAATCTACTGTACGAAAGTCTAAGAAAAAATATCAAACGGAGAATAAAGTCGATGCGAAGTCACGTTCAACCAGAACTAAAAATAGCAATTCAAAAGATAACAAGCAAAAGGAAGAAAATGAAGCTGTGCCCAAAGAAAATCCATCAAAAAAAACTTCAGCTAAATTGTCTAATCATGTAGATTCTGTAAATAGTGAAAAAAATGATGATGTACATAATGTTGATCCCGAAACTTGTCTCAATGATGCAGCGAATGATCAACATCCTCTGGATAAATCTTGTGGAATTTGATTCCATTCTCAAACAGTGAAATCACAAAAAAATATACTGCAATTAATATAATGAGCAATTGCATATTGGAAACAAAATTCGTCAGATTGATTATAAATATTCATATGTAGGAATATTCCACGCAGCATAATAAAGATATCAAATTTCCGTGTATCTGATAGTAGAGTATTTTACATATGATGCAACTATAAGTTCACAAGGCCAAACATTACGTAATTACACACATAACAGAAATGAATATGAAAGTCTCTGCTTCATAGGCAAAATAAATCGATGAGGTTTCCAACAACCTTGACCATCGAAAACAACGTCCAGTTTTATTGAAATAGTTCCAAATACCTTCTTTAGTAGATACATATTATGTAAACAAAACAATAATTCATCCATCAATACGTTTTAGTCTATCAGTTGAACGGTCTTGTGGGCGACGTCAACATCAACATCAGTTTCAAAGGCTGCAATATAGTGTCATGGGATAGTAATACGAGTTCAGAAATTAGTTAATTCTATAATAATGTTATACTTACATTGTTCCTTGCCAACGAAATGTATGACCCATCCACTGCCACCATTATTCACACTAGACCCATAAGTAACTCGAACTTCATTAGTGGTACTATGGAATTTTGATGGGTTTTCCTGAATTTAATAGAACAAGAGAGCATATTCAAATAGTTCATGAAAAAGTAATTATAACTTTCACAGAGATATGATATCAGAGTTGAATGGTTTACTTACACCTGGACAATAGTTTCTGGAGCGATAATCCGTATCTTTCACATCAGTAATAGTAAGATAATCCATGGCGCAATCACCTGATCCAATATCAAAGACTAAAAATTCCAATGAAATTTTGGATCCACGAGGCGCACTCACGTCCCAAACACACGTTGTTGCATTACGATAATTATTTGGATACATAGGCGAAGTGAATCTCCCAGCGTAATTGTAAATTTTTCCACCGCATCCGCGTCCTGCAAGAAGAAAAGATGAAAACTGAATGAAAATTAATGTGGGTTATTGTAACGATAAAGTTTATTCAGAAAGCATGAAACCACATTGCCTTGATCCGTTGATGTATATATGATGTCATAATTCTCCCAGGTAACACCGCGCTCTGACATAGAATGCAAACTTAATTTATTTCTGGTACTGAATACAGGCGATGGTGTTTGCATTCCACACAATTTTGCTAACAGTGGTGCACTAAAATCGCCATCATAAATTTGCAAATTGCTTCTTGCACACTCATCTAAATCGTAGAGTCGTAATTCATTGAAATAAAGTGAAATAGTGTGACCAGTTGGCACATCTATTGTTATTCGACAATCAGTGAATCCTCTATGAAGGATTCGACCTTGTGGGCTCGTATAATTTCGATTGCAATCAGCCAATCCAATTTCCAATTCGAATTTTCGAGGCTTCATATTATGCTCCGATGTTGTTTTGAGTATTATTTCCATCTCGGAGCTACCACCATAATAATCGTACGAGTCCCATTTAGAACAAAATGTGTACGCCATAATGGGATTATGAGATTCCTGTGGAAGAGTTATTATGAGGATGATATGCAATCGCTTTTGAATATTCTCGATATAATTAGTTAATAGATATTGTCTTCGTCCATGCGATCTATTCTCAGAATAAAATATTTATTCATACCATCGCCGATATATGATGTTGCCGCTGTACTCCACCATAAATGAAATTTTCTCCAAAGCCTTCACTAATATGTTTGTTAATCTGGTAATTAAATTTCATTATTACCATATAAATCATAGAACCGAGACCAACGATCATATATACAAAGAAGAGCATCAATTCATTACCATTTTATCAATAAATATCAGTCTGTCACCCAAACAATCGGCGGAGTCTTCCATATCGATATTCCTGAAATGTACATGAACATCTTGTCCAGAAGGCGCAATTATGATCCATTTGCATTTAATTCCAAGAGGGTAGTTTCCAGGGTAACCAGGCGACGTCAGAGACTTCTTTGTCTGTTGTGAGGAAATTGTTTCATTAATCTGCAGCACTGTTTCACCACAAGGAGCTAAAAAAAAATTTTTTCGGTATGAAAGTCATATGCATTCCCCATTAATTCTTAGATAAATCCAACCAAGAATGTATAAGAGCTCGTACAATCAAGCACATCAAGATTTGCTGTCACTCCTGCCCCTTCAAATACACCATCAGTGTAAAATCTAATCCACAAAAAGTTCGATGAGGATACAATTGGCTGTGGTATAGAATTTCCACAGTATCGACCTATTAACTCTGAGAATGGTCCTCTACCATCGCGCACCTGATATCAACAAATTCATTTAATTAGTATTGGAATTAAACCCGTGACATTATTCAAAGAGAAGTTTCTAGTAATTGTAGTCACCTCCAAGTAATCTCCATTACAAGGGATGTTGTTGGGAGTGATTGTTTTGTTCGGTGAATTTTTAACATCCATACTGTTAATAGTTAATTTCACATTTTTTCCAGATTTCGCCGAAATCGTCCATAAACAATCTTCAAAACTGGAATAGGTTGATTCCGAATTCGTTTTCCACGACCGTGAACTAGTTAAGTTGATATTACCACCGCAACCAGATGCAATACTTTTAGTAAATATAATCTATAGGATAGAAATCATATAATTATAAAAATCAATATCTCTATTCTTTTAATCGAATTAATTCTGAATTTTATGTCAATTACCTCAGCGGAAAATCCTCTGTACTGGTTGTTCCCATCCGAATGGAACATAACAGTCATAATATTACCAACTGACTTAACAACTGGTAATGGGTCCGTTAAATTCCCACATAACGTTGCGAGTATATGTTCACTGTTGGTCCAAGAATCCTCAAAAGCTTCGATTCGATCGAAATAACATCTAATTGGGCAGAAACAATAAATTTCCAAATGTATAGAATGAAAATATTATAATGACAATAATTCATATCAGAAATATCCACCTGTAACTGTATTCCAATTCAAACGAATTGAATCGCAGTGATATACTTTTATCTGCGGGTGCCCGGATAATCCATGTGCAGTTGAGAGAATCAAAATATTGTGAGGATTCTTTTGAAATTGGCGGCTGCAAAATTTCTTCACTACTTATTTCTCCACCACACTCTGAAAAAGGTCACCAGAATTGCCATCATATTGATAAGCTTAATGCACATAGATAATGCACAATGATAATTTGAATCGATTTGTATTTTTTTGTTGCATTGAATATAATTAAATTTTACCATTAAGGAAATAACCAATTTGGAAGCCGCGTTTTTGAACGTATGCGTCAGTTTTGAATATTATCACAATTGGAGACTCTGATGTTCGAATTGCTGGTTTATTTTCCCCACAATGAATAACATCTGATTCTTTCCATCCATACATGGTAGTTTGAATAGTTAAATTATCATATTTACAATTCATATAATCTGCAAAATAAATTTCATATTCGCAATGAAACATTCAAAGTTACACCGATAATTTGTTATTCAGCTAAAAGATTTCAAACTTACCAGATTCCAATTGGAAGTCAGTAAACTCAAGTATAATAGATTTTCCCTCAGGTGCAACAAGAGTATAATTACACACAAGATTTTTTGCATAGTAATTTGGATAATTTGGCGATTCAATCGTTTGATGATGCTTAGTTGCAGTAAAAACACCACCGCAATTATTATCCCATAATGCATGGAATCCATCGCCTTGAATATTCGCGTTTGAACGGAATAGGACCTTCATCCGGTTCGATGTGGCATTGAAAACTGGTGGAACATTTCGACCGCATACTTTACCCAGTGATGTCCATGATCCATCTGCATGGCTATCCCACTGGAATACCTGCGATGATACTTTTTCATTTCAATACAAAAAACTAATAAGGCATGGAAGAAATAAGTGAAATTAGACAAATATCAACTAGTATTATCCCAAATACACCATGCAATTAATAAAACAAGAATAGTAGCCAATAATTATCAAGAAATATATGTAATATAAAAAATATGTACTTGAACAAAGTCATTAGCACACGATGGACTCGTTTCCAAATTGAATCGATCAATAAATGACAATCCAACACTGTATCCATTCTCTGCACTAATTTCCCAAGCACACTCCACATTATTTTCATATTGTGACGGGAATCTATATCAGTGGAATGAATAATTAGTTGAAAATCTGCACATTTCTAATGATACTAGTAGGACTTGAATATTTCAATCGCATATGCAGAATGGAAATATACCCTGGAGACATCAATTCTCGACTTGATCCTCGTATCGCACCACCACAACCGCCAAAGACGATATCCAAACGGAATTCGAAATCACCAGGTGGCTCACTCGCCCAATACTCAATCCATAACTCATGAGTCGAACTTGCAATGTTTTGTGGCTTTATATTACCACAAAACTTGCCAACTTGTGGCGACAATGGTCCTCCATTCCTGTCATTCAATATTTTTATTTCATTAAATAAATATATTTTCGTTCCGTGAAATCAATGAATGAACAATTTCACAGTTTTTTTCTATTAGGAATTAAAAAGTGGATTCAATACCTAACTATGAGATAAGCCTTGTCACAATCACCTATATTAAGACGATTAAATGTCATACGAATCACTCCACCATTATCAGGATATGCAACTCGCCATGCACAACTCTTTGGATATTCAATGTCAGTTGGGGTGCTGATTGTGTGCGATGGACCTGATAATATTCCGCCACATTTTTGCCACTTGAACTTCATATCAAATTTCATCGCAGCACCATAAGTACTATTGAGTGCCTAAAGAAGAGCAGGATCATTCAATGTGTATTTGGATGAATAAACACTGAATCAAAGATAAAGTTATTGAGAAAATAAATTGAGAACTTTTTAAAAATACCGTAACAATATTTAATGGTGCCGGACTTCGAACAATGGAATTTTCCTGTGTCAAATTGCCACAAATCATCCCCACAGTATTTTTCGAATCTATTGTAATAAAGAAAAATGTTCATGTGTCCTTATTCTCAATGGAACCAGTTAAAAGTGATTTTTTAACATACCCGTCACCATGATATACTTCATGAGGTGGTTTATTTCACGAATATAAGCGCAAGAGTTAGTTTGACGTCGATACCGTCCAATAATCCCAGAAACTGTAATTGTCAGAGTGAGTTTGCTATCCAATGCACCTTCAGTCAACAAGACATCAGGCGCTTTGACTGACCATTGACAAAAGAATGAAGATTGGTTGAATGGCGCAGTAGTTGGTGCGAGCAGAGAACCTTCAAGACGATTCTCGATGCCACCACATGCTGTTAGAAATTTTTAATTTAATATAAAATTCCTCCGATCCACATATGAATATAAAAATCAGTACTCACGAGCTGGTGGCACAGCAGTAAATTGAGCTTTCAAGCCTCGATGGCCACTGCTTGCCCAATACGAGACAGTCATAAAGTTTGTCGAGCTACTTATTGTTCTTTCTTGCGCTCCTCTGTGAATTGTTTTTATTTGCGACTTAGATCCGAGATCGTTGAAGAACTGGATTAAAAAAAAGGACCAAGGATGTATCCCATTGTTCAACAACAGACGAAATTCATATAATTTTAATTTTATATTTGGAACTTACACCCAAATAAAATGAATTTTCATTAGTATCACCCGATACTCCATTATCCAAATCCTCGATGTCCAGACGTACTTGGTTGCCCTCAGGTACTGTGATACGCCATTCACAATATCTAATGGGGGAAATAATCAATTACAAAATGAACAAACAATTGCAAATCGAATATAATGAAATTATTTTACTTGGATCGAAGATTTGGATTAGGATAACCAAGAGATTTTATTTCACCCATCATGCCATTCAATTCACCGCCACAAGCTGTAAAAACAATTCATCGTTATAACAAAATTTGACAGCTCCTCCAAATTACAGAAAATTATATATTCACCTTCTTTGCTCGCATTAAAGTTCAAACTGAATCCCCTGTATTGCACATAGCTTCTACGATCGCTTCGGAAAATTATGATCGCTTCATTGGATGAAGTTTCGATCACTCCAGGTTTCGCCATTCCGCAAAAATGCCCAAGTGATGTATTGAATGATGTGAAATCTTCAATGAAGCTCCGTTTTAGAATGATCACAGTAAAAAATGAGTAATAAATAAATGATTTAAACTTACTACTTCCAGTATCCGGCAATTTTTCTAATATTTGAACATGATCTCTACTATCGCAGCGTCTCAAACCGGGCAGATGTAAATCACGGAACTCGAATTTCAACGTATGATCAGGTGGACCAATAACCCACCAAGTACAATCCACATCTTTGCCATATGACTGAGGGTAATTCGGTGATGTAATCACACCCCGCTTGCCTCGTATAATTCCTCCACAAACATCTAAATGAATTTGATTATTAAAGTATCTAATTTTGAAAAATAGTTCAATTAAATTATTTGATAATTATGAAATTATTGGCATCACCTCCAGCCGTAACAGTTGCCTTGAAACCGTTCTTCGGGTCTGGCACATTAGTATAAAAATGAATGTAGAGATAATTCCCTGTTGACGTCATGGTACTGAGTTCCTTATTGTTGCAAAACCTGCCCATTAGTTTTGCTGTATCCGTACCACCGTCTCTAATCTCCACATATTCTGACTCACAGCTGCAATAAAGAGAAATTGAAGGATCAGATATATTCCAGAATTACTTCACCAATTCTCAATCCGTTTTTTATTTTTATATATCCTCATCAATCAAACTGACTTGGCACTTTGAGTCAAATCGAATCTGTCTGTGAAATGGATGGAAACTCTCTCGCCAGCGTCTGCAACCACAGTCCAGAAACATTCTGAATATGGTGGCGGAATATTTGGATAATTGGGTGATGAAAAAGTTTCACTACGGTGAGGTGCTAGCTGTATCCTGCCACCGCATTCCAATCCAACTTCCCTGATTATAAATAAAAGATCACATCTCTGTCATTTACTCAATAACAATGAACTAAATTTTTCTATAATTGAAATAAAAATAATTGTCTTCGCACTTGTAAGTTAATTTGTATACAACATGTAACCCTGATCCCACAGCCTTCACATATAAATGATTCGATGTTGTGGTGAGCATTTCGGGTGGAATACGACCGCAATATGTACCATTACCAAGCAATGGAGAATCTGGTCCATCACCATTTTTCAACTGAAACATTAATTCCAAGAATAAATAAATTTTTTAATTTATATAGACGATATACAAGTGATTGTCAATAGTCAGCATCGTATTGTTTCACCATTAGATAGTAACTCCCGCAGTGTTGGTTTGTAGTGTCAATGGCAATTTTTTCAATGTTGACTTCAATTTTTCTGCCTGGCCGCACTTTTACTCTCCACTCGCAAATATAATTCCATGATCTTACTTGATTCAATCTGATTGTATCATTGAACTCAATGACACCAGATGGTCCACTTAAATCACCGCCACATTCTAAAGAATAAAATTCATAACAGAATTCGTCTTGTTCCCATACATATATATCGATTGATTCTAAAGATTTCGAATAGGTAGAACAAGTAGAAAGATAAATCATTACGAACCACTATAAGCAACAGCTTTGAATCCCGTCCCATTTGAGTAAACATCACTGTGGAATTTAACTGTCATGACATTTGATGCATCCACATGAATTCTCGATTCATTGGATAAACAATATTTTCCGAGTAATTTTGCCTCTGGCGGTGGTGGCGATGGAATCGCATATCCTGAATATACTGCTATATGATCTGAAAGGCATTCGTAGGATTCTTCTAAATCTATGCGAATGAATCTCAAGATAAGATGTGTCCCTGGTGGTGAAGTGAATAACCATGTGCAGCGGAGATCAGTTGCATATCCTGTAGGATAACCAGGTGATGTGAAATAGTGAGTCGCGTTGGCAAAATCACTCAAAGATATTTCTTCGTTGCATGGTGAAACTGAAACAGTGACAAAATACAATATTGTGTAAGACAATAATACCGATGAATGAAACAAACTGTTTTCATTATATATTGATTAGCTCACGTATTATATCCGTATCAACAATTTCTGTTTCTCGTGGAACTTGGTACCAATTTAAATGGAACCAATTGCCGGATCTAATTGAATCACCAGAGAATTTGAGGAAAATAACATTGCTTGATGATTGAATTGGTTCGGGAAGAATCAATCCACAAAGCTCGCCGATCAGCGGTGCATCAGCGTCGTAGCCATCATAAACCTATGGATATAGATGATATAAAATTCATATAGAAGAGGAATGTTTTCTCAATTCATCGAAAAATAAATTAAACATAATTGTGAAGGAGAGTTTACCGAAAAAGACATATAGCAACTATCATAGTTCTCAATGTGAAAATCATCAAATTCAATTCTGACTGCTGAACCAAAGTCCACAGTTATACGCCACGTAACATCAGTTTGACGTTTGAACGGATGAGGATATAGAGGCGATGCAATTTCACCTCTAGTACCCGTTATGAAATTTCCATGAATAAATGAATATTCAGCTGAAAATCCTTTATCCGTGCCTACTTCATCACTTCGGAACTTAATCCATAATTTTTTATCCGAAGTCACTTGGTTGATTTCATTACCACAATAAACACCAATCAATTTTCCAACACCGGATTCTTCACGAATTTCTAAATAATCTTTATCGCAATTTGGACTTGTTTCAATATCGAATGCTGAAAATATCAGACTCAATTGATTTCCGGGTGCAGTATTTAAAATCCAAATACACTCTGCATTTGTTGGATAGCTGTCTGGATACATTGGTGATGTAAGTGTACCGGATTCGGAATAATAATTTCCACCACAAGCTGAAATTTAAAAAGTTATATGTAAATATTCTGGTGTTAAAAATTCGTGAGATTGCGGTGAGTTCTGTTTCTTATCATTTTAGTCTTCGTTTGCTCACCCGAATTTAAAACCGAATACGATGCATGGAATGTATCATCGGTATACGAAGATGAGAGCAAATTCACTGTCAGAGCATTTCCATTACTGATAATAGGAGGTGGAACTTTGTTTTGACACCACGTTCCGCGAACTGGTCCATCTAAACCTTCACCCTCATGTACCGTCAAACTATGGATTTCACACCTATCATCCCATTCATTTATTGAACCCATATCCATATGGAAAATTGTTAGCGTTATATGATCAGCGGGATCCGCAGCAACAATAGTCCAACTACAATTTGTCCCCTCAATGTGGCGTAAATGTAAATCACTCACTGTCGATAAAATTCCTGTATCATTAGTTATTATTCGAGCACCACATGTTCGTTCAAATTGTGCTTTGAATCCTTTTGCCGATATCAAACTGTCAGTTCTCATCACAACTAACATGATATTGCCCGAGGAAATAATCGACGGTGGCAGTTCATTATTGCAGAATGTACCCAACTCTGCGTCGTTCCGCGTTGGTCCGTCAAATATCTAGAGAGAATTATTTTTCAGATATAAAACTAGATACTCTCTCGCATACAATAAGAAAACTCGAATTTTACCTTAACATAGTCATCTGTACAGTTAGTTGTATCTTCAATATCGAAATCCAGGAATGTGAAGTTGATGGCGTGATTTTTATCAACTTGGATGAACCATTCACAATTTTGACTATTAGGATAATTCTTTGGATAATTAGCAGAATGAAGTAATCCTTGATCAGCTTGGAATCTCCCACCACATGTTAGTGGTACAGCCTTATAACTCGCTGAAAATCCACGACCAGCCATTGACCAATCAGATGTGAATTTAACAAACATTTTATTGGTAGTACTGGTGTAATTAACTGGCCCAGTTGCATGACAAAATGATGCCAATTGCGGCGCCGAAACGTCAGCACCACCGTAAATTTCAACTTTGTCATAAGTACAGCTATTTACTTTTTCAGTATCAATTTCATCGAAAATAATTTCAACACTATGAGCATGGTCAACTTCAATTAACCATTCACATTCAATATCCTTTGGATATGGTTTTGGATAGCCCGGCGAAGTGAATTTACCTTCCGGTCTATTCAAATGGCCACCACAACCATCGATTGCCCACTCCAATCTAAATCCGCCATATGTGAAATATTCATCAGTGACAAATTCAATAAATACTTGGTGTTGAGTTGATGATACTTTTGGTGGCAGAGCTTCTGTCCCACAATATTTTCCCAGTTCTGTATTAGCTTCATCATTACTTCCTTCTTTTAACGCCAAGTAATCAAATTTACAAACATCGTTTGAATCAGATTCAAGTTCAAAGTGTGAAAATGTTACATTCACTTTATTTCCTTTTGGTGCATCAATTATCCAGGAACAATTAATTGACGACGGATATTTATTTGGGAAATTTGGCGATTCAATTACACCATTGAATCCATGAATTTTGTTACTACAAACTGAAAAAAAAAGAAACAATTTTTCTGTTGCACTGTGTTGTTCTCAACTACATGCTATAAGTCATCAAAGTATTTAAGAAATACATAAGAAATATCTGTTATTCCTGTCATTCACGTACGTGTGTGATACTTGATGTGAAATCCACGCCCAGAATTGGAGAAATCACTACGGAATCGTACAGTAACTAAATTACTCTCCGTTATCAATGTAGTGGGATGATTGGATCCACAATAACGGTTTATATTTTTTTGATGTCCATGTGTTTCTTCAGATATTTCAATATAATCAAAGCGACATCGAACGTGTTCCTCGAGTTCTAAATCAATAATCATTATCTCAACACGACTGCCTGCAGCAACAGCAATTTTCCATAAGCAATCTGATGCACGTGCATAAACTTGAGGATAAAATGGTGAAATTATGTCACCAATTGCACCCGTTAAAGTTCCTCCACATCCTTAAGAAATGAAGTAAAATTTAATTTTTCAAATCTATATGATGAAAAAAAATGTGAAGAGACACCTACCAAATGTCGAACTATCCCAATCTATTACAAAGCCTTCTCTGCCCCGTGATCCATCAGACACAAATTTAATATACATTTGATTAGTTAAACTCCGTATTTCAGTTGGTATAGTGTCACCACAGAATTTTCCAATTAATGGTGACGTTTCATATCCACCATTTCTGATTTCCAAATAATCAAATACACAGCGGCTGTGGTCTTCAACAACGAATTGTTGTACATTCAATCTAATCTGATATTTATTTGGTGCTTCAATCACCCAGACGCATTCTCGATTCGGTGGATAATAATTAGGATATCCAGGACTTTTTATAACACCGATGGATTTGAAATAATGACCACCACAAACTTTTGAAGCATCAATAAAGAGATAATTCGCAGAAAATCCATCAGACGTGATTGTTATATCGGAGTGGAAAACGATTGTCATTGTACGGCCTAGCGACGTCAATATTGGGGGTATTTTCGTTCCACAATATCTAGTAGGAATGCAATAATTTAAATTCGTGGAAAGAGAAAAATAAATGTTTGTAGTTCAATGCAAAGTTAGTCAAGAGAACAAAATTGAAGACTTACTGTCCAATCGGCGCATCACTGCCGTCGTATTCTTCATATACCTTGACGTAATCATTCTCGCACTTATCTTGATACTCTAAATTAAATGTAGACCATGTCAACTGTATTACATGTCCCGGTGGTGCTTGAATATTCCAAGTGCAATCTTCATTGTTTCCATATTCTTCAGATTCACCGGGATATCGGATTGTTCCTTCAGGTTGCTTTAATAGTCCTCCACATCCTGATGGAATTCAATATGAAATTAGAAAATTGATAAATGAAGATTTTTTGAGAAGTCCCAAAAATTAATTGATGATCTTCAATTAACCTCGATCGATTGCTGTATAATTCGCAACGAAACCGCGACCGTGAACTGTCGTGTCAGTTTCAAACTTGATATACATGTAATTGTACGTTGAATAAATGGGATCACTTGGTATATTGTCTTCATTACCACACAGATTAGCCAGTACTGTTCTATTCTCATTTTCACCGTCATGTATTTGAAGATGATCGAAATAACAGTCGATGAACGCTGCGCCTTCGATGTCCAAATCAATAATATTCAATGAAATTGCTTTGCCAGGCGGTTGAACAATTTCATAGATACATGTTCGGGCACCAGGATAATTATTTGGATAATACGGTGACTTGATAACACCAGCAGGTTCACTGAATATACCACCACATGCTGTTTCATATTGGAGTTGAAAACCTTCATGTTCATTACTCCAATCACTTTTAAATACAATCAATGCAACATTAGTGTCAAGCGTCATCGTCAACGGTAATTCAGAACCACAAAATCTTCCTAATGTTGGTGATTCAACAGTTGCACCTTCATAAATCTTATCAACAACATAATTATTAATTCAACTGTAATACTATTATGTAGAATGCAAGATGGAATAATTGATGTCTCTTTACCTGTACATAATCGAATTTGCAGATTTGCGAGCTTTCGAGATTAAAAGCTGTCCAAGTGAGTTTTATTTTCTCTCCAATAGGTAATTGAATTTTCCATTCGCACAACATATTTGGTCTATATGTCGCACCTTGTTCAGATGGTGAGGCTATCGTGCCATGATCAGCTGTATGTACTCCACCACAACCAGGACTGCCTGAAAAAGCAAAAGCGTAAATAAATTACAACAAAAAAAAAGGGATGAAATTCAATAAACTAATTTTATCCATCGATTTTTCATCACCTTCAACGGAAGAATAAGTTATCTGGAAACCAAGATCTTGGCCAAATCCATCTGAATGGAAATGAACAAATGCATAGGAACCGGAAGTCGTCAATGGGGGTGGATGAGTGTGATTGCAATAAAGACCTAACTGGACATTTCGATCGCGGTTTATTTCTCCAATCTAAGGATGAAAGGGAAACAAAAATTGCTGTAATATTATCAAATGGATAAAAGAAAAAAATTTCACCATTGATAGACAATAAAAATAATCACCTCGAGATAATCCATGCCGCAAGTGGGATGTGGTTCGATAAGAACAGTGAAAAAATGAAATTGTATTCGTTTTCCAGGACGAACTGTTACATGCCATGTGCAATCTCTATTAGGTGAATATCTGCCAGGTGATCCTGGTGAACTTATAGTCCCATGTTCAGAATCTAAGTACCCACCACAAACTGGCGATATGCTATTCCAATGCAATGAGAAACCCGTACGTGATACACTATGATCAGTGTGGAACCATAAATACAAACTGTTGTGTGTTGAAACAATGCTTCCGTTCAATGGCAAATTTTTACCACAAAATCTACCTATCTGATGACTTCCAGCGTTTCCACCGTCATGAATCTGTACATAATTATCAGGTTTTGTGAATAAACTCATATCAGTTAATATTTTTTTCAGGCTAATGAATTTGAAATAAAATAAAGTTACTTGTAAAAAGTCGTGTCTGCATCCTATGGTAGCTTCTAAGTCGAATTTCGTGAATGTGACATTGAGAACTAATGAAGTATTCGTCACCAAGATAAATGCACAGCTTAAACCATGCTGATAAGTTACACCACCAGTTGGATACGTTAATGTACCCGATAAATCACGGATAACACCACCACAAGTTTCTTTGGCTGCTTCACATCTGGGACCTGTATATGCGGTGGTACATTCGCAGGTGACAGCTCCCGAAGCGTCGGCCGTACAAATTCCATTGTTCATGCAAGGATTTGGCGAGCAAGGATTCACAGATGTGGCACACGTGGGTCCTACTCAACCAGGAATTTAAATTTCTTTTCACAAGTGAAAAATTGACTGAAAATGCGCATGATTATAGTTAAGTGCAAATTGAACGTACCAGTGTAACCCAATTCACATCGACAAATAAATTCATGGCCATGTGGTAAACAGGAACCATGAATGCATGGATTGCTAACACATGGGCCATTCATTATTACAACTGGCGCACCCGGTTGACAGCCTTGTGGTCCTACTCCATCTCCATGATAACCTTCAGGACATCGGCATTCAACCAGAACATTTGTGTAGCCAGGATTTTCAATGCACGCAGCGAGATGATGACAACCACCATTATTAATTCTGCATGTGCCAACGAATATGCAAGTGACACCATCACCTTGATATCCAGGTGGACACGGCCCACACATTCGCGATCCCTAAACAAACATGCAAATCATTTGATTATCTGAAACATTGGGTACGCCATTTTTGAAACGTCTGTTCAAATAATGTATCCTCTCACGAAAGTAAGGTGTTAAGATAATTAATAAATCACTCACTATTATATTGATGCACTGTACTTTTGGAACTGTACTGCACCCACCATTATCAGTCGCGCATTCATCAATGTCAGAACAGTAATGACCATTTCCAGAATAACCAACAGGACAACTACCACAATAAAATCGTCCTGGGACATTTATACAAGGAACGAGAGGTTGCATTGAACATGGTGGATGAGGCGCATCACATTCATTAACATCCACCGTACATTTCGGATCATTTGATTCTGCTTTCCAACCCTGCTCACATAGACATGTATATCCTAGTGTTGTTCCAGTTGGTACACAGGTACCATATGGGCCGCATAATCTGTGGGAATCCGAAGGATTGCAAACAGCAGTTGCACTCGTGCATTGAACACCGTACCATCCTGGTGCACATGCACACCTAGAAGTCAATTGCATCATTAATATCGCTGTAGAACAATGATTGATATAGTTAGTATCAATTATTGACGAATTTCCCAAGAATTCTGATTGATAGTTTTATATATTTTTCTTACTGATATGAACCAGGAAGATTCGTACAAGTTGCTCCATTCTGGCAACCGAGGTCACTTCCATAATATATTGCACATTCGTTCACATCTTGGGAACAGCTGGCGCCCTGAAATTTTTTTTCATTTTATTCATAAATTGGATTTTTTTAATTTTATACAGAGAAGAATGAGCGTAATTACCTCCCAATTAGTTGGACAAATACACTGGTATCCGTCGTATATTCGTATACACGTTCCACCATTTTGACATGGATTATTTGCGCACTGATTAGTTCGTAATTTTGAGACTACAGTTCTTAATCGTGTGTCGAGGCGTCGCACCTAGAGACAATAAATTTATTTATCACATGAGTGATAAACAATCTCATTTGTTTGTTATGTATTTCAGACGTGAATAAAGAGAATTTCGTCGATAAGTCTCCTAGAATTCGAATTCCATTTTAATTGACCTACTATACCATTATATTTTATGTTCGAATCGACTTTGAGAAGAAATATTAATTCATAATGCAATCTACTCTTCCCTAAGCTTATTTTCAATAATCACCAGGTATTGGGAGCTCAATAAAATATCTTCTCATAAATAATTATCTATCAGAACCCTCCGAAACTAATTTGTTAATTTAGAAATGAGAAATTACAGACTAACTCACACGATTGGTGATCGTGCGAACTGCAGCTTTCGTTGCTTCGTCAATTTGACGATCCTGGAAAAAAAAGTTTATCAATGCAACTGGTAATTCCAATGTAAAAATTAGAATTCAAAGTAAATAAGTAAATAAAAGTTTAGTACAGATGGCCTATCAGGTCGCCAACTGGAGAAGTTTGTTGTTGGATCAACACCGTGCTCCAATAAATTAATCCGTTGATTTAATCCATATGGTCCATCAACAACTTCTACAACCCGATCGATTTTCTTTACTAAATCTCTTAAAAATCCATCTCGCCACCGCTCAACAAGGACTGATGCACTTTTTGCCTAATAACACAATTATCAATGATTCCTTGAGCTCATAATATTGCTTCACTCAAAATGCGTAGCAGAATAAAACAAACAACTTTCAAATGTAGAATATGACTCACCGAAATCGCAACTTTGACAAGATCAATATCTTGTACATTGAAATATCCTTTGCCAATAAGTTTTATCGTTACATTTCTATCCTTTGCACTTGAAATTATAAGATTTCCATCGATGGATTCCAACACTGGTCTAAATAATCAATAAACCACAATATAATGATCAATTACCTTCAACAGTGAGAACAATGGGACATTCAATAGCAATAATTCCACACCTTTCATCCATCCATGCTGCGCAAAATTTGACAACCAATAAAACGAGCCATAGAATCTTAAGCTCCATTCTCGCTTCTCAAAAATTTGCCAGCAAATATTCTCCACAGATTCAAAATCATGAGAACTTTATTCCTATTTCTACAAGACTTCAATTACACCAGGACCACAAATAAAATGAGAATATTTCTATTTCAAAAACGTCACTCTACTGAATAACGTTGGATCCCTTCTCTTAATAACTAATAAATCGGTATCTTTTTTTGTGGGCGTACTCGAAACATATCGAGGTCCACCCAATATCAAATTACATTTCATTTTTTTTTATAGTGACAATATGTTTCTCTGAATATACAAATTGGAAACAATTCGATACCATAATTCAAATGATTCATTAATTCAACCAAATTAATTCAATTTTTTTGTCGGATATTTATATTTTGCAATGTTCATTAAGGAATGTCAATGGCATTGGGGTGATCGACCAAAGCAAATGAATTAATATTATATGAATATGCATGAACGAGTGCGCAGTTGACAAACAATCCGAGTATGGTTATTCTGTTGTATATAACTGGATTCTATAGTCTCTTTAGCTTCAGGTATAATAGAATGCATCCTCTATTAATATACGGATTGTAGTCATGTATGCAATTTTACATAGTGATACAATAGTGTCGCTGGTCAGACACGGCAGCCCTTCATACCTGGAATCACCTTCGTAAGCTCTAACTACTCGCGTCGCATTCACAATTCAATAATGGTATGTATCAATCATTATTTTTATTTATTCAATAATTATTCTCATCACAATTGAGTTCATGCACAGTAAAATTTTGTATTAATTGAATGTATTGATTAAAAATTACTACACAAAAAATCAGAACTGTTACGCATTGGTAAATTTCATATTTTTCTACAATGTGGAATTTATCAAGAACTTGATAAATTATTCAACTTAATGGAGGGCCTACTTGAAACTATTTATCAACTTCTGGTTTCATAAGATAATTTGAAATCGATGTTGGGTGTTTTTCATTTTCAAACTAAACGAAATACAGATAGAATCCTTTATTAGAGTATTAATGTCTGCCAGAATGTATAGAGGAAAAAATTAATGCCAATAGAATGTTTGTGTTAGGTAAAAGAAAGGAATTTGTAATTGTATACGTATGTAAGAATTTTTTATGTGCAACCTGATACAAGCTGCTATGGTTACAGCAGGACAACCTTTAAAATCGATTCCATGCGGACACTTTACAGTCACGCTAACGAACTCTATACATGTTGAATATATATATAGACAACTGATATAAATCGCAACATTTTTCTACACTCGGTATAAAGCGAAAAACGATATGAAGGATTTGAAATTTGTTTCAAATTTTGTTCTTGGAAGCTTTGGTATTTGGAGTAAAATATCGAATTGTTCGAATTTAAATGACAACTTTTAGGATTTAATTCGGGTCAACGAACAATTCTGTTACGAAATAGTTCATTAAACAATAATTTTTGATTGATATATTTATTGTGCATGATTATTGGATTTTTATTTATTTATTCTTTTCATGTCATGTAACATTTGCTCTTGTCATGGGGTCGTTATGTCATATTTTTACTAAGACTCTGTATATTATTGAATAAGTATTTCAATTCAATATTCCTGCTAGGTCAAGGTGTACCACCGACTGTTATGAATACAGATATACATTGTATTGACATGAGGAAAAATCGTTTGTAAAGTTATAGCTAAGTTAGCTTGAGACATGAATGACTTTCCATATTGATACCAGTTGATGTTGAACAGACGAAATGCGCGTTGTGTTTTATCCTAGAACTCTTCCAATATCATTTCTGGGAGTAAATTTGTTTATCTGTTCAGTGTATAGTTATAAATAATAAAAAAATATTGTAGTTTTTCATCAAATTATTCTCAACACAAAACAGGTTTCAAAATGTCATCTTTTGGGGAAAGAATGGCGAAAAAGGTAGGGTATTAATTTAGCAGACATGAGACCATTTTTGTTTAAGATTAAAAAACTGAATAATTAAGATAATAGAATTTAAAAAAAAATGCTCCTATAGATTTTGGAATTATCTACATGATCATTTTTTTATTTTCCTCTTGTCTAAAATTCATTTAGTTATTTTGGAATTCTAAAATTTGCCGAATGTCTGCTACATTCATACTCATAAAAAGGTTCGGTGTTGAATAATTATCAGAGTTTCATTATCTCTTATCATCTTATCATTGTTCACATGTGGTATAATTTCGAATTGGATTTTTTTTTATTCTTGTTTGTGCAGAGGGAGTGCATATCGATACACATAGGACAGGCGGGTGTTCAAATGGGAAACGCCTGCTGGGAACTTTACTGCCTTGAACATAGAATTCATCCTGATGGCCAGATGCCGAGTGATGTCACTATAGACAAAGAAGAAGATTCATTCAATACCTTTTTTTCTGAGAGTGATAGTGGTAAACATGTACCACGCGCAATTTTTGTCGATCTTGAACCCACAGTTGTAGGCAAGCATTTTATCAATCGATTCATTCAAGAATTTATATTATTTGATTATTCATCTGAATCAATATTTACATTTGAAACACTTTTTTTTTCTCTCTAATCTTCAGACGAAGTACGAACAGGTACTTATCGACAATTATTTCACCCCGAACAATTGATTACGGGAAAAGAAGACGCTGCGAATAATTATGCACGTGGACATTATACTATAGGTATAATTATTGTTCGATATTTTACGTATAAACAAATTGTTTCATGATTTTCTTTCGTTTTCATTCTGCATTTTTTTATTTGTCAAAAATGAAATGCAGGGAAAGAAATTGTCGATTTAACACTGGACCGAATACGAAGAATTGCTGAACGATGTCGTGGTCTTCAGGGTTTTCTAATATTTCACTCATTTGGTGGTGGAACAGGTTCAGGATTCTCGAGCCTTTTAATGGAACGTCTCAGTGTTGAATTTCCGAAACGCAGCAAACTGACATTTAGTATCTATCCAGCACCGCAGGTAAAACGAAATTTGAGTTCATCAATTGATTCAAATGAGATGTACCAGAAAAATTATGACATTTTCTTTTTTATTTTCTAAATATTGATTTTCTTTTTTCTAGGTTTCAACTGCAGTTGTTGAGCCGTACAATGCCATTCTGTATACTCATCCTACCCTTGAACACTGCGAGGTCGCGTTCATAGTCGATAATCAAGTAATATCAATTCATACAATTTGAATGTTATTCAATTTCTCATTTTGTTAATTTATTTATATTTTCATGTATGGATAAATTATTCGTTATTGCAGGCCATCTATGAATTATGTAGACGTAATTTAAGCATTGACAGGCCCACGTACACAAATTTGAATAGACTAATTGGGCAAATTGTTTCATCAATAACTGCGAGCCTACGTTTCGATGGTGCATTGAATGTTGATCTTACAGAATTTCAAACAAATCTCGTGCCCTATCCACGTATTCACTTTCCACTCGTGAGTAATCGATAATTTATTTATGTCAATCCATAAACAATCATTGGAAATGTTTGCATGGACATGAAATGACATTATTATCATTCATATTAGGCAACTTATGCCCCAGTTCTCTCTGTGGACAAAGCTGGACATGAGAGATCTACCGTTGCGGATATTACGAGCTCATGTTTTGAACCCAATCATCAAATGGTTAATTGCGATCCCAGACGCGGAAAATACATGGCTGTGTGTATGCTATATCGTGGTGATGTTGTCCCAAAGGATGTCAATGCAGCCATTGCAATGATCAAAAAACAAAAACATGTGCAATTTGTCGAATGGTGCCCCACTGGATTTAAAGTGAATTATTGCTTTCCATTCGAACAATACATAATCGTTCCGCTCTGCATAGTGCAGAGAATTCATTTTTTATTGTGCACTTTATACAGCCAGAAAAATTTATCATTTCGCATTTTATATGTATCCATATGGCAATATATTTTTTTCATGCAACTTATTTTTTGATTATGAACGCTTTGATTAATAAATTTTTATTTTATCTAATATTTTGATTTATGGATGGTTTTGATGACTAAATTGATAAATAATAGGATGAGAAAAAATTCAAATCAGCATTTGCAATGATGAAGAAAGAAAATTAAGGAAAGTTTCGATGAATTTCAGGTGGGAATTAATTATCAGCCTCCAACAGTTGTACCTGGTGGTGATCTAGCAAAAACAGAAAGAGCAGTTTGCTGTTTATGCAATACAACAGCAATAGTTGATGCTTGGGCGAGGATTGATCACAAGTTTGATCTGATGTATGCAAAAAGAGCTTTTGTTCACTGGTAAATTTAATTTAATTCACTCATTTATTTATTTTACATCTCAATACATAATATTGGATTGAGAGAAATTAAAATTACGTATTCATAACAACAATCTGGTGATTCAACAGGTTTGTTGGTGAAGGAATGGAGGAAGGTGAATTTACAGAAGCTCGAGAAGATCTCGCTGCACTTGAGCTTGATTATCGTGAAGTGCAGGAGGATGCAGTTGATACAGAAGATGACGAAGAGTATTGAGAAATCAATTAGCAATATTCTCTGTCTCTGAATGATAGTCAACATAAAATAGAATTGTTGAACAAGGATATGTCCAACGTGTGGCTCCAATAATTATATGCATGTGTGTGTGTGTGACAAAATTGTACCGAAATTTTTATACTGCTATAGTTAGTCATTATGAGTCTTCGCAGAAGAGTGACCATTGAGAATTATTATAATTTATTTTTTAAGAACACAAACAAAATTGGACATCTGGTTTATCTCATTTTTTATTCTTTTTACATTTTTTTTTTTTAAAGATAAACTTGTGTCATGAAATTTCTGAACACTATTAAATTCCAAATTGAATCAAGATCATTTGGAATGATACTGAATTTCAATATTGTTCAATCATGAACATTAATTCATTTCATTAAATTGAAAAACGAATATTTATCATGTAGTGATCGATTAATGGAATAAATAGAATTTAATAATCGTATTAATAAACCGAAGTGTACATGAAAATAGATGATAAAGCAGATTTCTAATATTGAGTGATAAAATTGCTCGTGGTAGTTGCGCATCACTCCAACAAACCCCTGAAATATTGATCCCATATACGTGGAGATGAGAAGTGGAGAATGCTACAGCACATGCCCGAGTTGATATTCTCAGCTGGTTTAGCCGAGTTTCACAACACACGGCCAATCGGACCCACCAATAAAATGTTCACCGCCATGCCGCCCGCTTGTTGTTAATATTGAAAAAAAATTAAAAATGTTTATTAATCGTTGAGTCGTCACATTGTTTTATCTGAAATGTAGTTTATAAGTAATTGCCGTAAGGGCAGAGTATTCATCGGCTGTTCAGTTACAATAAAAGGTGAGTGACAAACTTTTTTTCCTTTCATTTTTCTTATCGTACATGGATTTCTTGGAAATTTCTTATTCTTACGGCGCGATATAACGATGTCATTTAATTCGGTTGCCCTCGACAAATCCAAATCACATAATTTTATCTATGTTCATGGAATTATTTTATGTATACATAAAGAAAAATTCAAACTTTCTGGTGATTTCACCCCAACATTTACATAAACACAAACTTTCCAGTGAGGACATTTTATTATACTCAATGATTATTTGTTTACATGATACATTCATTGTCAGATATTTATTTTTGTTGACAAGAACAACGAATCCAATACACGTGCGATCATGCTAATCCTGAGATATAAATACAATCTTGATAGAATCAATATTTATCAATGAAATATATAAATTAACTCACCTTATATTGTATTAAATTGTTTAATACACTTATATGTATACTTATAAATAATTTTTCAGCTTATGTTTCGATAATAAAAACGGTGAAATTAAAATTGCGGCGACGTGAGTATATATATAACCGTGTGGAATGCTTGAAATATAAAAAAAAAGTGTCTTTATTGTTTGCGTGATTTGATCGTAATTTAGTCTAATCAATTATCCAGTGTGTCGGTGTGGAACAATAAATTAATTTATACATACTTAGTCAGACTAATTGTTGTGATAAATAATTGTAGAAATATATAAAACATATTGATTGCTAACGAGAGATAAATACTCAGAATTTTTGACAAACTTCCATATCACCATGTATTATTTGTGTTTTTAAATTTGCATGCAAATCAAATCTTATAGTCAATAATTACCAAATAATGGAGATAAATTGATATTCAATAGATGAGTAATATTTTTTTTCCATTTGTTCGTTGTGCGTTTTTTATGAGTTGAGAATTGTCGATGTATATATTTGTATTAACATGATTGATATGAGAGACAACCACATAATGAATCTATGATGGCAGAAATATAAAAAAATGATTATGTTATAATAATATCTGTATGTTATTCACCCTGATAAGACGGGTTTGAATTATTTTATCAACGGAGAGAGAAAACAAGTTGAAGACAAAACCATTAAGGAAGAATATGTGAATCAACATAGTTTGCACACTCATTGAAATTATTTTTTTTTGTGTTCAGGCTTCACCATTGCGAACATAATCCCAATTATGATGTTGGGGCGGAAGCAGAGTCTCAAGGGGGAACCTGTCTTGGCCGATTATGGTCCGGAAGAGTCCCTCAATGAGAACGCTGATATTGAGTGGGTAAACAAGGTAATGACAATATTGAAACGATACTCATACTTAAAGTGTGTATAACAAAATTATCCAACAGAGAATGAAACCTTAGAAATAATTAGGCAGTTCAAAGCCAATAGATCAATCAATCGATCATGTTAATGTTTCAGTTGTGGGTCAGGAGATTGATGAGATTTTGCGCATTGGTGTCGCTTGCGTCTGTATGCTTGAACACTCCAAAAACATTTGAAAAAGTATCGCAGTTACAATATGTAACTTTTATTTGCGATCTTGTCGTTACATTTCTCTTCACTGCCGAAATGATTGCAAAAATGCATATACGTGGAATATTAAAAGTAAGTAGAATTGTTCTTCAATTATTTCTAATATTATATCAAAATTATTTTGTGATATAGAAACGGTTTCATTTTTATCACATTATTTTTCTCGTTTTGTTACCAGTACATTCATTTGTTCATTTTTCATTTCAGCGAGACAAGTCATATTTGAAAGATCACTGGTGCCAATTCGATGCGACAATGGTGCTGTTCCTTTGGCTTTCAGTAGTCCTCCAAATGTTTGAAATGCTTGGATTTGTATTAAAATTTAGCGCAGCATCTGTTATTCGTTCACCACGACCGCTTATTATGATACGATTCCTCCGAGTCTTCCTGAAATTTTCAATGCCTAAAGCAAGAATTAATCAGATATTCAAGTAAGTAGGATGATTTTATTGAGACAAATTGTATCAAATGGAATATAAATGAATAAATTAATGATTTTCAGGCGCTCGAGTCAACAAATATATAATGTGACACTCTTTTTCTTATTCTTTATGTCACTTTATGGTCTCTTGGGTGTACAATTTTTTGGCCAGTTAACGAATCACTGTGTTCTTAATACAACTGATCCAAAGCATATAACAATTAATAGTTTAGCGATACCTGATACGTTTTGTTCTACGGATCCAGAATCTGGTTATCAATGTCCTGAAGGAATGACATGCATGAAATTGGAATTATCAAAATATATAATGGGCTTCAATGGCTTCGATGAATTTGGTTGGTATATTATTGACCAAGAAATACTGAAATTCATTTTTTTGTGTAAAAGAAAATTATCATCACTACCATTTTGTCTTCAGCAACAAGTATATTCACTGTATACCAAGCTGCATCACAAGAAGGTTGGGTTTTCATCATGTATCGTGCAATTGACAGTCTTCCAGCGTGGCGGGCAGTTTTATATTTCAGTACAATGATATTTTTTCTTGCGTGGTTGGTTAAAAATGTCTTTATTGCCGTTATCACAGAGACATTCAATGAAATACGAGTACAATTTCAACAAATGTGGGGCGTCAGAGGACACATCACTAACAGTTCTGCATCGCAGGTATTGAAATTGTTACAATATCATTGAAAATGATGAGAATAATATTGAAAAGACCTGAATATAAGTGCAACAAATTTAAAATAGTTTGTCAGCGTTACGAGTGGAGAATGTAATGATAATTATAATTTTAGATTCTTGCTGGTGATGAGAATGGTTGGAAACTTGTGACACTTGATGAGAATAAACATGGTGGCTTAGCGTCACCAATGTGCCAAGCAATTCTTCGTTCACCGCATTTTCGTATGATTGTCATGTGTGCAATATTAGCAAATGGTATCACCACTGCTACGATGAATTTTAAACATGATGAAAGGCCAAGACACACATATTATGATAATTATTATACAGCTGAAATTGCTTTTACGATATTGTTGGACTTAGAGACACTCTTCAAAATTTGGTGTCTTGGTTTTCGCAGCTATTATAAACATTCGATTCATAAATTTGAATTATTGCTCGCCATTGGAACAACCATTCACATTTTACCATTTTTTTATCTCTCTGGATTCACGTATTTCCAGGTAGGCCTTATTTTATCCTACCTTTTCTGTTTAATTGTTTTTATAATAAGAAAATATATTATGATTAATGTTGTTTCTAGGTTTTGAGAATTGTCAGACTCATCAAAGCATCACCCATGTTAGAAGATTTTGTTTATAAAATTTTTGGTCCAGGAAAGAAACTTGGAAGTTTAATTATTTTTACTATGTGTTTGCTGGTCATATCGTCAAGTATATCAATGCAGCTTTTCTGTTTCCTGTGTGACTTTACGAAATTTGAAACGTTCCCTGAAGTAATTATAGCTCGAGTTCATTACTTTGTAACTATTCTAAATTAATAATAGTTTATTAGTGTATCAATTATCTTTCCTTTTGTATAGGCATTCATGTCTATGTTCCAAATTCTTACACAAGAAGCTTGGGTTGAAGTAATGGATGAGACAATGGTAAGAACTCATGAAACAATGGCTCCACTTGTTGCAGTTTATTTTATCCTTTATCATCTTTTCGTTACTTTGGTGAGCAATCAAAAAATCGTATTTTTCCACATCTAAGGCACATCGTAATAAAATGAGTGAGTTCATTACATTGTTTGATATAGATTGTGTTGAGTCTTTTCGTCGCTGTCATTCTTGATAACTTAGAGCTTGATGAAGACATAAAAAAATTGAAGCAACTCAAATTCCGTGAACAAAGCGCTGAAATTAAAGAGACTCTACCATTTCGTTTACGTATATTTGAAAAGTTTCCTGACAGTCCACAAATGACATGTTTACATAAAGTACCATCTGATTTTAATTTACCAAAAGTACGTGAAAGTTTCATGCGACAGTTTGTATACGAAGTAGAAGATGAAGAGAATGAAACAGCAAAAAGAATTAATGAGACATTTGATTCGAAAATGGTTTATCGTAAACAACGTCCGGTTAAAATTTTGAATAATCCACCCAAAGTGAGGAATGTTGCAACGAATCTAAAGAAAGCAGCAATCATTTACATAATCACGTGAGTCAAATGAAATATTTTGTAATTTAAAATCTATCAAAACTTCTTTTGAGCTTCTTTCATTAATAAAAAATTCTAAAGTTTCCCGTTTATTGTGAATGATTTATTATTTAATCATATGCTTTTTAGTGACTCGAACAATCAACGACTTCTACTCGGCGATTCAGCAATGATTCCAGTACCAGGCAAAAGTCTTTTGAAACCTCAAGGAACTGTCAGTAGTGCAAAGCAGTTGAGAATTGATCAAAAAAAGTAAGTAACTTTGCCATATCATTACTCACCCAATCATTGTGTTTGAATATTGCGATATCTTTCGAGATCAATCCGTCGAAGCGTTCGCAGCGGATCAATAAAGTTGAAACAAACATACGAACATCTGGTCGAGAACGGTGATATTGGTGCCATAAATCGAGTTACATCTTCACGTAGCAGACCACATGATTTGGATATTAAATTATTGCAAGCGAAAAGACAACAAGCTGAAATGCGAAGGTATACTCAATGAACCAAGACATTTTCATTGATTATCCATCTATCATATTCATTCTGTTACTATTTAATACCATTTGATTAATCTAGAAATCAACGAGAAGACGATCTGAGAGAAAATCATCCCTTTTTCGATACACCACTGTTTGCAGTGCCGCGTGAGAGTAAATTCCGCAAAATTTGTCAACTACTCGTTTATGCACGGTATGATGCAAGATTGAAGGATCCATTAACTGGTAAAGAAAGAAAAGTGCAATACAAAAGCATTCAGTGAGTATAACATTAAATACATTAGAATTTATTTTGTTGTGATCCATTACATTCTTGATTGATCAATGCTCCGTTTCATTGTATCCAGCAATTTTCTTGGATTAGTCACCTATTTGGATTGGGTCATGATATGTGCTACAACATTGTCATGTGTTTCAATGATGTTTGAAACGCCGCGTTATCGAGTTATGGAGATTCCAGCATTACAAGTAGCTGAATACGGTTTTGTTATTTTCATGAGTCTTGAGTTAGCATTAAAAATACTTGCTGATGGTCTTTTTTTCACACCGAAAGCTTACATCAAAGATGTGGCATCAGTACTCGATGTTTTCATTTATGTGGTAAGATTTTTGGTTGACATTTGAGTTTTACTACATTTGAATAAAGTTCTGATGATTGTTTTCGTTTTTAGATTAGTCTGGTATTTTTATGTTGGATGCCAAGAAGTGTACCACCTAATTCCGGCGCGCAATTATTGATGATTCTCCGATGTGTCCGACCCCTGAGAATATTCACATTAGTGCCTCACATGCGAAAAGTAGTGTATGAATTATGCAGAGGTTTCAAAGAGATTTTATTGGTAAGCATATTCTAAAGTTCACCAATTCGATTTAATTGTTTAATATGCCTTTTCTTGTTTCATCAATCTAATGGTTCATTGTTAATTTCCAATAGGTATCAACGCTATTGATTCTCTTGATGTTTGTATTTGCAAGCTATGGTGTTCAATTGTATGGTGGGAGATTAGCACGTTGCAATGATCCAACCATGTTGAAACGTGAAGATTGTGTTGGTGTTTTTATGAGACGTGTTTTTGTCACAAAGATGAAATTAAAACCAGGGCAGAATGAAAGCTATCCATCAATTCTAGTTCCTCGTGTCTGGTAACGGAAATGTTGATAAAAATTAAATGCAAGAAAGCGATTATGAATTTCGTATAATTATATTTTTCAATCCTTCTTCATTTATTCCAGGGCTAATCCACGACGATTCAATTTCGACAATATTGGAGATGCATTATTGGCATTATTTGAAGTCCTCTCTTTCAAAGGTTGGCTTGACGTTCGTGATGTCCTCATCAAAGCACTTGGACCTGTGAGTTAATTATACATCATTCTACGATTCAATATTAATTTTTGATTGATTGTAAAGAATGAAAATTTATGTGTAGAATCTACTGTGCTATTTATCCTCATCATCTTTCATTTCAGGTTCACGCCATTTACATTCACATTTATATATTCTTGGGTTGTATGATTGGACTAACATTATTCGTCGGTGTTGTCATTGCTAATTACTCTGAAAACAAAGGCACAGCATTACTCACTGTCGATCAAAGACGATGGTAAAATCGAAGGATATACCTGAATCAATAAATTTGAGGTGGAAGATAATAAAGAACATTCATTTCTAGGTGTGATCTGAAGAAAAGATTGAAAATCGCTCAACCTTTACATCTGCCACCACGACCAGACGGGAAAAAATTTCGTGCATTTATCTACGATATAACTCAAAATATTTATTTCAAGCGATTCATCGCTGTGATGGTTTTGATAAACAGCGCGTTGTTGTGTGTATCGGTATGTGTATTTGTTTGATCAATTCAAACCAACACATCGAATGAAAGATCACGATATTTTATTTATTGTTGTACAATGTTTCAGTGGAGAATCGAAGAAGCGCACACCGAAGCCTTGGCAACAGTTTCCACGACACTAGTTCTTATTTTTGTTGTCGAGGTCATAATGAAAAATATAGCATTCACACCACGTGGTTATTGGCAATCACGAAGGAATCGATATGATTTATTGGTGACAGTTGTTGGAGTAATTTGGATCATAATACATTGTACGATGAAAAATGATTTGTCTTATGTCATCGGTTTCATGGTTGTTATATTGAGATTTTTCACCATCACTGGCAAACATACAACATTGAAGATGTTGATGCTAACCGTTGGCGTATCAGTATGCAAAAGTTTTTTCATCATATTTGGAATGTTTCTTCTGGTATTTTTCTATGCATTAGCTGGTACAATTATCTTTGGAACAGTTAAATATGGCGAAGGGATAGGAAGGTATGAAACAATAATGAAATCGAGTGGTGAATTGAATCAGAATAGTTTATTAATTATTGTCGACATTTTCCAGACGAGCAAACTTCGAATCGCCAGTGACTGGCGTGGCAATGTTATTTCGTATAGTAACTGGTGAAGATTGGAATAAAATTATGCATGACTGTATGGTGCAACCACCTTATTGCACACCAGCTGCTAATTATTGGGAAACTGATTGTGGCAATTTCCATGCGTCTTTATTTTATTTCTGTACATTCTACGTCATTATTACGTACATCGTTCTGAATTTACTTGTAGGTAAGTATTGAGAAAAAGCAAAACGAGAAGAACGGAGGACAACATATATTAGAAAAAACCTGGTGTAATCGAATTAACATAAGAGAATTCTTTGGGCGGTCTCTCCCCGGAATTCCCTCATGATTCTATCAATTTTTTTCATAGAAGCATAAAAATCTCTCTTCATTATCGAATCTTGAAGTGTATGCATTGAACAAATCAAGTGAATTACGCCAGGTTCCTCGTTGGACGAATTGTTGAAATGTAATGACTGATTTGTGTTTCTTTAAATATTCCAGCTATTATCATGGAGAACTTTTCGTTATTTTATTCAAATGAAGAAGATGCACTTCTGTCTTATGCTGATATCAGAAATTTCCAAAACACTTGGAATGTTGTTGATATCCATCAACGTGGAGTTATACCTGTCAGACGAGTATGTTATTGTCACCATTGAATCTTCAATGAAATTAGATTATTGACTAATACAGTAGTGGATTTCAGGTCAAGTTCATATTGCGATTGTTGAAAGGTCGCTTGGAAACAGATCCGCAGAAAGACAGATTGCTATTCAAGTATATGTGCTATGAACTTGAGAGATTACACAATGGTGAAGATGTTACATTTCATGATGTCATCAAGTCAGTCTATACTTTCGACATCTTTATTATTCTTTTCCACAGAAGAACAATTGAATTCGACCAATTATTGTGTTAATTCATTTGCAGTATGCTATCGTATCGCTCAGTTGACATTCGAAAAGCCCTTCAACTTGAAGAGCTCTTGGCACGTGAAGAGTTTGAATATATCATTGAAGAAGAAGTGGCTAAACAAACAATTCGAACGTGGTTGGAAGGATGTTTAAAAAAAATTCGTGCAACTGGAGTACGAATAATTATTCAATGTTATTTCTATTGATTTTTATCTTTTTGATAGTCTTCTAATTTTCCTTTCGCGGAAATATTTTCAGAAACAACAGAACAGTTTAATTGCTGGATTACGTGCTACTAATGACTTGGCTGCTTCAGCACAGGATCATCAAGAGGAGAAAAGTAAAGAAAGCAGCGTAGATCATGAGGAGGAAACAGAAGCGAAGGTATTTTGTGTTCTGTGCCAATTTCTCACATTGTAATTAATTCGTTCATGTATTATCCAAAAGGACGCAGAAGGTATTCGTCACAGAGGAAAGAAAGCAGTACCTCTACCACGTTCAGACAGCATTGGCAGTGCGTCAGGAAGAAAATATTTGGCTCCAACATTATCTGACCCAGTGTCTATTCGTACCGAGAAGGATAAGATTGCTGCCTCGAAAAAAAGAAATACCAGGCCTGCGCGTGAGTTTTGTACTCTCAATGCATTTCTGTTATTCTCTGTAATTCAAGTTGATATTTGATTGTTCGAATCGTAATTTTTCAGCTTTGACCAAGAATAATTTGCCTTATTTAACTGAAGCGGCAGAACAAAGCAGACAACCACGTGAAATATCAAATACCAAAGCATCAACACCAAAAGTTTCAAGCGTAATGTTAGAGGTGAAGGAATGGTGGCGAGAGCAAATCGCTTACAGCAGCGATTCGAGTGAAGACGAGTTCTAAAAGATATAAATTTATAAATATATAAATGAAATCCAGATCGAAGAAAAATAACATGAAGCCTTATAAAGAGAATTAACCATTTAAAAATATGCACTCAGGCATAGTGAAAGAGTCACAATTTAATACATGCAAAGATTTTCCAATCGAAAAAATGGGTTTAATGTTGAGAGCTAAATCGAACGTTTTGATTTGATGTGCAGTGCCAACCACACAAGTCATCATTTATTTCCACATTTTTATTTCTGTTTTTAATTTTATTCATTCAGATCAATGAAAACACTGTAACATACCCACCAATTTTTTAATGAACATAAGATAAATATATGAATAGCGGAATGAAGCACTTAAGGACTATAAAGAATAGAAAAATAAACGTAAATAAATGGCAACACAACTCTGCCAATACTTCGTGTGTTTGTCCAATAGTAGAGACTGGTTGCTATAATGAAGATGAAAAGAAAATGAAAATTCAGATAATGAACAGATAAATGAAAATAAAAAATTGATGTTAAGGATTTATTTAAAGATTTATACATAGTCAATGCGTAGATTTTATACTATATATAGCGGAGTGAAACCTTATTATGGTCATAAAGATTGTCGTTCAGAGAAAGTTGATGAAGAAGATGAAACAACCAAACAAACAAAAAAATAATGGGCAACTGTTAGTACAATGAGCGCGGGATACGGTTCGACAAGTCTTTTTAGCAAATGTAAACGATCCGGCTCCTTTTATTGATAATTAATATTACCTTTATGAGTCAAGTCCATTTAGACGTTATAAATGCATGTTACATGACTGCGACGAGGAATATTTCTCGTTAATAATTTTGTATAATGAATTTAATGCCTACGTCGGGGTCTAAAATAGTTTATTGTATTGATACAAAGCGAGATATATGTATATTATTCCAAGTTATCAATTGAATTAGCGCGTGCTATGGGTCACAATATAATTATTGGAATCCATAAATTGCTAATTATAATTAATTCGGCGTTGTTGTTTGACAATGACTATCAGAGAGCGATTATTCACACGTCATAAATTATTGGAACGTTGTTTTATAATAAAGAGCATACACATAAAACACTTGATATCGATGAAAAGCATTTGCAATTCAGATATGAAAAAATGAAACAGAGGCATTGAACAAATTCATAATTTGCAATTTGATGAATTTGTTTTTTTAATATTTACGTATCAATATTTTCAAAAGACAATAGAGAGTATGTATAAATGTATGCGCGCGACAAATCTGACAAACAATATCAAGTTTGGCCGTGGTGAAATAGAAGAACAGAAGAAGATTGAACGTGAAAGATATGAAGCGAATATTATTGTTTGAATAAAAATTGGTAAATTAAGAGATATAAATTTTAAAGCCAGCCTAAATGTTAGTTAATGAAAATTGTATGGGTGTATATGTACAGTAGTATATATAGTATGTGTACACCTCATAATATGAGTTGATTTTATATATATATTTACATGAGACTCGGGAGTGTGTAGAGATGTAAACAATTGTGAGTTTACGTTAACGTGATAAATGATGAACGTTGATAATTGTTGCCTAGTTTATGTGCCGATTGTGTTTTATTGTAATACATACATAGCTAATAAATGTTATTAGATACAAAAAATTGATTATCGTCAGCCTTGAAGCTACTGATCTATTCACATCTCCAATAGAGAACCATCAAATTCTTTTCACATAACTCCCGAACTTTGATAAAAATGTTTCTATTGATTTCAACACAACTCACGTCTTATAGTAATCAATTTATCATCATCACTGCATAAAACTATGAAGGTATATTATATGAAAAGAAATAAAATAAGACAAAGACAAAATTCGATTCTTGCTGGAGAATTAGAGGTTTATTTATTTTTATATTAGCAAAACTACATTCAATCTTACAAGATTAATTCTCTTCATTTTTTTTTTCCAACTTCCTCGATTCATCTGAATTTATTTATTTAAAATCATTAGACTGAATAATTGTTCGCAATAACCCAAGCATTCAACTCCCTTTCCATCATTGTCACTGCCTCTTTGGGAAGTGGACTTAATGGCGCACGAACAGGACCTAAATTCAATGGTGTGAGCAATGCCATTGCAGTTTTCTGCGTCACTACCCAATTGCCTATAAAATCATGAATCGAAAATACATTATCACAATCATGGTTTATATCAATTGAAATGGGAATCAATCAATCATGAAGGGCAGAGAAAATTGATGAACACCAGACCATGTTTCGATATTGCAACAACTGCCTCTGTGAGTGTCTCCTGACATTTACGAGCCTTCAAACTATCACCACGTTTGCCAGTATCCAAAATTTCTTTAACCAAACGTGGGAATATATTGATACTAGTTGCAATGAATGAATCCATTCCTATTGCACATGCGGCAGCCATAATCTATGAAGATATCCAGAGTGAATGAAAATTAATCGAATGCCCAGAAAAAAAATTTAATGGACCTGAGTTGATCTAATTGGATATCATTAAATTTAATGACGTTTTTCCAGTTTGGGAAACTTAGCGCTGGCCAAATCTAATCAACATCGATCTTCAGTGATTCAATTAAAACTATCGAGATATCCTCGAGTCTGGCTTGACTGAACTAAGGATTTGGAAAATGTCTAATCATTTCGATAGGAAACTCAATTAGATCAATTTCAATCCAATCATTGTCTCATGGAATTAACCATGAAAAGCACAATTTCTATGATATATACATTATCACATCCTAAGAAAATCACAAATTTTTTAGAGTTGGCACGTAGAGCTTGAGCACCTTCATCAAGATTTGCACTCGTAAATTTAATGCCAACAAACGTAGGAATTTCATCGCCAATTGATTCAAGAAATTGTCCCATGTGAACTGGAATATGTATAATTTAAATATCAAATAAAAAATCAAGCACATCTCAATGGTTCCATTGATTTAAACTCACTATTGACATTAGTGAACATTGGAATGTGATAATAGAGTAGTGGAGTACTTGGCGCAGCTTTGCCCACTATTTTCAAATATTCTCTTAATTGACTCGGCTCTGTGGGCTTGAAATATAATTCCGGAAGGCAGAGCAGTGAATCCGCTTTTATTTGTTCAGCATGTCTAGCCTGAAATGAACCAACATCCGCTTGGAAATCTTCTTAATCCTCTTATCATTATGTCGCACTTGTGAATTTCAAATTATTTATTTAACGTACAAGCTCAAGTACATCAGGAAGTGAAGTCCCACCAATTTGAATCATCAAATGTTGCTTCGTTATTTTAACTGCATTCGCCCATGCTTCAGCAACTTTTTTACGTTCCAATAGAGACATTGACGTACCTTCACCACTTGTTCCATTCACTGTTGAGTATGATTAACATTCAACATTCCACGCTTTTACATTATCTTTGAACAATTGCGTGATGAGACTCACCTAAGACACCAGTAATTCCTCGAGCTGCCAAATATTCTGCATATTTTTGAATGATTGCCACATTCAAAGCTAAAGTCCTGAGTAAATTCACATAAACTAAAACACATCATTCACCCATATCGAAAATAAAACCTAAAAAAATGAAAGGAATTTTCCCATTTGCCTTTCCAAGAATTGTAGAGTTCTAATTTATCTCTCATCAATTCTTTTTCCCTCAAAAAATAATGAGAATCCAATTTTCCAAATAACAAAACATTCTTCAAGCTGAATATGAAATAATTCCTTCCAAAAATGAAAAATCTATATTACCCAGCCTCGAATGGCGTGAAAACCGGCACAATCATCCCTCTGAATGTATATGATGACCGCTATGACAGAAAAAATTTCTATTGCACAACATCGTTCACTAATAACAATAAATCGCAATTTTCTTCTAAATATTACCGTCATTCTATCCCTCTAATATAATAAAATTCAAGAAACAATATAAACTGCACAATAAAATTTCCATAAACGCACAATCCAGCACAGTTTTCGCTCATTAACTGAAGATAAAAACATTGAGCAAATATATAAAAGCAAAAATTTCCACAGCCTTACACCAAATACTCCGATAAGCTTATCATACGTCACATGTCATTCTTGCTTATCATCAGTATACATAAATATACACATGAGCATCAAAGTGGGAAAAAAATAAGTTTCAAACAATCAACAAATAAAACAAGAATAACCAAATAATTAATAACACACAAGTATTTTTCATTTTTTTATAAAAATGTTCTTTATGATTATTTACATGTAGATCCTTCAACAATTTTAATGTCAATATTCTCATAATAGTAGTAGTAGTAGTAATAATAATAATGATAATGATAATAACAATAATAATAATACTCTTAATAATAATAATATATCATCCAATCTAAATGGTCACATGCACGTGGTTTACGTAATTGTATGTTGTTGTAGCTGATTTTTTTTTCTCCACGCTCAAAAAAGGACAAATACTACATATTAGTTTTGAAATAACGCCAAAAATCTACTACACTATGCATAATGAGTGCCTTTAGGTTTTTTTTTTCTTTCTCAAGCTTCTTCTCATCGAACTGATCTACATGATTTTTAGTTGACGTATTTACGCAGTTTCATTAGAATTCATTACATCATTATCTTCCATCATTATTTATCATCATCATCATCATCATCATCACATCATCATCATCATCATCATCATCATCATCATCATCATCATCATCATCATCGTCATCATCATCATCATCATCATCATCACATCATCATCATCATCATCATCATCATCATCATCATCATCATCATCATCATCATCATCGTCGTCGTCGTCGTCATCATCATCATCATCTCTCACTTCAAAATTTTTTATCTTAATCAATTGTACATGTATATATAAACATACATATATACATGTATTAATGTCACAAATAGTAGGGCCTAATAGTGATTTTCAATAATTGAATGGAGAAAATTCAGCATTCATAATCTTTAGTTGATTAGTTTCCTCTTCACCTTTTATCATATAATATATTATTAATTTCTCTTGTTTTTCTTTTTAATTATTTTTAGTCATTATTATTTTACAATTAACTCTCATATACTTTTATGAGTAAATCGCGAACATTCAACATCTCAAGTGTCTATGATTATGTATACACACGAGATACTTACAGAGTTTTATACATACATATACATATAAACATGAATATACGTTTATGTATGTATGATATAAATGCTAATGTTTGGTATCAGTGACGGTGATAAGGTGGATGATAAGAAGAACTGTTGATAACGCATGAGGGCGGTATGGGATCACTTCGTATGTTTAAAGATGTGTCTTGTGGGGTCGGTATAAAATAAATGACTCATGATTGAGGGGAAAAAATTCTACTATGGAGATCATCAGTGATAGGGAAGGAAAATTTTTTTTTTTGGGCAGAAAGACAAGAAATAAAGATACAAACGAAATTTCAGACAGATAAAGACCGATTTGGTTCATCACTGCTACATTTGAGAAAGCGTAGTGTTTAGTATGATTAGATAACACGAATATTTTTTTTCTTTCATTATTTACTTCTATTTTTTTTTATTTCTTCTCGTTGATTTTCCACTGTATTCTCTATACGCTTTATGAATTCAATTTTGGAATAATCGCAATCGTTATATTTGTTTACAGAACAGAGAACGATGCTTATTGATCGCGCACAATTTTTATTTTGATAGTTCACAAAATAGATATATGGATAGATATATATATATATATATATCTGTTGGTCAGCAGCTATTTCATACATTGAAACATTATTAGGTTTGTTTTTGTGTACATATTTATATTTGTATGTATGTTTTGTCTGATATTTGGAGACAGGAAAATTTTTTAAATGTAACCAAGGATTTTCCGCGTGATTGTTTCTTTTTTTTTATATATTCAATTTTCGCTTTTTCTTTACCATTCGTTTGAAAAACTTTTAAAAATTTATCAATTTATCAATGGTGCAATATAATACGTGCGAATTAAGTTATCAAATTTTACCGCATAATCCAGACCCGCTCGACTATAAATACGGCATGTGAAATAATTTTTTTTTTGGCTCATTTTATTTCTCATTTTTGTATTGCACATTATGCAACGTACAAAAAATTTTTTTCTGTATTTTTCGAAACACTCGAATTATTTTAATTCCATTATTGTTTTTTCATAATTTTTGGTAATTTTATTTTTTTATTTTCTGTAAAGTGCATTTTTTTTTTTCAATACTGCAATATATGATATTTTTCCAGATATGTACACATAAGATATACAGTAATATGATTTTTAATTGTATTATTTTTTCGTATTTCAATCATTCTGTTAATTGTTTGTCTTTTCTCATATTTTTGCTAATTTCAAAATTGTGTAAACACTTCTTTTAATACTTGAGAGTCGAATAATCACACGGCGAATGACAAGGTTTTGCTCAAACCTCTCTCCCTTTACACACCTGAACATGATACACTCGAATAAAAACTTAATACTGCTTGTGGCACCTCAAGAAGAAGTCGGATAATCTCATAATAATGGTCCCAAATGTTAAAGAGTAGTCATTAATTACTGATAATTATGTATCGCACGACATTTGAAAGCTTTCATCTTTTATTCATTTTTTTTTTCTCTAATTAAATCGTAGAATTTATAGTTTATTCACTTTTTATTTTCCAATCTCCCTAACAGTTTTCAGATATTCTCCATGACAAACATTTGCGATTCCATTCCTCAAGAGAGAGAGATTAATTAATGACATGAATACATGGGCTTTCAAAATGACTATTACTATCGTTGATACTTATCATTCCATCGATGCCTCGCCTCGATGTGTTGGGGATTTATTACTGGGGTTTTTGGTTTTGCTTGTAATTCAGTTTTGAATTGATTAAATTCTCTTGTTTAACAAACGCAACATTCTATATAACAACGTAAAGCAACAACTGTAACGATACGTATAGAAATAAACAGAGAAAAAAAAAGGTATTTCAGATGATAATTATTCACTAATGACAATGTAAGTAGATATGAATGAATAAATATTTTACTTGATATATCATACGTTGTATTTATATTCATCTTCCATATCAACCTCATATCTAATTGATATATTTTTCAATTTCATAATTTCGGCTTTTAACACTAATTTTTTTTTCTTGTTGTACCAACGAACTCGCATTAATCAATAGTAACGATTTTGAAACGCTTGTTTATGTATATACTCTGCTAAAAAATTTCCACAGCGTTCAGATCAATCTATAAGAGAAAAATCACGATGAATAATAAATGATGATTGTTGTTATCATGATAATCACAATAATAATAAAAAATGTTTAGGACAATTCATGAAGAGCATTGGAAATATAGTTAGTATTTGAAATCAATATCAACGATAACATCTTAAAACAACGTTTTCATTATCACTAAGTAACCTGAAGAATCGATTTATCTATTCTCTTCGTTGTACAAAAATAACGAAATAAATAAGAACAAAACAAGAATGACATTGTTAAACAAAAGGAAAAGTAAGATTAAGGATAAAGCAGAATGGGACAGGATGAAAGAGAGTGAGGGAGGTGAATGAGAACGTGAACGGGACTGTTGAAAGACCTTTTTGGATGTGAAGAGACTGGAAAATCTAATTCATCAGAATGGACCGAAATAATCCAAAATCATTTGTTGTTGTTCTGCTTTGATGTTTCCGTGAAAACTCAAGTGCATATCCACTGTCACTATCAATTGTAAAATATTAATACGCGCTATACAACTATAGGTTAATATTAAAAAATTGACGATACAATTGTCTCATCATTTGAAAGTTTTACTGAGCTTGGCTCAATTCTACATGAAATTACATATTGTATGCATGAACGGATTCAATATTTTGAGTGTAATTGGTTGCTGGTATTTATTAAGATTTAATAATCTATTGCACAAAATTGTAAAAAAAATAATGTGTTATTTTCTTTTCTTTCTTTTTAGTACATTTGAGTGTTCTTCTATTGGCTCAGGCACACACTTTTTTCTTCCAATTTTCTTAGGCATTGAGTGTGACATTATTCGTTCATTGAACACTAGAAAGAACAATATTTTTCATTTGCTATTGTATTTAATCAAACTTTTTTTCTATTTCAGAAAAAATGCTTTCGTCACCTGCATCGATGTATATCATATTTATTGTATCGTCTGCACACTTCTATCACATATTAATGTGTTATTGTATACATTGTAAGCCATGTGTCTGTGTGCGTGTGTGTGTGTGTGTGAATAAAGTTATGTATCTTAAGTTCAAATATATTCGGTCCATCCTGATGCAATAATTAATAGTCACAGCCTAAACAAACAATTGTAGAATACATCCGATATCTAAACTAATCAATTATCTCACTTAATTCTATGTTTTATCAATTCTTATTTTTTCTTTTTTTTTTCCCCCGCTGGAACGAAAAAAAATAAAATGACAAAACATATTCCCTGGCTTTTCATGTTGGCTGTTCGGTGTACGTTCACCCAATCATATCAATGTTCATTTTTATTTCACCATCATTTTCTATACAATCATCTCCAGCTCATGCGATACCGATCTCGTTGGTGATACACTCGAAAAATAAAATGAAATTGTACACAAATAAACAAAATTAATATACCAAATAAAAACTTGAACACAAGAGGGAATCGTAAGTGACTTCACTCCCATTCACCACCGTCGCGAAACGACCAGTGTAATAATGACAAAATGTGCGTCCATATGTGTACGTGCTGTGAAGAAAAAAAAAAAGAAGCAAACCCAAATGGAAGACCATTTGTCATATATTATTCACCAATTGTTTCTCCGAGGGGCAAACAACATTGAGAGTGTTGTCGCCCGCGACTGCCACTATGATTTCCACACTCTTAGTTTCCTCAACGACACCTTCTTTAAATGGAGGGCGGCATTGAGGATATCCGATTCCCTAGACTCTTCACCGTCCGAGTGTACCTCACGTCTACGACCGCTCATCAATAGCCGATGACGCAGACCCCTCGAGGTCGGATCGGAGAGAGCCTCGGCTACCGGAACTTTCTCTTTGCTGGAGCCAGGCAACGACACCGATCTGCCAACTGAAAAGCCCTTACTCAAACGATCCAACGTAGCTGGTAATAAATGTTTACGCGGAATAGCTTGTTCACGCTCACGCAAAACAAAACGTCCCAATGTCTTCCAAAATGCTTGTGTACTGTAAACATTTTCTTCATCACGCAAAACACGCAATTGACGATTACCACTACCAACGGCGCCAGCGCCGCCCCATTCTAATTCTTCTACGAGCGCAAATTTCATTGGATCCTCCATTCTTCGTGCTTTCACCAACGCTTGCGCCAATACATCTTGCGCTGAACTGCTAACTGGTACACGCAATATTGCATATGGAATTTCGGGTGATACATTGTAGATGCAAACGAGAAATGTGTCAGCCTCATCCCAAATATGCATTGATTCATCGTGCGCATTGGTATCATTTAATTTTGAATGGCCCGCTGTACTTCTAATTGATGCCAGCCATGCTCTACTGCTTGGATCATTACCAACACGTTTTAATAAAAATCGACCATCACCCTTCCACAATGCCTGAGCTTGAAGAGGATGTTCAATTGAATCGAGAACACGTTGCGTTGGCAATTCTTCACGCTCTTTTTTCTCCCATCCACGTGATACCTCTTCAACTAATATATATTCGTCTACATGTTCGGCTGATACACCAGCTTTTTGTAATGCTTGAAGCATCACTTCATGGGTAGTGCTTTCTTGTGTTACTTTAAGAATTGTGTATGGCTCATCTGGCAATACATCATAAACCCCCAAGAAAAACATTCGGCGTTTCAAAGTTACACCACCTAGACCTGGATCAACGCTAGTTAATTTTTCTGGTGTTTTACCTGATATAGGACGCTTTGATTCTTTATTGTGATCACGGCAGCATGTATCGTAATCCAAACTTTCTTCTTCCATACGTGAATAAATAAATAATGTTGATAAAGCCAATGGTTTATTTTTACATGAACGTAAACGCACATGACGATAGCCCGGTCTTAGGCACTTGAGTGGCAAAACACGTTGAGCAATTAAATGATGTGAGTTTGCTTCAATGATGCCAAAACGTAAAAAGGCCAAGTCACGAAACATCACTTGAAAGCAAAATTTTTCATTCCATATTGGGTTTAAAGAATTATTTTGAATAATTTTTGTTTTATGTTTGGCACAATCAATTGGTATTCCAACTAATTCAATTTCAACGTATGTACTTGCGAGCAAATTGCTCGGTGATATATATTGACCAGAAACAACGGACAATGTCAAGTGAATTGAATGTAAACCATCGAACTCCTTGTCCCATGGATTGAATCGCCGATACATCATGTGTCCTTTGTCCCACATTACCGCTGGCTTTCTCACATAGCCACACATACCATTTTGCTCGAACATTGCGGCATTTAAATGCAAAGCTGCATCATCAGTTTGGTAATTTAACGCTACCATCTGTATACCGAATGCCCAAAATATGACAGGATTAAAATTTGATGAATCAATACGCATACCAGCCGGATATGTTCTTATCAATTGTGTTTCCGCATGTGCAACAACGCCCAATGGTTGTTTCCTACATATTTTTTTAGCTGCACTCTCATTCAATGAAGAGCATTGAAAGCATGCGGGCATTCCACGTGTGGGCCTAAATAATGCATCAATATTGCTGCCACCACTCGCTACTGATGCGGATGTGGATAATGATTGTGGTGATCCAGTTGAAGATGAAGCCATACCACCCGTGCCAATGCCTGCGATGCTGTGCCTCTGCACAGTTCCCGTATGCGGCTGATGGCGCATTTTCATCACCGGTGCTGTACCCGGTGCGGTATTTAAACCACGGAATTTAATTGCTTGTAGATATATCACTAAATCAGATAATTCCTTTGCTATATGACTGCTTTGCTTTTGTGATTTGTCATCCACAGCTGGATCAGATTTTAATCGCCCGTGAGGCATTTGACTTCCACCCAAATAACGTTCGTAACTCGAAATTGAATTGTCTGAAATGTGTCATGAGAATCAAATTAGTATTTATGGCGCATTTAACTTAATAATAGAATATTTCAAGCTTCATGCTGTGGAAATTTTGTAATTACCATCTACATTGTCGTCTTCATCGTCATCCTCCTCATCGTCGTCGTCTTCGCTAAAATATTCCACGACAGATGCAGTGCTCACTTCCGTTCGCATCTGTTTCATTGACGAGGCACGATCTGACATTAACATTTTACCACGATGACTAATTGTTGGTTGAACTAGTGGTGCAGTTGGATCCACTACGAGTTTTTTATTTTTCACCAGTATTTTATGACGTAATTGTGATGGCGATGGTAATTGTGGATCATCACTGAAGTCGGAGTCATAAAGGAATTTTGTGACTAATTTATCACCGAAAACCGACTATAACATAATGGAACATTCCAATTTTGTAAATGTCTGACGCAATATTGAGTAAAATGTAATACGACAGGACAAGAATTCAATTTACCTGAAATATTTGTGCCATTCGTGCTTGTTGGCTTTGAGTACAGTGATTTTCGATCGAGAGAATAACGGGATATGGTGATGTGACGAATGCACTCCTGTCAATAGCCTCCACCACTGATCGAAATGGAATTTTTGTGGTGAATGTGTGACCGTGATAGATTAATGGTGAACCATCGTCTCCATCCCAACAGTCGAGTTCCACACATCTACATCCAGTCAGGAGTACCTAGATCAATCATTGAAAAAAAAATCATCATTATTTTCCACCTTGTTAAAAAATGAGAAAAGAAACGATTTATTGTATAGATAGAATATAAAATATCTTTACTTGAGAATAAAGCTGCACAGACGACTCGCCTTTGAGTTGGTGCCCAGTTAAATATGTATTATGCGAACTTGCAATGTAGTATTGTGACAAAGGCTGCTGCATTTCTGTATCCGTAGGTATTGCATACTCATTTGGGAACGCATAATTATCTTTGTCCATCATATATCGAGCAAATCCTTCGAATGACAAACACCATTGTACACGTAACGCAGGGTCGGGTTCATGTCGCTTGAATATTCAATAATATGTATATTACCATTGTGTCACAGTCACATTAATTTATTCTGTAGATCCACACGAATAAAAGAAGAAAAACAAAACAATGAGAATTACCTTTATTAAAGTTTTTATTTGTTCATCAGTAACTTTTTCCTGCTGACGCGATTCCAGAAATTTTGTGAAAGTCGCCAGAGTAATCACTTGTGATTTCGATGTATCCACTCCTGAACAATTATTCACAATACTTGCAGCGGCGATTGCATCAAAAACTTGTTTTTTATGAAGGTTCCCACTCGTTTTGTATTCATGACAATCAATTGAATTGTTCCTCGTTAATAAACCTGTCGTTAATCGATATGATTTAATCAATGAACCATTTTTATATTTTTCCTTCTCCAATTGCGTGAATAAATAATTTAGTAGAGAAAGTAAGAAAAAAACACTGACCAATCCTTTGTGGTGTAGCATCGCTCGTTTGCCTCAACACTGCTGGCCGCATATTAAAGTCACGTAGCGAGCCATCACTCTGACTGCGACAAGTAATTGCAAGCTGACCGAATAGATCGCGTAAATCTTTTCTTGCTCTCAAGCTGAATGACCTGAAGAGCGCAACGAACTCAACAAAGTTCAACTGCGTCTCGTACATGATTGAGGTGGCACGAGCTTTAACATGCCATGGTGCTTCAAGTCCTCCTGGTGTTGAGCTCGCTCCATTCTTATCTTTATCCCTTGTCACGCAAAGAAGACTGCGAAATTTAAAAAGTGCTGAGAGCAAAAAAAAATGAAGTTCCGAACAGAAGAGAGTAATGGGATAATCAAGAAGTGGAGTAGCTAGAGGAAGAAAAATAAAGAAGAGCAAGAGAAGATTGTCTCTACATTTAAGAAGTTAAATGCGCATTCAACCTGATCAACTAGTCTTCTAAGTACAAAATCTTGTTATATTTGATCTGTTAGTGACCGAGAAACTACAAATTTTCCATCGTAGTTTTAATACTCAGTTCATTGGTAATCACGTGACTGTATCCAGACAATAAACTGTCGTTGACAACGCTTTTGAAAGCAAAACTTTAACACGAGGGTGAAAGGACGAAGAGAGAAAGAGAAAGTTGCGAACCAGAACGTGTGGTGTGTTATGTAATATTGGCACGAATTCAAAGTGGGCTTGGCACAGTTAAATCTGTTCGAAAATGGGTTTGGTTCGCTCGCGGCTCTTCGTAGTTTTGTTGTGCACTACAACATGATACCATCTACATTGCATATAGAAAACACACTCATATATGTACATGTACATTGTCTGGTACAAAATGGCTGTGATTGTTGTTACCAACAAAACAAAAGTGTTACCTCTGTAAGCTTGAGTATGGTAAACTTGATGATACAATTCTCTCGGCTGAACCAGGCGGACTTCGTGGTGGTACACGATCACGACTTGATCTTGGTGATGGAGGGACAACTCTTGTGAGAGATTCACGACTACCCGTGATATGACGCAATGGTGATACTCCAATACCACCGTCAGATGACGATGAGTCATATTGCTTCAAACTTAATTCCTGTTCATCACATTTAACTTATATAAATTTTTTCTTCGTTTTTATTTCATTGAATAACTAGAAATTGACTTAGACATTCAGTAAGGTTGCTCTATCACCGAAGAAACAATTGTAAAGGAAATATTAATAACTCCCAAATCGATATCCATAGAAAGAAAAAATATGATTCAATTGCTTGGATTCTCTTTCATATTCCCTTGCAATTGTCACTATGTAATCAATAATTCGGGGAATTATTAACAAAAAAGCTACCATCTTTCAATTCATCGATGTATTATTGACTTTGAATAGAAAGCAAATTATTTGTGCTTATTTGAATACGAGTTGAAATTATTCCGAATAAATATCAGTATACCTTAGTTAATGCATGAATATTTCCAATTGATTTCGTTTTTTTTCCAGTTTTAGGATTACGCCGACGTAAGTTGCTGCTATTAGTTGGTGATAGTGTGCCAATATTGTCTGTCATTGACCAATCACGGCCGCCAAACATTCTTATTGCATCAGCTGTAGTCGGTTCAACACAACTATCATCAGAATATAGTTGCAAATATTTTTCTTTCAACCATCGTGATCGACGATCGGTGAGTTGTTGCTGACGTTTTAGACCACGAATTATCCAACACAAACCCATATACCACAATCTTGAATCATCAAAACCAAGCAAAAAAAAAGAATTAATCTATACGAATTTCTGTTGTGATATAACATTACTTGTGTGACATCTTGAATATATTTTTGTTTTTTCTACTACGTACTTGCTGAGTGTAGGTGGACCGAGTAGAAAAATAAGTCGGTTGTCAGACAAACTCGAACCATACATAAGTCCAATGCACGAATCAGAGCCTGGTAAGCCATATCGTTTACAAATACCACGCAATTCTATTTCCCTGTCTTTATCACAACAACCAATCGTAACTTCTTTGACAGAGCTCAAATCAAGATAACCCTCGTCAAGACTAACTGAGGAGCAATCAGTTTGTGTTGATGTGTATTTAGATACCAATGTTGTTGGTACATTCTCTTCAGGATTCACGGTTAATGTAAATTCAGTTGAAACTGCACCAAAACCACTAGTTTTCAATGGACTCCATGCGGGTTTTTCCCATACAAATGTACCGCAAGCACGATCAACTCGTGCATAAACTAAGGCTGTACGTGAACCACCAGCTCCCTCGCAATCCCAATGAACCAATGTTGTTCCATGATGAAGAACCTATGTAGAAAGAAGGAACAAAAACAGAAATAGAAGAAATGAAAAAAATTGAATTAAATTAAACATCTTGGCAAAGAATTTAATTAAAGCGCTAGGAAAAACATCGAGTTGAAATTCAAATTGAAAATGTGTGAAAATGACGTTGAACGAAGTATAGAATTGTCACGCAAACGTTTGGTATGAAAGACTGACGGTAATAGAACTATTTTATATAGATGTGTAAATCCGATAAGCTTAAAGCCATGTGGAGTTTTATTTACCGGTGGTGTTTGAATGCAAGTGCTTGAACTTTGACAAAGCGTACCAACCATTATTTCACTATGACGTATTGTGATGATACTTTCAACGTGCAAGTTTCGAATAGAAATAATGATTTCGAACGCATCTACTTCTTTTTTTTTCTCACTTCACTGTGTCCTCGTCATGAAACATTTGTAAGTGAACGAGTCAGTACTAACTCAGCGAATTTCTCTGCTGGAATTATGACATTAATGAGATGCGATATTGTCACGTCGATGCTAAGCTGTCATTTGGTTTAACAGATGATGCTGATTGTTCATATTTGAAACTTCGTGAAATGTCAAGGCTAGAAATTCGCTCTTCAATTATATCTTCCATTTGTTAATATTATAATTTTTTTTTAGGTCATTCGATAAAACAAATGAACAAATATTCCAGGTTGCTGTTCACTCTATAATTAATTATATATTACTTTCAAAAAATATCAGAAATTATCAACTGACTCTTCGCTATCTATTATGAGATATCTAGAATAACATACTCTTCTAAACAATCTGAATCGTGTGCTACCCTATGAGCTTTCTTCAATATAATAGCGACATCTAGATGATAATCCTTCTTACAACTATCTCATTAAATAAAATTCAGCACATGCACTAAATAATCCTGGACTAAATACAATCCCTCAATAAATAATCTCCATCTCATAATTACGTGGAATCCCTACAGAGACAATAGTTCACAGCAGGGAATAAAAAATATTACCTGTAAAAGATGAAGATCCATTCCATGATGAGGAGCAGCAACGGGAAATAGAGCAATGCCATGATCAGCAGCCAGAGGTTGTACAGGTTTGTATGAATCTAGGTCAAGATGATAGTCATTTTCATCACACTCTTCAGCTGTATAAGCTTGAACCAATGCAGTAGTATGAAAACTCAATGTACGATGCAATGATCCAGTTGTCGCATCTCGACCACGTGCATGACGATGATGATGAAATAGCGCAACTTTATCCAATATTGCTGACGTGTCATTTGGTGACCAATCATTTCTACTCTCAAAATTGTCAGTAGCTCTCAATGACGAGCTCCAACCCGATGGGGCGTCTACATTGCTCTCAATGTTAGCCCTCGCACCTGGCGAGGGCAAAGGCACGTGTTCGAGGGGTGGGCCCTCTTTACTGTTACTGCGTTGTGGTCTTTTTTCCTTACACTCACTCGGATTCTATAATTTAAAACATAAATACAAACAAAAATAAAAATAAGAAAGCAAAGACAATAGAAACAATTATTGATTGTCCTCATCTTTAATTTTATCATCTCATCTTCATCATTTGTAATTATATCGAATGAAATGCATCTGATTGAATTGAAAAAAGAAAACTTGATGAGTTATTATCCATTCAAGTGAACAAATGCATTCATTCAATTATATAGAATTTAATATTCTATATGGACACGATTTGCTTTTGTATGCATGCAGATGAGAATAATTCAATAGCTAAGAATATATCAATAATTGCGTTATTACGCGCATTGATTATATAGATTGACGAGCTGGCCTGGATAACAATGAGCCCTAGACAATTACTATGCTGAATTAATACCCTGATCGATGACGTAATTTCATAAACAAGTATCTGTTAAAATCATGTATAACTAACGGTTGGTAGTCACATGTTCAAAGCTTCTCAAATTTTATCATCAACAATACCTACATTGTTCATTCATGAATAGGCGAAAAGTAATTGTTCACAGTGAACGTTTATAAGAGTTGTGAAAGAAATGAATTTATATTTTTCCTGCATCAAAGCTTTGACTATAAGTTTTTCACAATGAATTCATACTCTGTTTAATTTTTTCAGTTAATTCTATACACTCACATTTGATGATGTCATTCATCAATGTAACAAATCCATAGAATCATGAGGATTTCATTTGTGATGTAAAATATTTGCTTGATGAGAATGATAAAACGCACAATTGAAGTGATCATAAAATATTTGATTTTTTCACGAGTCGATTGAATATATCTCTGTTCTTTGTGAATAATAAAATTATTGTTGCAGCAATATTGTTTTTACATTTGACATCAAAGGATTATTTAGTGCTTATTGATTAATACTTTATATTTACCAAAGTTTATACAGTCTTTGATGTTATTTTTACAAGGAAATAAAATAAATGCACTATAATTGCTCGGAAATTCAATAAGCCATAGTTAAATATCGAGCTCACTCTAGGTATCAACGATACCATCTGAAAGGAACATAAGTGGGGAAAAAAGGATGCTGTATCTTTAGACATTTCTGATGTGTACGCTGAAACAAAATATATTGGTATACATGTGCAGATAATTGGATACATTTAATGGAGCATTGTTGATTGTTGACAGCGAAGGCAAGTAGTTTCCGCCGGCCTACAACTGTCTTTTGCTGCTGGAGGCCGATAGAAACCCCTGACCTCACTCTCATCGCTTCCACCTTTTTTTTTCCTTCCACATAATCTCACTCCCGAGATTCCACTTGTCATCTATATATTGTCCCTTTCTTCTATTCCTTCACTCGTGCTTGCTCATGTGCTCCTTTTTTTTTTTTCATTCTTCGCTTTTCCCATATATTTCTTTCACAATTTTTCTCTTCTTAGATACGGTGACCACACATCCTCTGCAGCATTCTCATATCGTTCTTTATTCCCTGCTTGATGCCCATCATTTGCATTCTGTCGAGCTAGCCATATGCCAGTTTGAAGAAAGAAAAATAAAGGGTAAAAATAAAAAGATGGAAGAGTAAGGATAGAAATTTAAAATAAAAGACGAAAAAAGAAAAATATAAAAATGTGGTTGACCTTCTTCACGTGGGGATGTAAAACCTTGAGGACCAATCTTTGTTCACCCCAAGGGAAATTGAAGTAAATTTCGTGACGAAAAGAGAAAATTTCACTCGGGGCCAATGACATTTTGTGTAACGTACATATACACAAACATAAATACACAACATACACTTTGGGGAGAGAAAGGTTTTCCAACTCTTGCCCTATATATTGTACTATATACTCTACACATGCAATCGCTTTACTTTTTGTATAAAACTATTTCACCGAAAGTTAGACTATACTTTAGCTATTATGCATATATGGAAGATTAATGTTCCTGCAATGGTTTCCTCACGTATTCAAGTTACTACTTTTATTTATTTTTATTTTTTTTTTTGCAACAAGCTTCCTCTTATAACTATAAGCATACAAAAGCTTGCACCATTGCCTTCTACTTCATCATTCTTTTCGCTCTTTATCACTTTATCTATCTGTGTCTATAAATATATACGAATACTTTCTTCTTTCTTTTGTGCTCTGCCCAACATCTTCAAGTTGGAATAAAAATCTGAGGGGAAATTTTATTGTCGAAGTTGGTTGGCAATCCGCCGAATTTTTCGGTCACCAAATCTCGAGAAAAAACGACACTCGTGTTACTAAATTCATTTTTCACAAAATTTGCCATCGATACTTCCGAACTGGATTGTAAATTCTATCGTAAATTTATAAATTTATATATGATTATATAAATATTTCTTTCGTTTTATTTGCTATTTCCTCTTCTCGTCCTATTCTTCTTTTGAGATAAAAATCTTTCCTTTTTCTCTGTTTCAGGGCTGTAAAATTATTATTGTGTATATATTATCATAATATGTTTTTACCTTCACAACTGAGGCAAGTACTTCTCGCAGCTCACGCATAAATGCCCCGAAAAAGGGCACAACTGGGCACTCGGGCATTGCCAAGGCACGTGCCAATGCCCGCTCATATTCGGAAGACAGGAGGGCTGATGAGAGATACTCCAATACGGGCAACGGTTCATTTATACTCTGCCAAAATGGCTTTAATTTAGTTGATCTAGAACAGAAAACATTGATAATAAAAATAAACTGTGTTTCTGTTGTTAAAATAAAATAGTTTAATTTTTTTCTTGTAACTTCCATTCTCTTAAATCAAACCAAACCAAACGACAATCAATGAACATAAAAGATAAATATCATTTTAATAATACCACCCAATATACAAATTAATGAAACAAATCAAAAAACATGAATAATCTGATTCAGTGAAATATATTTTCATATTCTCGACAATCTAAAAAGTTCTTATCACTTATAACCCCTCAAATCCCATGAGTTTAATTTCTGTACCATCTTGCGAATTTCTATTCAGTCATTACATTTCACCTTTATTTTCACCCCATTTTTCACTGTCACTGCGAATATGCCACAAACATCTGTTTGCACGATGATATATTACAACTGCAGTGATAGAAACTTGAGTGCAAAATGTTGTGTATAGTTCTCTATATCGTAACATACACATTAACCGATTGGACTGTTGCACATGTGGGATAACTTGAAGCAATATACCACATATATGTAAGCTTGTATCATCCCAGATTCTATACATATATAGATCTTATACACTACATCGATATATATACATATATGGATTCGAGTGCACTCTCATGTTCAAATAGATTCAATATATACACTGAATATGGATTCGAGTTCAACAATGACGTAAAATCCATACTCAAAAAGAGATTTTAAATAATCGTCAACCTTTTTTTTTCCTCCATTTCCTCAGTCAATTGTCATAGCGAAAGCACAACAATATAATTCCCTCATAGGAAATGACTGAAGAAAAAAGAAGTGAATAAGTAAAAAATCAGGTGATTCACTATGCATATGAATTCAGTATTCCTCTTCTCACTATAACGACTGCTCGTATAAAAGAAAGTAAAAACGAAAGAAAAAGAAAAAAAAGGAAGTTACTAAAAAAAAAAATAAAAAACCCTCCAGAGATATACATTTTATTTTTTATATTTTTTACAATAGATGAGAGTGCTTGGAAAATGACACTTCACTGATATCATTAAGTTTTGCAACAATTGTTGAATATTAAATTTGTCTTTTTGCATATGTGCGAAGTGAAGAGACGAAAAAAAAAAAGAAAGTTAACAAAAAAGAAAAACGGGTCATATTGGTTTACCTATATGAATACTAAAATGATTCCTCATACGCATCACGTATTATTCACATTTGTGGGATCGCATTTATTCATTTTGTAATGTATTTTTTTTTATATCCACAATGTAACGAAAATTGTGTGATACTGTGGACTTATTTACGGGTACAGTGTGGGCGTGATGGGACAGTTCCACGCCTCCTGTGCAACCACATAATATTTGTTCCGTGACATGGATAAATAGAATTCAGTGAAAACATACGTAAATAACACGTACACACCCACACAAATCCACGTGTATATTCATTGAGGCAACAATCAAGGTTGTTATATTATTGTGATGTAATTTATTTTACTTGTCGTCGTTGTTATACATTTCTACATGGATATAATGTGAAATTGTGCGCGTGCACATTTGAGAAACAAGGAGACAAATGACTTGAAAACAATTCGTAATGTTTGTGTGCAAGTGCAGTGTATGTCTTCCAGTAAATCGCTGCCGGAAATTGTGGTTACTCGTAAAAGTTTATACACAGAGCTGGTGAACATTCTCCAAATATACTGAGAACTAATGGACACGTTTGAGTTAAACAAATAAAAAGAAGTCTTTGAGAAAATTGTCATCAGGTATATATATTTGGTTTGATAAAACAACTTTTAAAAAAAGAGCAAATCTAATAAAATGATAATGAAAATTGTGAAGAAGAATGATTGGAAAATATATATAAATCAATGGTTGAAGAGAATGAAAACAAAATTCATACTGTTGTTGAAAAGATCAATGGATCGTCGATGAATTGAATGAACCAATAAAAATGATGGAGATTTTTATTTTTAAATCCATGTGATGTTCATGGAAAATTCACTGGCATAACATTTGGAAACAAAATTTTATTCTCAATAATATATGAAAATATTTGATATAAATGTATAACACAGTAAAAATGTATTATGAATTGTAAATCAACACCTGAACGACATCTCCAATGCCAGACAATTTTTTTTCTTTTCGTAAAACTTCAATCACACGGTCACGGATCCTATCATAAAGTAAACTCTCCTGTACTAATTTCCATTCGATTCCCAATGGCATTTGAATGACGCTTAAGGCAGTGATGGTATTAAGTTGCCTGGGGATTGGTATCCAAAAGAGGAAAAAAAAAAAAGACAAAAATAATAAAAAAGTTTATGCACACCTCCAGACTTCAATTTTCAACTCTTTCATTCTCCGTCTTTTCTTTTATTGTCATTTTTCTTACTTTTTTTTTTCGTCTGTTCTACTATTCTTTTTCTTATACCAACTTACTCAGTCTGTAGAATCAAATTACTTTTTACGACCGATCGTTTTTGCGTCCGTTGCCATCCCCTTTTTATATCCCCCACTTTACTTCGCCCAACCATGACGACACTTCCGTTCAGTGCAACTCTACTCGTTGCGCTCATCAATGGCGCTTTAATTCGACCAACCATCATTTCAACCCTACTCGAATGAATTCAACGATTTTGTCATCAGAATAAATGGATTTTCTTTGATTTACAACCATCATCATGCAAATTCTTTGTTTTTTCGGTTTTTATATTTATTCTCTTGTTTATATTCAAATGAATAACATTGAAAAGAAGGAGAATTTGATTTTATCAAGAACAATTTCATCTGATGAATGTAAATTAGAAAGAGAATATTTTACTCATGACTTGTTCATCAACAATAACATACTGTTAAAACTAATATCACCACAAATTACAATATTTCCAAGTCTCTTCTCAAACATGAATTACGAATCGAATAGTCGAACATTAATACGAATTCGTCCGAAAATTAGTAACAACATTGAAACTCTGCAACCGCATTATAATTGAACCAAAGTTGCCTTATAATTATATTACATTAAATCAGCTGCAGAAATTAAAAAAAATATATGCATATATAACCATGCTAATCATGACTATTACTAGGAATATTCAGAACATTTCATGTAAACTTTGGTACAGACGCCCATTGGTAAATTATCATCGAGCAAAGCGCCCGATACATTGTCCTGAATACCGAGAACGCCATACAACAGCAACAAACCCTCAGAATCCTTAAATGCCACAACACCACCAAACTGTTTCTAAAGTAGCAGGCAAATAGGGGTAAGAGACGAGGAAGCAGAACGTCAAGTTGTATCGCTGTATATTGTATAACGCGCGTTGGCTCCTGTTACACGCAGGCATTTCGAAACTTTGTCACTATAGTTGTAAAAGCACCTGCAGGGTTGCAACCACCAGCTCTATGCACACAATCTAGCTTATTCCACATACTTAGTATCTTCTTCCACTCCATTCTGTCACCCCATTCATCATTCTCCTTTTACCTCCCTTCATCCTCAGAATCTCGTACAAACGTTGGGTTTCGTAGAACTAACGCAAAACTTACTTGAGACCAGCGATGATCTCCATTGCCGAATTAAAGTTGCCGGTGTTCCAGCAGGTCTGTGCGACGCGCAAAAGACAGGATAGGAGAGCTTGGCGCTCCTCGATCGTTGCACCGCTCGTTATCGTGTGAGTTACCCATGAGCTCACCTAGAAAATCAAATATTTATGATTGAGTGTAATTCAATATAAAGTATTGGACAATTACAAATTATAGAGTTATAACCAACGTCGTCCAGTTTCTCAATGGGATTTTGTTCAAATTATTTCATTTTTCTTGATAGCCATCAAACTTCGTTTCTCATCATTAATATTTGTACTGAACTTTTGTTTATTTATCATCTATATTCAATTTTCTTTCACGTTCATATTGATGAGGTTAAAAATTTTATTATATTCTCTTTTATAGTATGAGTATATTCATATACTCTTTGTAATTATACTCACTGCCATCAAACACGCCTCCATAGAATTCTGACTTTCCCATAAATATAGAATTTCGTGCAACCAAAATTTCGCATAGAATACTATACACTTTCATGATTTATTCATGCTACACATATATATACACATCCTTTCAGGTGTACAAAAGCTAATTTCTTTTGACAAAGAAAAATAAAAAGGTACTTTCCACTACTAAATCTGAAGGAGCGTAAAAAAATTCACTTATTTCGTTTCAATTAAATGATATCATAAGTCTTGGGTCAATACTAATCTTTACCAATACACATTTATGTCGTAAGCTCTGTTAGCAAGGTTATATAGTGGAGAAGGTTTTCATAGAAAGCGAAATAGATTTATCCAAAAGGAAGTGATATAATCCCTGGCCATTAATTAAATAAGGTAAAGGAATACATGAAGTGAAAAGCCGGTTTAAACTGAAAGAAGGATTTTGCTCAATCAATCTACTCTTAATCTGGCTTTCAATTGTCGTTTATATAACAATTTCAAAAGACTTTGTCGTACATAAACGCAATAAACTTTATACTGATTCGTGTAAATATATATTGGTATGTGTATGAATGTATATGCGTCAATGTGAACTGAGAATGGTACAAATCTGTATAGATGAAATCACGTTTTGGATGAGCTTTCTCAATTCGTATAAGGTTTGAACCAATGATTCAATTTGCAGTTGTGTCCAGTGAACTCAACTTGGAATTGCTAGGATAATTCATTCAAAGTTTGACAATTGTAATTCCCGAATGTCCAGTTGGTAGTTTAATTGGAGAATTAAATAGATTTAGCGCATTAAATATCACGAATAAATGTGAATGAAAATGGGCGAGAAGAAATGTGAGATATTTCTATCTGTGTTAATGATCCAGAGAAATAGCGAATGACAATTTTTAGGATATTGACGCGATTAATATTAGGAATGAATGATTGTTAGGCGAAGTAATAGAAAAGAATATAAAATAAAATATAAAAGAAGTCGGATGAATATAAAATTGTGATAAAAGTTGTGGGATAAAAGTTGCGTTGACTTATACTTTTTGAGAAGTATTTTTTCAATTTATGAAAATGATATTGGGGAGAATTTAAATTTACATGGACGGCGTGATCCCGAACTAAAAGCATAAACTTGTGCGTGAACATGACTTCAAAGTAGTTTGGAATAAGCAGTATAATTTTGTTTTGTTTATGAATCACTTCCAATTTTGGTTCGATGTAAAGATATAATTTTATGATGTTGGTCAGGGTAGTAATCTGTGATATGCATCAACATTTTTTCTTGAATATATTTATTGAGATGTAAATATTGTGGGTCATGTGTGAGCAGTTCAGAACTTCATTGATACCCAACGTTATTTTATTCATCAATTTGTTTCTGTGGCAAATAATTGATAAAATAATTAAATTCATATTTTTTTCCGTGATAGTTTCTCTTTCATCAGTAATTTTTTATTCAACGGATTCATTCGCTCTAAGGAATAATAACAAACGCTTTCATTATAATAATGAAAATCTTGTTCCAGTCTGATGCTGACGGAGGGTTTAATCGTGTCATACTACACCCCAGGAATATTTTATTCGATCAGAATATCAAAGCTATGGTAACTGAATTATTGATTCTCTTTTCAGAAAGATTTCAAATACAAAATATTCTTCACAAAGTCAAAAAAATATTACTAATGAGATCATAGTAATATTTTATTGTTAACGTAAAATTGTAATTCATGAAGATCGTTCATTGTCATAATGAAAAAGTATGTTGACATATAATGTTTTAAAAATAAGATTTCTGGGTGAAAATTTGAGGTCACGAGTTTGCTCTTGTTTTGAAGTACAAATGCGTCGCTGGTGTAGCAACAAAATTGTTTGGTGAACTTGAAGACACGAAGCTGGGAGAAAGTCGACAGAGAGATAAGAGTTGGAGGGTAAGGAAAAATGAGTACCTCATTAAAGCGGTTGATGAGTGTCTGCACAGATTGAGAAGGAGTCGTGTCACCGCCCAACCACGTTGCCTCCTCTTCTGTTTGGGTAGAGCTGTTAGTAGTCGTTGGTAAATCCCTTGGATATTGCTGCTGCTCGTGTAGATGTTGTTGATGATGATGATGATGATGACTACTGGATGATGATGACGAAGATGTAGGTGGTCTTGGTGGCGAACGAGTCTGTGTTAATGCAAGATCATGTGTCACGTGACGTAAATATTCACACGGTTGCACTTGATAAAATAGTTGATATTCGCTCTCGGCCAATCTGAGAGCCACCTCCTCGGGGAAGTGCAGCAGCTTGTGCAAATCCTCCAGCTCCTCAGAGCTCCGAGGCAGCTGCGGCTGCGGCCGCTTCTCCAGCTCTACAAACAACGAAAAATATGCGATAACAAAACTAGACATAATTCATCATATCAGAAGTGAATGAAATATTCAAGTCATAATGTTATTCACACAACTCGTGTTCAGACATATCGTGCATGTTAAATAAATGGTTTTATTTTGGAATCGTGTATCCTCTTTTTTTTTGTCACCTTCATACTTATTCATTCTCACCATATTATTATTCCTGTGAATAGACATTTTTTGGTGCATGACTGCACGAGAATATGAAACATTTGAGTGAGTTACGATGATTCGAGAAAGAGCTCGCACAATCGCAGAGCTGCATATTTTTGAATATATAGTTTTGGATGTATTGATACACATATACACATGCGTACATAGTTATGAGTATGGAGATTAATGGTTTTGAATATATCCACTGGAAGGATATGTTGTATTTATCTATATACACATACGGAGGGGTCGATCGTAATGGAACAAAATAAAAACATAGATTGCAGCAGAACTTTTTCCCCCATTTTATTTTCTTCGCTTGTTCAAGATCGAATGGAATAGAATTGATAAAATTGTCGCACTGTAGTGTTATACTTTCACATGTTGGTATCTGTATATGTAAAACTGACATTTATGTGTAATAGTGCAAGTTCAAGTGGGGAATGGTAGAATTTAAATGTGTTGTTTGGACACTATTGTGTATCAATGCTATACGTTTCGCTACTGTAATGTTGTACTACTCGCGCTACTGTGCGCAACTGCGATTCTGATAATGTCTCGTTCGCGTTTATTTACGCGACACAACTTATCTCAAGCGGCTTCGGTGGGTGTTAATGCGATTGTGGTATAGGGGTAACATGACATCCGAAACTTTAATTTCACTATATGTTGGATGCAGCTGATGGTTTTTATCTATTTCCAATTTCTCGAAGTTTTGCTCTCTACATTTTTTATGTTTCTTTTGTGATAACTTTGGGTTCTTTTCACAAGAATAGAAAACTAGACAAAAGCAAACTCCTATTCGATATTAAATCCATTTAATATTGGAATAATTGGAGATTCCAAGAAATTATCTGTTCAATTACTCATTTTCTATTTCGATATTGGTTCACATCAATTATAATTGGCCATTTTGTGAATCTGGAACACGAACGTTATTTACACTTTTGTCGAGAATATCTTTTGTGTAATATTCAAATGAGAAAAAAAAAGGGCAGAAAATGATGTTTCAAAAATTTGAGCACGAAATATAAATTTGAATAGAAGTTTACAATCAAAATAGTTAATAAGAAATAAGTCGATAACGAGAACGACGAAATAGTTATAATCACTGCTCATTATATTGAAAATCGTAGAATAGCAATCACAAATACATCAGTATTACGAATACAATTCAGAACAATTTTTATTTTCATATGAAAACAATAAAACTGTTAAAGAATTTTATTCCCAATCTGTGAAAGTCAATAATAAAATCAGAATTAATTGGGACACGAGAGATAATCTCATATCTCGTACGTCTTTACAGTATCGATTTTACTTCACATCATAGAAAAAAATATAAAGGAACAGTACATCAACTCAAACACAGACCTTTTCACTTCAACATTTTACGCGTTCCTTTCTCACATTTAATCCCTGAACAAATTCAGATGAATAACAAGAGAAAAAAAAAAGAATAACTTATACAGTCCCTCGCTCGTAGAAATGAATGTTTGAGCGCCTGCCAATCTCTTGATCTCAATCATGCGATTGATTTCCTTTCAATCATTCTGAGAATCTTATACAATATTCTTCCTTACTTTATTATTTTGTATTAAACATCACAATACAACGATGAATTACTCAACAACTCAAAACAGTCTTTCAATACTTTGATAACATTTTACTCTGAAAAATATCTAATTTATTATATTAGAAAATAAATAATAGCCATTGAACGAATGAAGTTATATACGTTGTAAAAACTTGAAAATTTTATTTCGTATGTTTGATAAATGGTCAGACGTGGAAAAGAAATAAAATGAAATTTCACAGAAGTATTGGAATATTCAACGACTCTTTCATCTTAGCTTCTGAAGTAGATAGTTGAATAATTTTCTTTTCTCTGTTTTTTTTTTTCTCCTTTCTCATACAACGATCGCCCATAATTATTCCAAGTGGCTCGTTCGCATTCGTATCTTCTCATACATATATATATTTTTTTTTTTTTTTGTATCAACTTACTCTTCGTACACATTCTTTTGATTCCGTACCATTTTCCATTTATCTACTTCATTACTGCTGCTGCTGTTTTCTTTTCTTTTTTTTTTCTCTCTTGTTATATGCATCTCTCTATGTCATTTACTCATTCTGCAAAGTTAACCTTGTTCATTGCTTTTTTTTCGACTCTTATACGTGCTCTGGGAATTTATATAGATACTTCATATCCATAGCTGAAGTAAACAGCAATTAAAGCAGCTACGATGAATGTCCAAAACTCAAAAGCAAAGTGAGGATGAGATTATGAAACCGAGTGTAAAGCAAACTGGCTTTGTGAGACGTTTCCATCTAAATATTTTCATTTATATTCCAACAAATTGAAATAATTAATTTGGGTAGTGGCATCAATTTTCTTGTTTTTTCTTTACTCTGATTTGAAAATTGAATTTTTTAATGAAATACATTTTTTATTAAATAAAAACAAATTCTTCTCTCAAGGAAAATAAAATAGTGGAATTAATGGTTGAATTTCCCAATAAAGGATATACTAAGAGAATTGTTATCTGTGAAACGCAGGTGTATGCACTTTACTGTATCAATATTAAACTCAGTTATGATCAACAGTTCTAATTATATCAGCATCGAAGTTTTATAAATAATGTTTGAATTCATTCGAGATTGTCGGAATCGCTGTGGGTGCATTCTCACTGTAAAATTTCTTAGAAAAACTTCATTCACCTACTGAATTTTGTAATAAGTAGAAAAAGAATTAGATGAAGGAGTAAATGATATCAGTCCGATCAATGTATAACATCTCAATAGTAAATTTTTCATTAATCCACACCAGTAACTTCCTCCCATTCGTATTGTCAATCATCTCTGATTTTAATACCAATTCTAAATAAACTGAGATTGAATAAGAAATTTTCCATCAACGTACTTCTCCTGCGCTCTAGTAATTCCCTCTTTCTAGTAATCATTTTCAACTCATCAATATTATTGAGCACATATATAGTCATCAATCTACCAGACATATTATTATTTATTCACATAATGAAAATAGGGACATAGAGAAAAATTACCGATCACGAAAATAAATATTTCTCTCTGGCCAATGTCATGTCATGATAAATAATGAAATACATTTGGAATTGAAGTAAAATGAAGCCGATGATGGTGTAGGATGTTTCATAGTATATGTGACAAAGCAAAATCGCATGTACTATAATTCTCCAGGTACAATCTACCTAAGTAAATATTTGAGGTGATAATAGGACGGGAAACATCACAACGTGATCAGATAGTGTGGGACATTGTGGGTGTCCTCGAAATGGAATTTCAATTTTACGGATTATCTCCTCAATTGATATAAACGCTATCGTATATGATCATGACTTGCGAATTGAGCCACATGTTTGTCTATATATTCACATATATGTCTGCATATATTTGTGAACTGTTTGCATAGTGGATTTGCCTACGTTTCAATATACAGTGCCCAGTGTGATATAAACATACATATACAAATCAACCCGCTAAGATTGATCGATATGAGTTGAAATAAATGATTTAATAACGCTGATTCATTGATCAATTATAGCCATTGACACTAACATTTATATTTTTGAAATTTAATCAACAAATTATTCCATATGAGAAAATATTTGTTTATGATCTGTATCGTGTTGATTCAAATAATTCTCATGATTTATCAATCCCTCAATATTTATTGTCTTTATTTGTTGTCTATCACTCAACATTTTCCTTTTTTTTTTACATTGATAAATATTAAGACAGAGAATATTATATTTTTTTTCCGGAATGTCAGTTGAATAGAAACAAATGAAGTGTTACATTTCAATAATTAATGGTAATAACTCACCTTATCAGGTGATAATTCGACCACGTGGGGTGGTGGGTGTGGAGGTGGCCGTGGGTGCTGGCGAGGCCCGATCAGGCGCGTGATTGTTCGCGACTGGGCCCCACGGCACGTGATTACACCTGGACTCGTTGCGTTCAGCCTGACGAGTCGTGGCGAATTACGCCGAGCACTTTATTTACGTTTTTTTTTCTCCCTTCACCAATTGATGAGAGGAAAAAAAATAACCAAACTACATCAAGACAATGCCATCGATAAATTCAATAACTCCGATTGCCGTGAACAGCTTAGCACTGCTCTATCTCGTCCTTTTCTTTCTTTGCCGTCTACTTATTTCACTCTGCTTTTTTTCTTTTACTTCAATCGTTGATTTGCATCAGTTGACGCCTACTGAAAAGATAGAAGAAAACAAAAAGAAACATTACAGAGTGACTTTATCATTCAGACCTGTGGACAGTATAAATTGGTTTTATTGCACCGTTGAAGACAACGTTGGAAAGAATGAAGATGAGAAGAAGAGAAATGGAGAAAGCTCCCTAGCGAATTGTCAATGTGAAAGCTCAATTCTATTCTCGCCAATCATTATATATATATATGATAAATGATGAGGTTTTACTCCAAAGAATAAAGAAATGTTCTCGAGAATAATATGCAATGGGAATTTGCGATAGTGTATAAAAAAAAAATATTGCTTTGAATTGAAAGCAATGCAGTATCCAATATGAATAAAAAACATTCCACGAACATTTATAACAAAATGAGAAAATATTTCATTTGTAAAAATCATTCCTATCTTAAAAACAGCAGCCACATCATTTTCATTTACAAAACTTAACGAAAAATGGATGCGTACGTCAGAATTAGTATGAAAGTCAATATATTTATCCATAGAAAAATGGATGTTTTCTACAAACGACGAGTGTGAAGTGCGTGCTCGCAATTGGAGTTGAACCATCTGCCATAGCTCTCACGAAATAAATCGTAAGGGATCACTGCACCGTTCTCATCCCCCTCTGTATCGTTTTTTTCCCCTCTTTTCATTCTCGTTTCTCCTCGTCTATTCTATCTCGATCGACGAAAAATCTCAATTTTTCTCCGAGACTTTCTGTGAGATTAGAAAACTCATGTACATGCAGATGTACATATGACGTAGCTCGAGGAAAATCAGGATCTATTTTTATATCTAGTATGTACCTTCATTATAATGGAGAAAAAGTACAAGTAGAAAAATGAATAGGAATTATATGATGGATCTACTTTCATCAACTCCAATGAAGAGAAATTCAATATTGGCATCGAATACAATAACGAGAAAAATGGGTAACGAGATACAAAAAAATATTCATTGGAATTGTTACGTGTATTTCTTCTTGTTTCGTTTAACAAAAATAGAGGTGAAATTATTTTGTCGGATTATCCAGTGAGTATTTCACTTGTGAAGCGACGATGCAGAACAAACTATATTACTCACTCGGGCATGAATACACCGATGAAACATACGCAGACACATTTATATAAATACGCGAAGGAAAATAAAACGTAAATAAAAAGCCACAAAATACAAAACCATCAGAGTTTCAGCAATTGTGGTTGACAAATATATATATGGATACACAACGACACATTGAAAAAATTTTCAATGAATGTTTCATCATTTTATAACAACAGCGAACCCACCACACACTCATCTTACCATCGAATCAATGTGCATACACGTTCAATACATGAACATGAATTTATACTTCTCAATGGCGATCGATAAAGCACAAACACGTTTTGTCAGTCAAAGGCTGCTGCTGCCAGGACAATAGATAATGCAACTGAGAATATGACCCGAAGACGCTCTTGTATATGTGATCATTGAATTGATCGTTGAAACAGTGAAATTAGATTCTCATCCCAGACAATTTTCATTGATCAAATGTCACACGGTACCGAGGTCGACAATATTGAATATGGTGGAACAAAATATCAGTTACCTGATCAGTTATTCATATTAATTTGAAAATTTATTTATGGAAATATTCACATGTGAATTATCTATGTATTGAAAATTATTTTAATTTATTATTATTCCATCATTGTTTTCCTCATTTTGTTATTGTATGAACATTTGTCATATACTAATTGCATTACATTTACTAATTTTCCCCCTTCTCATTTAGAATGACCTACTGGTTCTTGTTTCATTATTCATTGGAATCAATATTATCATTATCATGTTTTTACTATTAACTCGGTTAAAAGAATTCCAAATATTATACATAAATTTAGTTAGAATCATTTTATTATGTACTCGAGCTTCGACAATTGCTACGAATTATATTTATGGGAGTTCATTTAGATATTTTTTTTGTGTAGATGTGTAAAGTTGAGGAAAACTCTTCTTCTATAATGAGGAGAATTCCGGGTCTCATTAATATCATCGGAACAATGAATCTTTGTTATGACACCGTTGTATAAAGAAGAATTTTTTTCATTATCACTTTATTCTTCTGTCTGTGTATGAAATCAAGTTTTCTGAACATCAGTAGCATTTGACATAACTTTGTTAATTTTTCTGAACAAAGTTGAAACTCCAATATCACTCAGCCTCTGCACCTATACAATTATCGATGATAGAAAGATCGTTCCATTCTGCTGGTTTATAAATGGATACTGTCGTGTATGACGTCCAATGTGCTTTAGATTATTTTCTATTGTTAAATTTTCAATCATCAATTTTATATTGGCATCCATATGAAGCTGGAATATAGTATCCAATTTATTATATCCGAAATTTTATACATACCAGCTTAATTCAATTAGTTCAATCTAATTTTTTATATCAATTTTGTTCGTGCGAATGAGTGTGTATGTGTCTGGCTGTGAGATTGTGATCATAATCATTTTAATGGATTGCGAGTTCATAAAATAAACGTTCACATCCGAATGTGGGAAGGAGATTTATATTAGTCTTTCTAGGATTTTTATAATTTAGTTAATTAATATTATTTATTTTTTCCTTCTGTACAAATAAAACAAAATAAAAAATTATAATCTCTAAAATCATTTGGAATGTATTTGTGAATATTGGAAGGAATAAATTCGAAATGTTAATTACTGGTGAAGTCACATATATTTGGATAATTTAGTGTTCATGTAATCGTGGCGTTGAGAATAAATTTTCGTTTCTAGTTACATTTAAAATCGACCACTGTTGCATTGTACATTTGCCCATCTATATATACATATCACTATTATTACCACTGCTGCGCGTGACATATTATGTGCATAAATTTTCCGTGCTTTTATGTCATTTCAGTGAAGAAAAATCGATACTTGCAATGGTGATACTACCTCAGAGAGAACTATCAATGACAGATAATTATTGTGAATTGGCAGAAAAATTATTATAGAAATACAATAACAGCCGGGGAATTTTCTCCGATGACTGCATCACAATAATTATTGAACAGATAAATTAATATTTTTTTTGCGCAAATATTCTGTGGAATTTTTTAAATGAGGAGTGGCCATAACATAAAGATGCCAGTGGATACAACTGTTATGAGCAGACATCGCAATTCATCAATTGAGTAAATTAAATTTTTCATTTAATTTGCAGATTCCCTCTATAAACTTTTATTCCAATAAATACTTGCAAGTCATGTAAGAAACTGTATCGACTGTGCTTCGGAAATGTCAATATTTCCACGTGAAAAATAGAAAAATGACGCTCGGAAATATAATTTTAATTACCTGGTAATTAAATTAGGTGAATTAGATGTCTTCATGAGAATAGAATGTGCTTGAACATCAACATAAAATCTTCTATTGTTAAAATATACGATTGATCTATATTAAGTGGTTTATACCACCTTTGTACTTAATGATAAAATCAGTATTCACTACCTCTATAGAAAACTTCATCAACTATTTTTTTCTCTCAAGTAAAAGTTCAAAGGATTAAAATGAACATTCACATCATATCAAATACATTTCATTCCTGAATATTCAAATATATTATCAATAATATACGGAAGGAAAGCAAAATTTCCGCATGTCAATACTGATCATATTGAAATTCATAGCGATCATGTCTATAAAAATAAATGCCAAAATTAATTATTGCTAAATATTAGTTACGTGACGTTGAATATCGAATGAAGCGTAAAATATTCCACAAATTCCATGGAACAATTCACGGATAAGCACACCAAATATCGAGTACAAATGAGAATACAATGAAATATACCACGAAATATAATCTCCACCCATATAAATATATAAAATTCGTTCATGAATCCAACACACCTAATAATTTTAATGTGTGGTAGCTAATTATCCATTATTCTCTCATTTCTCCACCCTACATTTGATATCCTAAACGTTCCTATTTCCATACTCTTACCACATTAAAGTTCTCAGCGTCTCAACTGCATTCTCCCACACGAAAATGAAACACCAAATTAACCAACATCCACTTGCAAAAAAAAAATCCTACATTATAATTCACAGTTCGATAATTGAATAAAATATTGAACGAGTTCACATTGAAACATTGGAAATATTATCGATCCTTACCCTTCACATAAAATATAATTCACCCTTAAATTCCCCTCTCACATACGTAAGACTCATCATCATACATGAGTATGCAAAACTACATCCAAAAAATACGTATAAAGATATATTTTACTTTTTTTTTTTCCCCCCTTTTTTATTCTATCCTGTCTGAAGTGGATAACGGACATTCCAGACAAGGCAATGGCTGCCTATATATGTTTATACATGTATATATTTCAAAGTATGTATGTATGACATGAGTTCCCGTGTATCATACATGTGAAATCATATACCCATATATATTTATCTACTACAAAAGCTCGCGAATCTTTCCACGCGCAAAATATTATCGGGCGAAAGGTATATGATTTATTTTATTACCACTTTACTTCAGATCGTTTATACGTGATTGGAGTTCAAAGGTGTGATATATTATGTATAATACGACTTCAAAATTGGAGATAAACTTATCGTTCAAATTTATGAAGGTAAAAAAAAAATGAAAGTACAAAGAAATTTCTCAATACTAAATTTATCACATTTTTTTAATCCATTTTTCTTTTACTTCTCACTCTATTCAAATTTATTTGACAATTATTCTTTTTTTTTTTTGCTATCGATATTGACAATAATTGGGGTGGGAAAATACGCCGAACAATTGTGCGATTGTATGAGCATGTGGATGTAACGTATAGGTGAACGATTCAGAAGGGAATATAATAAATTGTGAACTAAATGGACCAACACAGCTGTATAGGTCACCGCTCACTCATTCTCGGTATAAAATTTCACGTTGGTTCACTCTGTGTTCATCTTTACTACTCGCTGTGATTAAACTCATCTCCATGCAATTATTATTTCCATATATATTTCAAAATGTAAAGAGAGACGTTATTCGAGTGTGTTGAACTCATAGAAGCCGAAGCCACCACAACGTCGTTCAACAATCATACAATATATTTGGATAAAACATATATACGTATGTGAATATTACAGAATCCCAGATGTGGCAATCACTGAAGCAGTAGTGCAAACCATTCCACGTATGACTCCTTCGGCTCTGACCTCAATAACATACAAAGATATATATATATATATATATATACTGCTCGCATATCTCGTGAGTATTTTCAGTCACTTTCTGAAGCTTAATGTAAAATAAATAACATTCCAGAAATGGTTGTTCATCTTATCAAATATTGGGTAATACTAAATTCAGTTTGTTGATTTGATTTTATTATCATTTCATTTGTACTTTGTTATAAAAGAAAAAAATGTGGTCGGACGAGTAGTATTATTAGTTTATTCTCAAAGGAACTTTTTATCTATAGATAAAAGCTTAAATTTAATATCATTATGAATCCATGATAGTATTATTTATTTAGAAAAAATATGCAGCCAAATAAGACAATCACGAGTTTAATAAAAGTGTTATAAATTTAATAATATTGTTGTGCAAAAATGCTTTGAGGGGGAATAAATGAGAATTGAAGAATGGAAATTTACTTTGGTAAATTCAGATGAAAAAAAAAAGGTAAATAGAAAAGAACAATAAATATATCCTATTGTGTACGAATATTTCGCTTTGTTGAGTCATCATTCATTTATTTTCATGAACTTCCGATGTAGATTTTTTTTTTCCTCTCTTGATTTTTCATTCTCCCGTATCAGTACGCTACAATGACACGAATTTTGTCGAACAAACAAAAACTCGTTAACAATTGGTTATACTTTTAATCAGAGGCAATTTTATTTTCATATTCAGCACAAACCCCTATGATAACTTGCAAAAAAATTCCACAAAAATAAAAGAAAAAGCAATGAATGTAAATGTGAAGTTTCTACCCTGATAATTTTCAATTAATGAGAATTGTATTAACTTCAATAACAAATATAACCAACTCGAATGAAATTGCTAGCAGAATAAAAAGATATAATATAAAACATGGGGAAAAAGCATCAACAAATATTAATCATGGAAATATCTTTCAATTTTATTTTTAAGCAGTGGAATAAAATTTTATAGATTCATTTTGTCGAGTTATTCATGAAGTATTTTACTTATGACATGATTGTGCGAAGTGAACAATAACACTCATTGAATTACAAACACCTATGACAAATCGTCATGAATAAATACCTCAAAATACAATCTCATATGTCCATGAAGCGCACTACAGTAAATTAATGATCATGTGAATATCCACACAATATGACTGTCTACTCTGTCGTATTTTAGCCGCAGGTAAAATGGTCACTAACCATGATTAATGTGCGGGTTGTCACCAAGTAAACTCACAATCCAATAAAAAATCATTTCATAAGAATAATAATGATCAAAATGATTGAAAATAGTTCGAATGAGAATTTTGGAAATCAATAAATCGAGCAATAGCACACAACTCACTCTACAATTTTATTTTTTACCAACTTCGAAAAGAAAATGTGGGTACAATAAAAAATAATAAAATCATATTCATCGAGTATGATAAAACTAATTTTCTTATAACATTTATATTCCATTGAAACACAATTTTTAATTTCAGTAAATTCGCGAAAGTATTTACGTTTAACAAATATATAAAATTAATTATAATGAAATATAGTTAATATTTAAAATATGTCTGTCTATTTGTATGAGCATACAATAGTGTGGTGATGAAGTGGTAGTACGAGATACATATTCACTATTTACCGTGTACAAATCATTGTGGTATAGTTTCACTACAACTAACAATATGAGCAAAACCTATACCGTCAACAAGTTGAAATGATCAAACCAACTATACATAATTTTCTGGATATTCTACACCACATTTACATACTTGCATGTACGTGTATTAATACACAAATATTCATATTTGAATCGATTGCATTGACCATTCCAGTTACGCTGCATTGTCTCGATGAATTTCTCTCAAATTGCTACAGACCGAAAAGCATTGCATGGTCATCTGGCACGTACCATCGATTTTGTATGCGTCTGAATGGCTGTTTAAGCATATAATGTAGTATGTATGTGTGTACTATGAAGAGACAGTGGTGAATTATATTATATATAACGATTGAATTGATCAGGAAATAACATGACAAGATTTAAAAGATTCAATCAGATATAAAAGATATTGAGGGGATTCGTTCTTAGTATTGATTGGCATGAAGTTATTGACAATTCATTTTGAAGAATTTTTATTCGATAAGGAAAATCACGAGGCCGTTAAATGAGACAGTATCACGTTTGTATGTACGTATGGGTATTTTATGAGGTGAGATCTGAAATGTCAGTAATGTGTCGATCTGTTAAATATCTATGAACGAAGGAATTTATAGTGAATTAAATTTCCGGTCAATTGCTAATTCAACTGGAAAATATACACCGGAAATTACTCTCAAAATATATATCCGATTCCATTTATTAATTCATCGTTCAATTAGTTTCTTATTCGAAAATAAACATATTTTTCTTCTATTCAATGAAATTGTTTTCTCTCAATTGTATCTCGATTGTAGCAAATACGATGAATTCATTCTCAAAGCGTTCAAAACATTGAGCGTCTAATAAATAGAATGAGAATGGATGTAACTGTGTTAATGCCACTGAAGACAAAGTAGTCTGCGCGTATTTTTTACTCAAATCCTTTGCAAATTTTGGGTCAATCCAATGGAAGTTGAGACATTACATTCGTCGATGTCAATGTATAGATTGTACAAAGGTCTCCAAATTAAAATAATCATGAAGGACAAAGAGATCTACTGTTATTACTTTCCACTTTAATTATCTTACAAACTATGTTTTTTTTTGTCTATTAACTATTGCTCAATGTTCGAATAATCTCTATGATTATCTTATCTTTTAATTGTCCAATTTCTATAATTCGTGGAGCCATAATGCACAGTTATATCTCATTAAAAGCAACGCGTTTGTTTCCTCCGCACTGGAGCGCAATTATATCCTTTACTCTTTTATATCCTTACGAGAAAGTAACAAAAAAAAAGTAATGAGAAAATGTTGCTCTCGAGATTCAATTGGGGGAGAAGAAACACTGTGAATATTCCTCAATTCCTAACCTGAGATTCTAAAATTGTTAATTTTCTCCATCAGAGGAGCAATAATGAGCAAATCTCCGAGTGTATAAAATAATTCGAAAAAGAGATTTATTCAACGGATTGAAAGTATTAAATATTTTTACATTTTTATTAGAAATCTCGTTATCCTCTTTTTTTTCATTTGTTTATTTTCTTTTCTTTCTTGTTTTTGTTATTAACACAAAAACAAACAATGAAGATTATTCCATCTTATAAACTCATATGATAATAAAGTTTATATCGTAACTAACGCCATATGCATACACATATGTAAATAATATGAATGCAACGAAGTTGGTGGAAGCAAAAAAATAAATCTGAATATAGATATAGATACGAGTGTGACGAGAGCGCGTGAACGTTTTACGACTATTTCAACGAGAAAGGTTAAGCTGATGTAGCTTTAGTTAATGCGACGTGGAGAGAAAAGCTCTCGGTTAGAATGTGTACATATATGAATGTGAGTTCATGCGCGACCGTATGAGTTATCGTTGAAAATTTTCTCGTCTCGCGACTTCATATTACAGATTACAATGACATAAGCATAAGTGTGGAAGATATAGGGGCGGAAGAAAAAAAAAAATTATTGCAGGATTTATATCTGTGTCATTCACCTTCAACAATAAATGTACAGCAGACTATTTTATTTCAACTCAGTTTCTCACATTTCTTTTCATTCTTCCATTATGCTGATACCACTATCTCAATACACATATTTACATATTATTTGCTTGATGTGAATCCTATAGACAAATTACTAGAAAAAAAAATATATATTGAAGTTAATATTTAATATAAAATAAAATGAATAAATAAATCAAATATTTCACAATTTTTCTCATATATTTTTAGTTTCAATGCACAAATAAATGATCAATGGAATAATGAAAAACGATAACAATTCTCTAGCGAGTTCGCAGTAATATTGTGATTAATAATAGCGTTACAGTGTAAAAGCCAACGTGCAGAGTATATATACACATAACTGAGAATTTATTGCCATAGTTAAATCGTAAACTGGCTGAATTGCAAACCAATTCCGAGAGAATCAGTATTGAAAGTCTCGATACATTTAAATAATGTTTTTCATCACTTATTTTTCATATGTATACTTTTATTTCTTTTTTTTTTTTTCGTTGTGGTTTTCAACAAGGCATCGGATAATTTCTACGTTGCCCCAATTTCTATTTAAATGCATATATATATGTATATACACTGTAGAATGGTATGTATGTCTGATATGTAGGTACTAAGTATGTATATAGATTTTTCTGGTGTACGAGAGAGGACTAGCGAATGGGGGCCAAGGTCGAGGACACAGAGATGTAAAGACTGTATAAAATGTTAACCCCTATTTTTCCTATTTTTTTTTCTTTCCTCCCATTTGTCTGTTATGAACTTTCTGTGTGGGTGAAAAGAGGGGTCATTAAAAATAGAAAATCATCCAGTAATTTGAAGGAATTATCGTGAATTCGGATTAAAAAGGGAGAACTTTATTTTATCTATTTTTTCGTTCCAATTTAATTGTTGGTTAAGTTTAAAGAATTCGAAAATTCCAGTGGAGAAATTCAGTCAATTTTTATGTTTCTTCAATGACATTTAATGATTTCAATTCTTTTGTTTGAATATTTTGTATTTGAATTAGGTTTTGGGAAGCTGATTGATGACCACGAACACACTGCCAAACATTAACATTCGTAAATGATTTTTCTAAGTATTTTATAACATTCAAAAGCAGTTAAACAATTCTTCGAAAATAAATATTTGAACTGTTTGATGTGAGATATTTTTAGAAATTAAGAAATTAGTAGTTATAAATTAATTGAAATTGTTTACTCAGAAAAATAGAATAATGATTGATATAAAAACTTCACGAATGAGTGATGACTCTTTTTTTATTTGTCATTCCCCTCAGAATTGTCTTAATTGTCTTTACATTGTTGGATTTATCGCAGCATCACAAAACCACATGACTTATCGACATTCCATTCAGGTTTTATTAACTGCTAAAATATCTCACAATATAACTTGCAGGTTCTCAACTATTTTTTATAAAACTACAATATATGCGATATCATTTGAAAATATATTTATGAAAAGAAGCCAATTCATCTAAAACACAAAATACAAAATCCAAATTTAGTAATCAAATCGTTAGATCACTGGAGCAGAATAAATTCCACCCACATTGAATATTCAAATAAAAGTTAAAAAATAAAATAAAAATAGAAATCCACTCGTTTTTACATCGTTTATCAAGTTTACCACAAAGTTCGTCCTTTATTCTCCACCATCCGCATTTCCGCATTACCAAAAAAAAAAATTGACCGCATTTTCTTCTCTCTGTTGAGATACATAAACTTTTTTTTGTTCATCTTATCTTTTTGGCGCACTTTTTTTTATTTCTCATCCTTTCTTACACGTATTTTATGTTTAATCCTCCATTTTCTGTCTCTTAACCTCATAGACTATTTTTCCTTTCGAATACTCCTGACATAGCTTTGTACTCTCGTTCGTATCAGCCTCCTCTTTTTCTTATATATCTTTTTTTTTTCTTTCACACTATCTGCAAGAGGCATCGTGCAACCAAGGATTGAATTTCATCAGGAAGTTGAGTATTGAACTACAGGTATATCTAAACTTGTGGTAGCGTACCTACATCCCATTATGATTCTATTTCACTGTATATAAATATCTCAATATGGAACGTTAGTGTCTTCCCCCACTACTAGACTGTAAATGCTCTAGTTGCTGTCCTCCATCTTTCCTATAATTTTATTTTTTCTTCATCTTCACATCCCATGAAGGACGACTATTGTGAACAGTGCTTTTATGCATATACAAACGGTAAAAAAATATGAAGAATGAGAATAAAGAAAATAAAAGAGTATACGGATGGATAAATAAATAAATAAATAAATATAAAGAAAATACACATAAGAAAAATTTATCTGGCGGTGTGTCACGTCGAAGATGAATAATATTATTCCATTGTTTATACAAACTCCAACTGTACACGCAACATGGATGATACATTGAAGCCGAACTAATACATAAAAAAACATTCATGGGTGATAAATGAGATGGAAAAAGTATATTTCGAAAATTTACCTCACGCGATCTTGGATATCTTTTCGTAAAATGAATTAAATCTATAATTATGTGGTGTTATTTTCTGCTTCCAATTCTATGCTATAATTTAGTTCCCATGTATATTTACCCTAGACTGCATTACCGTACCATAAAACCACTCGAAACGCGCGAATGTCCCTAAAGACACCAACCCTACATATACATTTCAATTTCACATCATCTACTTTATGCCGACAATATATTTGCTCTTATCTCTGGACTATTAAAGATGAAAATAAAGTAAAAGAGATCAATAAATAAATAAAATATAAATTTTTTTTCTCACCATAACGATGTGAGTATATACTTATGACTATTGTCTCACATTATTCTTATTTACAGTTTCTATTTTTTTTTTCTTACTTTTTTTCTACTTCACAAACGTGGCACTCTATATAACTGAATGTCTCGTTCATAGAATGGACTTCCGGTAACTTAAAAATTCTCTCACGCCTTGTACATTAGCGATAACTGTGGAGGAGCCGTCAATATAGCCAACGCAAAAGCGCCATATTCTAAATTCATGACCGCAAACAGCTGGTGCAAACTATGTATATGTATATTTGTGTGTATATCTGAGTATCCGTATGAGTTAAAAGTAGTTTTATCACGCAGGACTGTATTTTGTGGGTAAATTTAGAAGCGACCGATTATAAAATAGATAAAGTATTATTTTATTATTCATTTATAAATTTATCCAACACTTTGCTAATTATACTGATATTGCGTAAACAATAATAAACATTCTAATAATGAATTAAATAAAGATAATTCATTAGTGATGTCATCCAGATCAACAGAATCAGATCATTTTATTCAAGCTAATTAGTCGATAATCTGCTCCGAATTTTCATTTTCAGTATCGTGCACTACAAGAATTAAATATTTCAAATAAATTTAAAATTCCCACGACATTGATCATTTCTAATAATATAATAATCCATTTTTCATCAAATTTACTTTAAGAAAATAATTAACTTTTAAATGTTATTTTAATTTTCAACCCCTAACTAATCTACCTCTAAGAATTTCACGAATTTCCACTATCATCCTGTTGTTCTTTCATTAAAGTACGAAATCATGACCAACAGGATATGAAAACAACCTGAGCAGACATTAGAAAATAAGAAGGAAATCGTTTTCATCAAATAAGGAAAAAAAAAGAATAAACAATCAAACAAATACAAATACAAAAATCCAGCTTTCTCAGATGACTTTACTGTCTTCAATAAAACGTTTGATATGCAAATCAACCTGTCCGACCAGTAATTCCATTTCTCCTTAAAGAAATGGGACACAATACGCAAATGTGTAGAGAACAGCGAGATGTATTCGAGCGATTACAGAGTCGGGCTTTCAACTTAAATAAAGAGAATCGTGTGCGATGGCAGAAGGTGAGGACAGTTTGGAGGAGAGGTTGGAATGGTGAAGCGGAAGGAGAACATAGAGGGTGAGATTGTAGAGGGTGCCTCAATTGGCTGCAGTTTGACACGAGGATGGAGGTAATATGTGGGGCGGTCGATAGGATAGTGAAGCTATAGACACACATAGAGGTGTATAGACAGGCTCGTTGCTGCCGCTGCTGCTGTACCCTCATGTGTGTAATATATATAATACATATGTAATGTATACATATATATATATACTCGCATATATACATAGAGTTGTTGCAGCCTCATTACCCAGTGGTGGTTTACCCTCTCTATGTCTTGTTAAAACCTCAACATCACGTTTACATTTACGATTTTTGACTTCAACTCTTTGATGCTTAATGAATAACAGAAAAATCTCACTATGTTATGATATAAAAAAGTTATGAATTCATCAAAACGTATGTTGCATTGATGCGTCATATAAAGTGCACATCAAATTATTTTATTCATCATTTTATTCATGTGATCTATCACGTATGAGATGAAGCAATAATACTGATATTCTATTTGTTTTCAATTTTTCATATTGAATTTTTATATTCAAAAGTTTTTACCTGTTATCGCAAAGGTGTCAGATATCCATAAAAAAATTGATTGACTATTTTTATTATTGTGTATTGAATGATAAATTTCATTTTTATATATGACGATTGCATGTACGATGGACGACAATATGGGTGCACATAAAACCATCTTTTTTTTTTACTTTCACTCTGTCTATATGTCTGCCTGTCTCTTTTCTCCGTAGTCGACCCGGAAAATTCAGCGTGGCACATACACACATCGTCGTGGTTTTATTACGGCCGTAAATCCGCGGGCGTCCAACTCTGCCAACGAACGAGCAATGAGAATGTGTCCCGCTACACCACCCTCTCAGAGGGCCACAGAGAAATTCTGCAGCATCACACAAAGAGATTGTACATAACTGTGTATGAATATATAAATGTGTACATATCTGGTACGCGTATTATATGCACATTTTTGTGTATGTTTGATAAAATAGAAGAAAAAATCTTTTTCTCTGCTATCATAATCACATTATTTGAAACATTTTTTTCTCTATTGCGCCATTTTTTGTTTTTTTTATTTTCCGATATGGAATTTTACAAAATACGAAAGATAAAATACAAATTCAATCACGTAATATTATTTTTGGCAGGTAAATTCTAACTTTTTGCAGAATTTTCTTTTATAAAGATATAGGAAAAATTTTTGCTCGAATTATAAATGATTACTCCACTCCAATTCACTGATTAAATTTATTTTCAATTATTGATGAACAATTGTTTAATGCTGGCGCTGTTTTACAACTTTCTCATTCTCACTGAATACTTGATGGACTCCTTTCATGTATTGTTATTGTTCAAATTGGAATCTCTAGATGAAAATAGAAGAGAGAGAGATTAGAAATAGGGAAAGGAGGTTACTTTATATATTTCAAACAAGAACAGACGCGAAAAAAAATTGTCTCTCAACTTTTCCATTTATAATCCAAAGAAAATCATAAACCAAATAATAAATTAACTCTTCTCACCAACAGTTTACTGCATCATAACAGAATTTTTAATTTCACTCTACTCCGACTCGTGAATTTCTCATAACCCCTCTCATTATTATCAAAAACTTAGTTAGATTTTCATCATGTAAATTTATCATCGTCAAGTTTAAAATTCATATATGAACCACCGGAAAAAAAAAAATGACGAAGCATTGAAACAAAAACTCCTCACACATATGGGATGAAAGAGATTGCAAAAATCTTGCACAAAAAAAAATGAATGAATAATTTTTTTCGTCCTCTTTAAAAATTTCATGACGCTAAAAGTTTATAAAGTTCACAATAGTGTGTGCAACCCTGAGGGAAAAATCTTGCACGATGTGCTGTAACAAAAAAGCAAGTCCCTGTACAGAGTATAGAGCAATCGCGCACGCGGCATATGGGGTTATGCTACATAGTATATGGACACACCCATATACACTATATGTACAACCATGGATGTTCACATATACAACACAACCCTCCTGCTATTCGAGCTATTCGTGCCATCAATTTTGATTATTTTCTCACGTGCAATTGAGTGAGTGGGTGAGAAAGAAAAGGAGCGGAACACAAGGATCAAAATGGCATCGGTCTATATTTTTGCTTCGTTTCGCATTATTTTTCCCTCGCCATTTTTATTATTATTCCAAGATGGTATAATGTTATTTCCGACTCACTTATTCCGCGTTGTCTTCATTTTATTTTAAGTATCGGTATCACATAATCCCGCTGGAATATCTCGATGAATTAATTTTTTTTTATTTATTCATCTTTTTATATATTTTTCCACATGATATGAATTATCTTGAAACATTTTCTTGATTAATTCCAATATAACTTTTATTACGAAATAAATGTCGGCAATATAAACAAGTTACCATTTATATTTGTATCATTATTGGATAGAAGGAAATAAAATTGATAAATAAATAAATCATAAATATATATTGTTATTGATACTGATTGCGATGGTGAAAAGTTAATTTCATATCGGCATGTGTATATAGACAGAATGTTCGAGAACAAAAAAAGCAGGAAAGATCCAATTCAATTTTTCTTTTACCTGTATACATTTATTATGTGATTGTGGATTAACTGTATTAGGTAATGTATATGTTTGGTATGATCATATAATAGTCAATACCCCACTGCGATGCACGTGTTCAGGCTCATTACGTTCTATAGAAAAAATATTGGGGTAGCAAATTGATAAAATAGACATAAAGTTGAATATCAAGTCAATTTCAATTTCTCTTCCCAATTCTTTCTGTATTTATCGTTACTTATTCATTCATCTTTTAGATTATTCATTGATTTATTCATTAACTGTTTGACTTTATCAGGATGAAGTGAAGTTGGTGGATAACACTGGAGACAATATTATCCAAGATGACACAAACTAATCTCTCATGAAGCTCACATATCTGTAGTAATAACATAATCTATTTGCACGAGATGCATAATTTTGTATGTAGCAGCACCCTTGTGATGGGTAGTGGTGCTTCTCATCTGGTGTGCTGCTGCACGAAACCGACAGGCATCCGGTAAGTAATTGATGCTCGCGTGTGACGTCTATTCACTATTAGAGAATGGTAATTTTGGTCGATTCAAAATTTTGATATAATTATTCAATGTGGAATTTACAATTATTATTTTCCATTATCACTTCAACTCGTGATGTTCCATTTTTATTAGTTATTTTTATTCATAACATTATGTAATGCATTCCCACAATTTCATGCATTTTTTATAAATATAGATGAACTATTCGTCAAGAGAATTGAAAAATATATTGAAACTTGAACCTTTCATAAATTATTTCATTCTTTTTTATTGATATTTTAATTGCTGTAACATTTGCAAGATGAAATAATAATTTGATCAAACGAATCGTTACATTTCCCAATAGTATTCAATCAACTTTGAGTTTTGTGACATTTATTTCTTTACAATTCTCAAAAGAATATGTGAGTAAGAGTTTGACAAAATATTCCTGAGCTTTTCATTTGCAACTATTTGAATATACATACCTATATATATTGTATATATATATATATATATTCCATTTTTTATGACAATAACTTTCATTGCAGAGTTTCAAAGAGATGAAGATAAAATGCAGAACGAATACATGAATTGAGTACAAAAGAATGAAGATTTGATTGAACATGGATGTATTCATGTCCTAGAGACTCTTTCATGATATCTCTAGGTTTTATATTGTATACAAAACTTATATATATGCAACAACATCAATACACATATAAATATAAATACATATCTATATATATAGATAGTACAGTTTCATTTGAGTTTTTACAAAATAGCAACTCGACCTCAATCTACTACGCTTAAAAAACGATCGAAAGAGATAAAAATATAGATGGAGCTTTTTTTGTTTTCGTCAAAAATAAAATAATCATAGTGAAATAAAATGTTCAATATACCCTTTTGTTTTCACATATTTAACAAATGGATTTAACATCTCAGCGATTATTAAACGCGATGATAAAACTGAGAAGAAAGTAGAAAGGCAGACTGGAATTTTGTGTTAGTGATCGTGAATATGATATTGATAATGGGTAATTTCATTGGCATTGCAAAAAAAAAACTTACAAAAAAAGAATGAATTCATAAATTTATTCACATTTTTCAAGCAGGTCTTTACTCTTCTGCTAATTATTCCAACAAGTTCATCTGAACCTCTATTTATATATATATATTCTTTTGCTATCCAGAATATTAGTCTCGCTAATGAAAAGTTTTCCTTAGCAATGAGAGAGATAGTGAGTGTAAAAAAAATAAAAAATCCCCAACCAAGAGCACAATGAAGAGACTAAATTTTTTTTAACAATAAAAATATTCTCATTTCATCTGAAATTAATGGAAAATTCCTTCGAGTATACACAAAAAATATATTAAAATTCAATAACTCATTCAAATTCTATAGAGAGTCAATAAAACAAAAAATCAAAAAACATCGGGACATTATAAATTTACAAAATTTTTTCTTGCCTCCAATTAATGTCACTGAATGATTAATGACCCTTTTTTTCTTCTTTTGCTTCATGATAAGGAACAAAAAAAATTTATTAACGGTAAAATCATGATTCGCCAGACACGATTTTGCGACGAGAATGAGAGAATGAATGAGAGAGATAGAATGAACGAAAGCGCCACCGCTCACGAAATTCCGGACACGCTCGTCTCGCGTATGCACAGAGTGATATCGACGGGCCAACTTCCCTCATACTATCCATATATATCTGTACATATACGCATATACCTCCGTTCCCCCATTTGGCATCCACTATTCTCTCATATATACACATCTCCACGTCTCTCCAGTGTGCGAAGCGTGCTTCATCATGTTACGAAAAGGGGCCCAGCATAAATTACGTAACTTTGCTCGCACAGATGTTCGCAAAGGAAATTCTCGCTATCTCTGAATCCATTTCAACGTAATGAATCGGTTGTGCGCCATTGCAATATATGCATCTATACATCTACTTTCATAGCATAAATACAAATGTCAACATAAAGACTTATGAATTTGTAACAAATATAAACATGTTGAAAAATAAAGACACGATAATTCCAAAAAAAATTATCATAATAATATAAACTGTAGAGTTTATTAAAAATGTGTGAACATAAAAAATTTTAATACCGGTTTATATGCCAGATTTAAATTTTGTTTTGTACGAACATTGTGTTTATGCGATTAATTAATAGAGGAGATGAAAAAAAAAGTAGTGACGATAACAAAAAACTGGAATGCATGAGTCATCTATATAACACATTCGACACAAGGCGCGAGAAGACTTTTTGGATGTTATTACAATATGCAGAGAGGAAGTCTGTTATATGCCGCTCTCACTCACAACGTAAAAAGCTGCGGCGGCGGCGGCGAAATGTAAATAAACTCAAAGTCGGCCGCGCGGTAAAAGCGACGACAAGTAGGCCCTCGTCGGAGCTCAATTCATAATACATACACCTATGCATGTATACACATGGTATATACCTGAATACATACATATACATATGTATTTATACATATATATGTGGACGAATACATAACCTACACTGAATCTATATAACCTCGACAATAATCGACCTATTCAACCCTCTCAACCGCACTGCATATACCACAAACCTTCACGTTCATTTTATCACCCCCCTCTCACTGAGTCTACTTTGAGCACGTCTAAACATCTCAAACTTTCATCCAGCCTTTTTCAATGTGTCTTAAATAAAACAAAAAATTTAATTACTTTATCGCAACACTGTAGAAAAAAAAAGAACCAACTCAAAATTTTGTTTGCAAAACTTCAAGATAAATATCCTGAGAATAGAGATAAAATATTTTCACTGCAATAGATAGATGTAATTTTCGTTAAGTGTAGCAATTTATTTGTAATTTAAATTTTTTATGAAACAGCAACGTTGCGGAAAATGTAGTTGGGTATTCCCGAAAAAAAAGCTGTGAGAAATGAAATTCTTGACACATGGAGGAAAATGATAGATGGAAGGATAGTGGAAACGATTCCAAATGTTCACATATAAAGGTGATTCGAATCGAAGGATTAATTCTTGTTTATTATAACCCTTATAGTCTCGTATGTCAAAATTTTGTGAAAATTGAAATAAAAGTTTGACTATTTTTAAGACTACATCACTTAAATGCACGAAAAATTGAAATGGCGTCACTTTTCTCACTTTCTTTCCTCCGATATTAAATTTCAAAACAGTATTTTTACGAAATAATTCTCATTCTGCAAAAAAAAAAAAATTCCATCCATAAATTGATAATACATATTCCAGCAGTTCTATATTAATCTAATACTATTTTCTCTCATTTTACCACCACGCATTTAAATAAGAATTTTCTATGAAATTAAACACAGAAATGTAGAAATGGGAAAAAATATAAAATGCACACAAAAATATAAAAGTAAAAAGCCGTACGCGAAAGTAAAGATGAAAAAAAAAAAAAAAAAAAAAAAAAAACAAACAAACGAAACGAAACGAAGAGAGAAAAATGTAGGACGAAACATCCTGGCTACAATGGCGTGTGAATTATTCATACAAACCTCACAGTGCCCAACATAATTGACGCGAGTAGGATGAAAAATATGGAGGGAAAAAAAAGTAATAATAATGATAAATAATAATCATAATTAATTATGAAAAAGAACACACGTAGATGCGTGTTCAGATGTGTGCCACGCGAATATGTACACATCTCTACACATAATATATATGTCATGTGCATGCACATTTGTATTTATATATGAATATATGTTTGCATGATGACAAATGCACGAATATATGCCAACAAATTGTGTCCCTATGTGCCCTATCCAACTTGGAAGCTAATTAACAACCCACCTAGGGTATCCAACCTGTAGTAGCGGTAGTAAGTTATATTGACCGTGGGACAGACTACCAGTAGCATCTACTGGCAATAAACATATAGTGCACGTACACATTTTATGTGGAATTCGTAATTGGTAAAGTGGGAAATAAAAAAAACTTCATGTATATATTCTTAAGTCGGAATGAATCCGATCAATATATTCATTGACTCTAGATTGCACTTCGTGTACAGGAAGTAAAAACAATGCGATGTAGAGTGGATTGAACTATCTATAATTTTTCAATGCTTTGAATACCGGAAAGAAATATCAATAGCGTAAAATGTTTTTTTTGTTCTGCTATAAGTAAAATTCAATTTGCATATTAAATTCGAATAGAAAATCTTGTATTAAATTATCTTAGTTTTATTTATATTTAATGCGGAATTTATAATGGCTAAATATCACTTATGAATATTTAAAGGGTTGAAAGAGAAAAAAATATTTAATATGAGTAATAATTTGACTAGTTGAAAAGACGTAATAGATAAATAAAATACAGCTGCACTAAAACTGCAATTTTATTTTTTCTTTAGCTCCCAGATTATTCATTTCAATATTTTTGTCATACTGTGAAGACATTAAAAAAACGAGATACAGAGAAATGAAAGTTGGCAGTGAAAATTAGTCTATAGAAATATAAAAATCGCGGGTATCATTATTAAGTAGATACTTAATTCTTTACTTGAATTCATTCATTCTATTCATCTGCATAAACTTTTCGGTTGAAAATTTATAACCCAGTCGTGCTTTTATTTGGTCTAATGAACTGAAATGATAATCTTAAGGGGTGACGTATTGTTAAAGTGAATATATAAAGTGAAATACTTGTGAGAATCACTACTGTGGAAAATAGAACAGACACAAATAACTCACAAGCACAAAATATATAGCAAATAAAACATTACACAAATAATCTTAATCAAGATGCAGACACTTTAATTAAATGTGAAGAGTAATTACATGATGAAAGATATTAACGCGTCTCATATGAAGTAAAATCGAAGTATTTTCTCAAATTCATTCGTTTAAGTGACCATTTATTTTTTTTTCTCCAGCTCACGTCACGTAATGTGATATTCAAGAGCAACCCATTTATGCTTTGTAACACTATATCACATCATGTTCTTCTTTCTCTGTGTGTAACTCACTTTTGTCTTTCTTTTTTTTTTTTTCCCTGTTTTCTCCTACTGTATCGTGCACGATATATCAATGATATCTGTGGTCTCGCAAGCTCACACCTTGATTTATTTCGTGGTCATTTGCTACAGTTGCGATGATGAGATGATATATCATAAACATTTATATATATATATATATATTAAGTGTGTGAAGAAATAGTTTGGTCGAAATTGAGGATACACAAAAATGAATATCTGCCTTGGTCTTTGTCACACTCAATAAAAATGGTATAGGTATCATTCATTTTATTTTTATTATTTCATCCACATATTTCTCATCTTTCATCCCTTATATATATCCACTTTCCCGTACTTTATTGGGTACCTTTCTTGCTTTTATCATTCTACGTGATAGAACCTGTCTATCTATCTCAACTTTGTATTGTAATTTTGACACAATCTTATATTGATCAAGCCTTTTTTTTTACCTTTATAACACTTTTATTCATAAATACAACGGAAAGAAATAATGATTTCAATGAATTTCGGTCAGAGTGATAATCATAGCTTGAATTTTTGATATGTTCCGAGGTCAAAAATATTTCTTAACTAAAATAAATATTCGTTTATTAATATTGATTGTTTTTATGAATTTATAATAATTTGAATTATCGTACATTGCTCTGAATATATTTCCTGAAGTTAATGAGTGTAATAAAAAATTCTAAGCGCATTACGAATAAATTGATAACACCCGTATTCAAACTTTAAATAATTCTTTATGGTTACACATCGTTTGGTCTTATTTTCCACCCTCTCAATTACCAAAATGGGAATAGAGAGGTGAATATATAAAGAACTTCGAGAGCATCAATTTATCCATATAGTAGCTTTAATGTGAAATCTCTTGTTATATATGTACATAAAGTGTGGTGCAAGGTAATGAAAATTCAAGACACGATATCGATGTATAAGAAGACTTGAATGAAGGGAATTCGAAGCGTCAGTATTGAGTATATAACTTCTAAGATTATCCCTTAACCCTATTGAGGAACTTTCGCCATTGTCGAATTACATCAACGATCAATATGTCAAACAACAAATTGTATTATCATCAGTTCGTTAGAGAAGTGTTTCAACTTGGCAATACTATTTTCCATACTTTTTATTATATACCAGACTACTTATTAGTTTTTTTATCTAATAACTTCAACCCTTCCAGTACATCGATGTGAATTTAGCAGATATGAAACTTTTTTTGTTTATGAATAGAGAACTGAATAGGATAGATAATGGAATTTAGAAAAAAAAAGTCTTACAGATGTTGGAATTCTCTATAAGTAAATTCGATTGGTGCATCATTGAATAGAAGGAGAGGTAAATATATTGCCGAAGTGTATCGAGTTCAAAAGTATTTAATTACAGAATATTTTGAATAATGCACGAATTTGTATACTGACATTGAAAAAATTGTCACCGTATTAAAATAGCAGTGAGACTCGTCGGTTAGAACAAAAACGCGCTCAAACTTCTCACGAGTGGGGTTGACATTTACAAACTACTTCCATTTCAATTCTACTTCCTCAACACTCGCCGATTTACACGTCTTCAAAATAAATGTATCGTTTTTGCTATATAAGAAACTAAAGGGTTGAAATGATGGGGAATTGTAGATGTTCAAAAAGAAAAAAAAAAAGGTGGCTATCATAAATAAACTAAAACCACTCTGGGATGAAATATATAAAGACTTACTGAAAGCTATTAATCGTTTAGTCAGGTAGAAAAAAATTTTTGGGTCAAAATAACCCCCCTACCACTCATCGAAGAATTTCTTTAAAATTGATTGATTCAAAAAATATAAAAGGAAAATTTCGTGAATGTCATGGGGTTACTCAATCATATTTGTTTCAAAAAAATGGTTTAAACATTTTATAACCAATAATTGAAACTATAATTTTCCCCAACACTCAAACTTTTATTCCACATATTTGTCACTGGAATAAATAGTTTCTAAAATATCTGACATCCCTGTCTCTGTTCATTACATTCTTATTTTATACACATTCACATGCACATTAATATCTATATACCTTATGGAATTTTCAATTTACATTCATTCACTCTCTGAATATAATCCTTTCATGTTGAAATTCAATTTTGCAATTTAGCGAAGTACAGAAAAAATGTGTGGACGTGCATTGTTCATGCAAAATTAAAACTCATAGATGCCACTCTCATGTATTGTAGAACAGCATTGGTATGTGTTGTGTAGTGTGTGATGATAAAACGTCCCTGTGAAGTCACTGAAATAAAAAGGTAGAAGGGAAAAGCGTGCGACGTATATATTAAACCCGTCCTCCAACTATATTCCTTCATTTTTTTTTTCCTATCCTATTTTTCCACCCCTAAAACCATTTCGATGCCCAACAAACCAGCAACGAGTTTCATCCTTTCTATTTCTATCGCTATTTTATTTTTTCCTCCTCACTACAACATCACTCTATATTTTATTTCCCTTCACTCATAACTAAAAAACCAAAGTACATTGTGTGACTTTTAAATTTTCGATTCTTCGCAGAATTTGTTGTTACCGGAAGTGTACAATATTTTTACTTCCTTCCACCTCACTATAATGCCTGCAGGTACACACAATTCTCGTCAGTAGTCACAGACATACTCATCAGACATTCCAAGACTTTATACAAGAATATTCATCCATATATTCACACATAGACAACCCGAATACTCTCCCATTTCCCTCTATCTCTACCAGGACGTGCCTGTGAAAAATAAATATGCTAACATATGTAGATGCTTCATGCCTATTACTTTATTATACAAACTAAATCGGAAAAAATATTATATAAACAAAAGAAATAAAAAGAAAAGAGCAAACCAACCAAAATTTTTCGTCATCATCTAACATCATCCCCACGAGAAGAGAAAAAAAAATACAAATACGGAATTCTATTAAAATCTTGCGCCAATTTGCCTGCTATCTCCGAACCTCGATACACGCAGATATATATATATATATATGTACCCAAGGATGATAACCGTTGACCAGTTGCCAACAATAGTGATATCACGCATCAATGACCAGAAATGAAAGTCTATTATTGACGACATTCACCGAATAATTCATCTGAAATTGAAGTTATCAATAGTTGAGTAATTACATTGATTATGGTGAATATATTTTCAGTGTAGTGAAATGATGGGACTTTTCAATTATATATTTATTAATAAGAAAATATGAAACAAGAGAAATTCTTATTCCCAACTTCAACTCATCTAAAACAAATTAATTCCACAGAAATATTACTTCGTCTTATTTCTCACTAATACTTCTCAGTATTTCCCAAGAGCTTCCGATCAATTCAATTAATTCCACAAAATAATAGAAATAAAAAAAGAAAAGCCTTCTCTTAATTTTTAACGAATCACTAAACCCGGTAGAATCACTCGTTTTATTCTTTCCTTTCTTATGTCGAAGCTTTTTTTCTTATCTTTTATGCTACATTAATATTACAATGTTACATACATTGGAAAAATTTTACCACCATTATATGTCTTTGGAATTGAACGGATATCAGAGTCATTAGATATCGATCATTGGAATTTCCCGGAATTTACTATCCTATTGCTGGCATCGTGACGAGTCATTTCCGTTTTAGTACCGCTGAAAACGCCGGAAGACAACTTGCGTTCATATTCGCTCTCCGTTCTTTTTTTTTTCAACAACGTTCTCTGCTTTTTTTTCCATTCCATCATTTAGTTTCATTTTTGTTTCGAGTGTGCTTGCAGTGATCTTTCCGTTGTTATATCATATTAATAAACTCTATGAACTCACTTCTAAACTCACATCAACAAATCATTTTTTATTAAATCAGCAAAGCACAAATAAAATAAATTATAATTCTTCATAAGTTATTCATTCGTTCCTATTCGTTACGATTTTTATTCAGACTTAATGTAGAATATACTAATAACCATACAATAATTCTGAATAGCCTTCAATGATAATAATGTTGGGGTAAAACCAAGGACGATTTGTTACTAGCTAGACCAACATCAACCATAACAAACAAAAAATAAAATAAACACATCCCCAATGTTTCAAGATAATATTTAAAATAATTATCCATTTTCATTGATGTCAATAAGTGAGGGAAAATTTTATACTTTTTTTTTCGCTTCATCAGTTACGACTCTTAATTGCGGTTTTAATTATACCCACATGCACTCATTCATTGGAATAACGAATCATTGTAAATGCCACTCTATGCGCACGCAATTGTTCGCTTTCACTGGAAATAAATGGACAAAGAGCTTAAACGCATGAAGACTATCACATTATACACATATTTGTAACATCAAATTATTGTTCTACTGATGAGCAACGTCCAAACCCAATTATATTATTCTCTTCTCAATTATATAGAATTACAAGAAACCTCGATATCCATAAAGTAGAAATAAATTATCAATGTTTCCATTATTAATTCATACAGATATTATCGAATAATCCTTCTCATATTATTTTCATTGTGTTATACTTTCAAGTCCATTCATTCTAGAAATATAATTTAATAATTAATTAATTCGTTGACATACTTTCATGAATTCATTGTCTCCCTTAGGAAAGGTGTGTGTGGGGAGGCGGGAGGGAACGGTGGTTGTCCCTAGCAATTTTCATTATCATATTTAGTAATATCCATATTATTGATCTTTACTATTGAATAAAAACAAAGAAGTTGCCTTTTTTTTGTATGCATTGAAATTGGAAGAGTTCATTTTTATTCTAATCGAACATTGTAAAGAGATTCAGCTTATTTAGTTTAATTATTGGAAAGTATGGTTGAGAAAGAAGGGCATAAAGGAGAATAAATAAATAAACGCCTGCGGCGAATCTGTTTGGCCATACAAGTATATGTATTTTTTTTATTTTCTTGTTGAAGGTAAAAAGTCCCCCAAGTCTTTTTTCTCTTTTCTACGCACCTTAACAAGAGCCATGAGATCCCGCAGGAGCATACTCTTCTTGTTAGATATGGTCAAAGCATTGTGGGGATTAAACTTTTTTATAAGGGTGAGAAAAAAAGAATGGGAGGACGAGAATTGTCGGGGAAGGAATTCAACTTGATATCTGAAGATGCAAAAAAAGAAAGATATAAATCGTAATGGAAAATAACGTATATTTTTTTTTTCTGGTTTTATGTACTGCAGTCAATCATCGTCAATGTAATTAATGTTGTGATAATGTCCAGAGCAATTAGTTCATAGATTCTATTAAATGTATTATACTGCTCGTGCAATTGTTGAAGGTGCCTCTTTTTTTTCTAATAAACACAACTGTTTTGCTCTACTTAAGACACAACTAATAACATTTAATCCCCAACAATAATTCAATCGAACTATTCTGTGACTATTATTTGATCAGAAGTACTTCATGATCCGAAATCTCAAGCCCAATCATTTTCAAATTCTGAGAATGAGTGAGAAGCAAACACCTACATGAGTGCTGTAAGACCATAAATATATTTATAGCCACATCACAGAAATTTACTGTTATTGAATAGGCTGAACGTCAAAGCTCTTCATATGACACCGTCATTCAATTGGATTAAATATCATGAGAATTATGTAGGAGACACAGCTACGTGTCGACTAGAGATATCGATTGAGTCCTTACACTTTCACCAACCATAACTCCCCTCTCTGATCACGTTTCCCAGACATCAAATAAAAAATACATAAATTCAATGATCACCCATTGAGCTATCTAACACTTGGGTAAAAGAGAAGAAAAAATGACAAAATAAATGGTAAGAAATAACAATTCAAACGGGAATAATTCAGTGATATCAAAATTTGATGATATTGAAGAGAACATTTTTTTTGATTATTTATGAATACCAAATGGATTGAAAACATTGTGCTTGGTGAGATTTCGAAAATAAACCAGTAATTGAATTTATATGTATGTTTATTGGTCTGTAGGGATGAATGCAACAATTTCGATACGAATCAAAAGCAGAAATAATTGGTTGGTAATTAATAGGCCACATACCACTGCGCAATTGGCTCAAGCCGAGAGGAAGCAACTCGTATTGAATGATGTGGCGATTTCCCATGCGGATCTATTGACGTTATACAGCCATGCATATCATAGATATATCTATATATATATATATATATATATTTATTCATGTGTTAATGTTTCGGTGTGTTTGTGTTCGAAACGAGATCTTGAAACATGGGGCTACTATTTAGCCAACTGGAAATTCCCTCTAGAAATCTATTTTAGTGATCAACTATTGTTGATTAATCGCAAGAAATTTATATTCAATAGACTTGATATGAATCAATTAACCCGGACATACACGATAATTGACAACGACTAAAAGAATCAATTGAGAAAACAATATAAGACAATTGTTATTTTGAAATGTTGAGACGTCAAAGTGTTGAATTATATCCCAACTAAAAATAATGGTTGAAAAATTGTTCTATCATCTAATTTCACAATTTTTTCTTTGATAATAAAATATTTTTACTGCTCAACTAATACACACATCAGGTATTACATTCTAAAAACCCATAAAAAAAATGTGTTAAAACATAAAAGAAAAAAAATATATTGAATTGGTCATAAACATTTTAACATGTTCAACATTGCACATTTTATGTATTTCATCATAAAATTCATCCGACCAAAATTCTATACCAAGAAAAAAAAATGGATAATAATGCGGATTATATTTAAAATAAATTTTAGATGAACTTCAATATAGATCCACCAACAACGTAATATCTACTTAGCTATTTTCACATAAATAACTGAACTCTCATGATAACCATGAATAATTTTCACCAGTTAATATTCCTAAAAATAAAAATTACTCATTAACGTACAGAAACAAAACAAAAACTTTACTACCAACAATTTACCACTGACAAAAATTCTCAAGCATTACGAATGAGTTTGTGAGACATTGGTGCATATTATATCGCAGTTGACTATGAATCTTAACTATATCTACAATAAATAAAACGTGAAAATACCACAGCGACAAGAAAAGCGAGCGGTGCTCATAAATTCTAATATTTTGGCACTGAATAGTGAATGGTGGCTTTTCACACAACTGCATTTATACATATATATTTATATACACAACGAAGTGAAATTATTGTTGATTCTATGTGACTGTAGTTACTCAATGTATATACGCCTATACTGCTTCATTTATATAGATTATCTAGTTCAATGATAAATGCGAATGCGAACATATCGGAAAATATACGACGTTGTATTCAACCACAAAGTGTCAATAATAATTATTAATAGGTTGATACCTATGTCAACATTGTTTATGTATTCAATATATACATATATACACATAAATTTATTAATGTTCGAATGTTTGTATATAAATAGAGGACGGAGATGACAGGACGTACATCGCTTGCCAACGATACGTTTCACTTGTCTATGGACCTGATGTACCCAATATCCATCTTAATGACTCATTAAAACTCTTGATATATAGATATGTTTATACTTCATATGTATATGTTTGATGTCCTCGAGCAAACTTTTCACATGCCATTATATTCTCTCTATCAAATTAATTATTGAATGTCAGCAGCAGATGCATTTGCTCGTCACCAAGTTATCAACAAAATTTTTTGTTATATATATAATATATGTACGTGATTGTGATAGAATGAATGTGTTCAATATAAATGTTGACGTGTGAAAAATTCAAACATGAAATACAAATTGATTGAGCTATTTTGTTCCAGATAAATTCATACAATTTTGTTGCTTTATAGACGTGACACAGTTTGTATTTGATTTATTCAATTTTTCTAACAGAAAATTCTAGATTTTTAGTTGTTTAGTATTTTTCATTTTGAAGGGAAATCTCAATTGTGATGATAAGAAATGGTTATATATAGTCGAATAGTAGAAACAAAAGTTATTTTATTTGTAGAGAACTGTGATTCGTGAATGGGAGGAATAATTATAGTTATTAATGAATAAAATAATTCAATTTGAATATTTAAACAATGAAACATTCAGGTAAACTTTGAAAAGAAATATTGAATCAGTTCCTGTATTGATAATTACTCAAAACTCATTCCACCACTTCAATTTAATAACTGATAAAAATCAATTCGGATTCGCCACAGCATGTCATGAATTTAATACTTCATAAAAATTATCCACACTGAATCTTCATATAATCAAACTGAAAGTTATACAATACAACTTCCTTCAAAAAGTTAAACAAAATAACTCAACTTTGAATCCATGAGAGCTAACAGGAGACAATGGATACCATTATAACTTCAATATCAACCACCATGATCATAATCACATTTAAATTCCAAAGTAAAAGAACAAAAATAAATACCTACATAAATATACAAATTGAGATGGGGGACAACTGTTCAAAAGTTTCCACAGTAAAATAAAGTATGAAGAGAGAAACAAAAAAAAAAAAAAGGTACGTGTGCTCGGAACAATTTCAGTTTCACAAGTCAAGGGGTGTTCTTTCCGACACGCTATATAAAATTATTGAAGCGCCTGCTCCAACCTTTAAAGACTTTGACAAAGAACAAGAGCGAAATAGTATAAGTGTAGATGAAGTATACGTGTAGACAATGGAAGAATACACATTTGTGGTGGTTTTCAGCCACACTGTCGTTTTGAAGTTTCAGCAAAACTTATCCTCGGATTCTCAGTACTGTTTTGTCTCTTGTATTTTTTTTCCCTTGACCATTCTTACAATACACAGATACTACACCCGCAAATAAATATATCACTGATGTAACTATATCTCTCCCTCTATTCTCTTCCTATCTGTATCACATATATCTAACACTCTCAATCTATCTATCTCCCTCTGGGGTCGCGTTCAATTTTGAACGTGCCTCGTTGTCTTCACCAGACGCTACCAATTTCATGAAATGCGCAATAGAAATACTTGCTCTTCATCCTTTCTTTTTTTTTTCTTCCACCTTCTTTTTCGTTTCTTTATTTATTATTCTCTTCCTACCTACAATTCTGCGGCCTTCGATATATACTTTCTCATATAAATGAAGAATAAAACGAAGAAACAGAATATACAGTGTTGAAAAAAGTACTATCGAATCTACTGTGCAATATCGCTTTTCACAAACACACTCTGAAAGGTTATCCCTTTCAATTGCACAATCCATTCTATGAGTGTATTTATAGAGTTGATATAGATATTTACTATACGTGAAAAAGTGAAATAGTTTTTCCAATGATTTTCAGATAAAGGAAGAAATTACCAAAAAAAGGAATTTAATTCTTCCATCAAGATTGAAGAAAAGTAGCAAATTCAATTCCTATCAACGACTATTCTATTATTTAAAATGCAATCATTCCTCGAAATTCTCACGATTCTTCACAAGAAAATGTAGAAAATTCTGTTCTTTATACAACTACGCCCTTCATTTATTTAGGTATTGAATATTGGCAGTGATATAGTTAATGGTCGTGTCAGACGAGCAACACTTGTCTGACTACTTCTCGACCTTCGCTCCCTTCTTATTCGCGCACTTGTAAATAAATATATATATATACAAACTGCATTAAGGAGTGTCTCTGTATATTTCACTTCCACTTCAACGTTTATTCGTGCTCGCGCCCATGTCATATGTCTTATATATATATAACTACAACCCATCATGTACGTCGCTTGTCCTACGGACGTGTTTATGCAGATCTACGACGGTGAAACTCAACCGTCTGCACTTTGAGAACCTGGAAAGTCACATCCATATGCATGATATTTATGTGCTTGTAGTTATACACAAACATGTACTATACATATCTGTATATATGTATTTATAAAATATATATATTCCACCTCTACTGCTAGGACATGCATTGACTCGTCTGAAATTAACACTGTAAGGAATATTAATATCGCTGCCGTTACTTTGTGACACATAAGCTTGTTGCAACGAAAATAAAAATGCATTACATCCCCGCTGGAAGATGATTTATTTTCAAATTAATGATAATTATATTCTCTGAACGTGATGATTTCATCAATTGATAGTGAAGAGAGTTTTTTCTATCAGTCAAGATATGCATTTTTTATATGGGATATAGTTCTTCAGTGTTTGTGAGTAGAAAGAATTTTATAGGATTTGTTATCAATTGCCACTTCTGCTCTTTTTTTTTGTCAGATTTATTAGGCTTTTTGTTAATAAATTGTTAGTTTTATTTTATATTTTTATGCTTTAATTATACTGATGTCTTTTATAGTGAATAATGAGGATTGAAATGTCGTAGTCGTCGACGAGGTCTCAATCTCAATGTGATTCAAAGGGATAAAGTTCAGTCTTATTTTTAGTGAAGAGATAATCATTGGACGAATGGAAAATTCTTTATTTTTTTCGTGATATTTTTTAATTCCATTGAAGATAGATAATTTCTACTCCACTTACTTGCAATGGAATTGCAATGAATGTAAAAAGAAATAAATTATGTGTTGGAGCAAATTCAATTAATGTTATTTGAATATTTATTACAAAAATATTTGAAACACTGTGATTATGTCCAGGCTGGGTTTTTAATATATGTAAAGAACGGATAAAAAACAAAATTAATTTTCCCACATAAAGAAAACAAAGATAAAGGGTTTAAAACTATATTATTATTTTTTTTATTTTACAGTTAATCTCACCATGTTTATTGCAGCATCAGAAGAGCCCACATTTTTTCGCTCCACAATTTCTCTCTCATCTTTTTTTATTGATAATTCCGTGAATTTAATATTAGTTTATGAAAAAAATTTGCGGTGCTCCACAAGGATGCGGCGAAAGCTGCTCACACAAATATATATATATATATGGGTGAAGGAGGGGAAAAATTCAGATTGAAGTAAAGCACGGTGCGAAGTTAAGTTTATTCGATACATGAAATAAACTTTGAAAGTTGTGAAAACTAAAAAAAAACGGTGGAAACGGTTGAAGAGTATGTAAAAGCGAACGAGCATCGAGCTGCACTTGGAATTTAGAAAATCAGCAATTACCCGAGAATACACGCGCTTAAACTCAATTAAAATTCAAGAGAGAGTACGATAAAAAAACGAGAAAAATTTGTGACGATAAATCAAAGAAAAGTGAGTAAAATAAAAAAGAAAAGTGATGATTCAGTAACTTCACCTACCTCACAAATAAATAAGATAATTTTGTGAATATGTATAATTATGTATACATAAATTTTTATAACGTCAAGAAATGTTGGTTGCTATTTTTATTCTCACTAATTTTCTGTATAGACGCATGGAGTTTCAAACTAGTTCACAACTCATTATAACCACTGTCGCGTGGGTTGTGTAAAGCGACAGACGTCCATGAAGAACTTCAACCGACATCTTTTCCACCGACTTAACCCCCAAGACAAGAAAGAAACTCATCTCTTTCTTTCCATTCGTATTTCCTCATTGTCTTTTTTCTTCTTTCATTTTTTTTCAGTTCTTTCTCCCACAATTCCACTCTCCGTAATTTTCTTTCTTCCTCCATTCTCTTATTTTTAGTTTTCCCTTCTATTCTTCTTTGCACTCACTACCGACATTTTTTCTTTCATTCGTTCATTTTCAGTTTTGCAAAGACGTTTATTTTTATTTTTACCACAAAATGAGAAACTCTCACCTATATGTGTACATTCAAACATATATACACTTTCTCGGGCACATTTTATCAACGGTATAATAGGCAATATGCACCAAAATAAAACATAAAGAAAAGAAAGTTTGTTCACTTACCCAGTAGAGCGATCGATACACGCTCATATGTGTGTGACTAAAGTTGTGTTGCTTTGGATGGTTGGCAATATTTCTTCCGAGGTTAAAGTCCTGGACACTATTTAGCTTTCGAGTCACGAAAAATTACTTCTTTCCTTATTTTTTTTTTTCTATCTGAAACACATTCAAGTGTAGAAGTTGAAATCTGAGAAATTGTTCTGTCATAAAGAATATAGTGAGCAAAATAAAACTAGAAGTATCAAATGATAAGAGCTATGAATATTTTTTGGGGTAAATCAAATAACCAACAATAAAAATAATTGAAGTTGAATGAGAAAGAATTTGGGGCTAACATAAATATGTAATTTGCTATGAACATGAAAATTTGCGCTGACGCTTGGATACATTTTCCTGCGATAAGCCACGTATAACTATTTTTATTTGACTATGTATACTCAAGAACGGAGAGAGAATGAGAGAAATTAATTACTAGTTATTTCCATACATTAATATTATGTATAAAATGTTTATCATTATTAAAACATGTCATGTTAAAGTATAATCGCGTGACTCAGAGTCAAAAGGTCGTTATACGCCACTTCGACATTAGATATCGCAAAAAGGTGTATGGAATTTTTTTATCTATTCCATTACAATATGAGCAATTGATCTAGAAGTGCTAAAGTAGATAAATTTAAATAGAAATTATATCGAAAGACGTAAAAGTAATATTGGACATGACCTTACAGCGTTTAATATTCTTTTCTAAATGTCACAACCATAGAATTGACTGAAAAAAAAAGTATTGATCTGAAGAATATTTCTGCACATAAGAAATAAATATAACAATCATTATGAACGTGAATTTCTTAGACTTCAATTCACATTTAAATTATCCGCAATTCAAATTTTACTTTAGCGACATAAATGAACAATAAAATATGCAATTGAGATTCTTTTTTCTTTGTGAAAAGATAAAACATTTGAGAATATAACCAACATATTTTTATGATTCGAAAATGTATAAATAATTAATATACATTCTAAACCGACAAGAAAGATAAAAATATACTCCAATCCCTATTTCATATTCATTATTGAAATATTCATCTCTAGAAGAAATCGATGCATAAAAGTTTGGATCACTTATATAGGTCAGAAATATATTCCCACTCATAACTCCCTTGATAATTTTTCTTGCAAAAAAAGAATATCAATAAGAAAAAAAAGTTCTTCATTCATATATAATGAAAAATAAAATCCAATCTATTTCAAGTTTACCATGAGAAATATATTACAATGCAAATTAACCCTTTTTTTATTATTTTCTAATTATCTTTTATCAATTACAAACGTATTCAAATCCCTGTCTATTTATTCGTACCAACCTCAACACACTAATGATGAGGAGATAGATAAATTACAAATTATCTCAACTAAAGTGAGGCTTCATAACTGTAATAATTTATAGAACTTCCAATGCTTCAAATTCAGACCATTTTTTTTCGAACCTATCACTTGAGAACACTAAAAAAGCTACCAAAGTTATTATTCACGATATTATATAATTTATAAATAATACCATTTATGAATTCAATTCAATTTAGTTTATAAGTCACCCGCATAATAATCAACTCAAGAGTTTTGTTTAGTCTGTAGGTTCCAAGGAGTTAACACCTCACATAGGTAATTATCCACCAAGCTGTACAGTATACATGAGATGCTCGTGTGAGCAATTATACTAGTAACACAACTCTCGTTAATAATACACTCGTGTGTGCATACACTCTTGAGTCTTATGTTGACCACAAGCCATCATGACACTCACAAAGGACCAAAGTAAATATATATTACAAACAATGAAAACTTTATAATTTCATTTCATTTTCTCATTGTCACAACACTCGTGTACACTTTATACAGATTGAATTATATTTGAATTAAAAATAACATCCCTTTAGTAAGTATTTAAAAAGGTGAAAACTGGTTTTAATATTCTTTATTATATAAATCTCATTGTTATAATTACTTTGCAATGATGAAAGAAAAATTATCAAAACAATTTAATTGAGAGAGTATTTAAAATTGCATTCAGATATATTTATTAAAAACAGTTTCTATTCGTCATTCAATTTTGTGTCGATTTTTTTCCCGTATTTTTTTACTTTAACTTTTGATTTTTTTATTTTCTTTTATTTCTTTATTACACAGCAATTTCCACATTTCATTTCTTTTCTTCAACAGTGCGCGACGCGTTGGCGCCATACCATTACAACTCTTCCCCCATCTACGCAAGATTTTTGCATTTTAAACCGAGTGTTCTACCGCATCACGTACAGATCGTTTGACACCGAACGAACGAATCTGCGCGAGCACCAACGCGTCGACATTAATGAGAATTGTGTGTACCTGTATATATATATATATATATAAGTGATATAATATAAATATAAACCATAAGAAATATTTTTCATGCTTTCTTCCTCAATGCCCTTCTTTTTTCTTCATTACTTTCAATAAAACGTCGGTATAATTCGATTTCATTTTACAACAAAAATTAAATAAGTCATCTGCGTGTCTCATTTCGTTTCTATGTAAATTCTCTCTGATATAAAAATAATAATATAATTCTCAAGAGTCGTTCACCTCAATTTAAAGCATTACTGAATTGGATGTCGTATACAAAAATGCACAACGCTTGTGGCCGTTCACAACATTTATTAATTTATTATGAACAGCTTTCTCATTCTTAACAAAAAGATTTTTTAGATTCTACCAAAAATTATCCAACTAGAAAATTCATGAAAATTTTATAACAATAGCTTCCAACGAACTTTTCATTGTTCAACTCTAAAATTAAACTTTCATCGATGTAGACACAAGTGGAAAGAAAAATAAACTGGGCTATTCACTCCATTACAGTGTTCACTCCGAAATTGACTCGACAAAATAATGAAACCTATTCCAACCTAATCAAAAAATATTCAATTATAAATAAACTCTTGCTAAACCTGTTTCCTCGTGAAATTGATTGTTGATCAATCTCAAAATGGTAAAATGAAACAGGATTAAACTTGATGCCACTCTTGAATTTCAACAGTAACTTCACCATCGCCATGAATACTACTAATAAATCAAGTAATGAACTTATACAGCGGTTTATCATCACCATTCCAATATCCAATTGAAAATCTATTGATTCACAACAACAAACTATTGACTACTCTTGATTGTCATTAGTAAACTATTCAACAGTATTTACATTCACTACTACACAATGGTGTTTTTTGTTTGTAATGGAAATAAAAGCTGCACGTGAAAAGGAAGTGCAATAAAAAAAATAGCAGAGGAAATTCTTCTACTCCAATATATTTATTTTCATCGATGTTTTTGCTTGAACATACATTTTTCTACTTATTTTTTTTCAATCGCTATTTATTTTTTATTGATTTTCTATTACTATTTATTTTTTATTTATTTATTCGTTTGTTACTTTTTCCATTGCATTTCTTCTTACTAGAAGCTCTACATCCGTTTTATCTAATTAACTTGCGGCCACAGGGGTTAATTGCGAACATCGTGATGAGTCAGACATGATTCCTGTTGCTCTGAACGGTAGAAACGGAATTAACGTCATCTGAGCCAACAGGAAATGAAGTGAATGAACAAGAAAACAGATAATTATGATCGAACAAAGAGAAGCTGAAACAGTGGGTGAGTAAGTGAGTGGAAGAGCTATCGATATAGGTGATTTATTTTTTAATTCGTATTCGCACACGAACTCTACAAGCAGTCTCTATTCATCGAGCTTTACCTATTGTTTTTGTAAATTCGAAATGTAATTATCGTGAAATTTTTTTCGTAGAAATTTATATTGACAATATTCAAATAAAACTAATTCATCCGATTTCATATTGAGCTTTCTGGAGAACTCAATGAGACATTGGGAAAAAAATTCATTCAGATGCGATATGGAATGAAATTGATATTACTGAAAAATAAATTCCAGGATGAATTTTAAATTAAAATTGTGCTTTTGCACATTAGCGCGTGAGGATAAAAAGTTCTCTCTGATGTTGATCCTCTTATTCCTGTCACTATCGCACTCAGAATTTATGATGAAAATCGCTTAATGTATTTTCAACTCTGTTTAAAATATGACTGTACAAGAATTGAAATTGGGTTGTCTATCTATATTCCATAGGCTTTACACTGTCTATCTATTATTTGAATAACAAGAAAATAGGCATTAAATTGTTATATATTCGTGAGCTATAAATTCCTGATGCATTATCATTTATAATTGAATAATGACGCTCTTCTCACTGTATTGTGAAATAAACTATAAATGTTGGAATTTAATTTTGTGTTCGTACTGCAATTTTATCTATATGTTGAATTATTTTTCATTTAGAAAACAAGAAAAACCAGTGAAAATGCTGCTGTGGTTGCAAAATAATAAATGCGCAGCTCTGCTGACAATATTAGCAAATGTTTTATGCAAATAATGCATTTACCTTTGCTCAAACTGTTGCAAATATATACAAATACATATGAAATTGTAGCGAATCATCTTATCTAACCCAAACGGGAAAACGAAAAAAAAAAAAAAAAAACGAGTACGATGTTAATAGAAGGGAACACCAAATTTCTTCATATGAATTCAACAGATTTAACCATTTTTGTATCTCTTCCTCGTCACCTTTTTTTTTCTGCCCTTCATTTTTATATCACAAATGTAAAATTATTCCATTCCAAGTACAACGACCCCAACTTTCTCCAAACTTTCTCTCTCAATTTGCAAAATGTACAAACGTATAAAGAACAAAAAAAAAGGACTTCAACTTTACCACAGAAACACAAAAATAAATAAATAAACATGATACAAAAACCCCAACAAACTCATCCGTATTATATTTGTCTCAAAGGCGCCACATATATCATTGCTTTATAATGGAAAAGAGAAAGAAAAGAAAAAAAAGTAGGAAACAGAAAAAAAAAGTAAATAAAAAGGAGAGATTTGAGATAAGAATAAGAGATAACATCCTGGGCCAAGTAGGGTAAATAAATTCAACGATTCCGGTGGACCAAGCCAGTATAGCATTGACATAAACCCACAAGTCCACTTTATATACACATGTATCCACACATACATTCACTATATATTTATACATAAAGGGATATAAATATACATAATACAAACGTATATACATTCCACAGTGTGAGAACCGGAAGAAGTCTCAGCTTGCCTGAGCGAAACGATAAATCAATGTAAATTACCCAGGGGCTTTGGCAGTGATTGGAATCGAATAATGTAACACATTCATGACAGAGTTATCAGAGTGCATTGCATTGACGTAGCTTCTATAGTCACGTTTACCTAAGAGTGTGTAATACACTTTTGAGCAATATAACTTATGTGAAAGCCATTGGCAAAGTTGCCTCAAGACGAAATTAAATATTTATTGCATTGGCAAGCGTCGGTTTGACGAAGCGAGAGTGTAGTGGCAGGTGTAGGAGCTTTATGTGAGCAACTGAGCAACTGGAAGTGGAAGCAAGATACATCGGGAATTGCATGAATATTTAGCTAAGTTATATACTCACAACGAGATGGTGGGCAAGATGGAACGTGGTAAGGAAATTGATGCTTCGTGAAACATATGGAGAGTGACGCTGAGAAGGATGAATTGATGTGAGCTGAGAGGAAACATTCCTGTATCGATGAATGAAGTTGTATATGTAAGAAAAATATACATATATATATATATGAACATGTAGAACGAGTTTAAAGTGGTGGAGGAAATTGAAGCGAGTGGTCCGAGTTTACTGTTGGTCGCACGTCATCAGTTGGATTCCAATTGATTTATTGATTTACTGTTGGTCTGCATTTTCGTGATAAAATGTTTCAATTCAACTAATTGGTTATTGATTGAAAATATACTAATTTTTTCTCACGTTTTTATTTCACTTCAGTCAACTATTATTCTTCTTTTTTTTTTTTTATTGGTAAATTTATTCTATTTGCCTTTGTTTTTTTTTTGGTTGATTGCTATCGTTTTGTTTGGTAATAACATTGACGTGCCAAATTTATTCGGGGATATTTTCAGAATCTTTTGATGTTGAATCGTCAGATAGTTGATCGTTTATTTATTTATTTGTTATTGATTTGAATATTTGACGTTGTTCATTGTATTTTAGTTTCAATGTTTTTTTTATTCGTTGAAATAATTATTGAGGCAGAAACATGATTTCAATATTCATTTCTTTTTTCTCATTCTCTTCGGGGGGTTCTTTTTGTTTTCCTCTAATGATGTATATTATTCAAATAAACCACAAGTATCACCCCATGATTTATTTTTGACAAATGGACGCATTTGTTGCAGAATAATTTTGTAATTTATATATTTCGTTTACATGTCGCAATAAGAGCTTAGATATGTAATGATAAAACGTTTATATGTATTTTGTGGCTCAAGGATAAAAAACGTACAGTCGTGGCGTCTCAGTGGTGCATCGCATTCTCTGCTCTCACTATTTTCATCTGTACCTCTTCCTCCACCACTTTCTCCCCATACGAGACATCACAAATTGCATCAGGCACTTTTCCTTCAACATTACGACGACAACAACGAAGAAGAAGACGACGGCGACTAAAAAGTAGGGCAGCGTAACAAGCTTAAACGTGCACAAAATTTGAATCACTCACAGTGCACACAACCTAAACCAGAAAGGAATGTTCCGATAGCTTTTCCACGTACGCGTACATTCAATGTTTGAATATGTAGACATGTGTATTTTTTATTCCATCTGACAGCCATGAATCCTTTATTTTTTTTATACATATTTTCATGTCACTTCTTTTCTTCTTCACCATATGAACTTTAGATAAATTTCTTTCAACATCCTGTCTCACCAACTCTATACCTATTTCCATTTAGTTTTTCATTGCGCATGCACATAGAAAACACAAATATTCTTTTTTCCCCTCCGATATTTTTATTCTCTGTCACATTTATATTACATTTGTTCCCTATCTATTTTACTTTCTGTGTCACTTTGTCTGACAGCTAATGAATTTTGTGAAGTTTAACGCAATGCTCTCAGAATCGTTACCCACCAAAGTTGCGAAGAAATGACTCTGCTTTATTAGACACTGTATAAATATGTGTATTTAGTGAAGTCAAAGTGCCAAGGGCAATAAGTATATATGGACTCATGTATGGGTATTTGTGTTTGAGCGATGGTTTAGTTTGGGGTTACTAAATCAGAACCAATATATGTAGAAACTTTGATTCGAAATATATTTGATTCATCTTGTTTCCAATGAAAACAATTTGAATTTATTTACCTATTTCACTTAACCTCGATTTTATGTTGAACTGGAATATCTATTTGGTATCATTGATTTGAGAATGGCAATATCAAATGTTTCGATCTTTGAAATTATTCGTTAAAATTGTGCTAAAGATTCGATGCAACAGTAATATGAGACTTGCAACAGAGTTTCTACACATTTGTTTACCTCGAATTTTTTGATATAAGAGAATGAAAAATTGATATTCGATGTATAGTCTGAGAAGTCGTATCAGTTCGTGAGTTCAAAGAATCTGAGAATAAAAATTCTCTATATTCTGGTACAGAAATATCATACAAAGTTTATTGAGGATTGAAAGAACTAAATTTGATTGATCCATTTGTAACAAATTGACAAATTCGATAAAGTGGTTTCCACAATGCAAAAGATTTTCCAACATACCAATTCAACTCCAACGCTAATAAATATCTCAAATCTAATATTGCATTTTCATGTCACACTGAAGCTAAGAACATCAATGAATGATTTCAAATAAAAAATAATAGCTCATTCATTCCAGGCACTAAAAATGTTTTTAATTGGATGTAAATTCTATCGGAAATTAATTCAATTGTTTATAAGCCAGATCAAATATTTTTCCTCGCGTTTATTCTCCAGCTCCCAAATGAATTGACAAAATTATTTTTATAATTAAATAACTCAACTTGAATTGCCAATCAATCATTTAAAATCAAATATCATACTATTTATATTTCAAATCGAAAGTAACAAGCAAATAAAATTAACAACAATGGTACCGATGAAAATTCAAATAAATAAATGAATGGAAATAAAGTAGAATTTCATTTAAAAATAATTCTAGAACAAAAGAATAAAAGTGCATCTGTTGAACGTTGGCATTCACTGTATATTCAATCGATCTGTATAGTGGACCCTGTGGACTCGAAGGAGGAATAGGTCGATCAGGACCAGCCGGTGCTCCGGGGAAATACCAGTGAGATCATTTCTCCTGGTACTTTTCTTCGACCTAGCGAGCGCGATCACAAATTCTTTTTTTTTTCTTCTTGTCCCTACATTTTTCTCCTGGATTTTTTATCCGCTTTTTCCTCTTACCACATACTCTTTTGTTCCTTGTTCACACGCAATGTGCTATATAATCGAACCCACTTTGCTTCCATTCCAATACAATTATCGTGATAATTTGATTTTCACTGTGGATCGAGTTAACCACGATATTAAACGCAGAAAAGAGAGCTTTGTCTGTAGAAGCCAATTGTATCGTACTATAGAATTAATTGCCTTCTTTCGCAACTACTACTAACACTCTGCAATATAACATCACTCAATTTGTGTTCCATTTTCTTGTGCTCTATTTATCTATTTATCTTCTATTTTTATTTCATTCTATTTTCATATTTATTCGTGATATCTCAAATATTATTGTAAACGTTCCTACAATTATCTTCAGTCGTAGAGTTTTATTTGAAACAATATTGAATTTATCATTTGTTTCAATTGAATAAATAATTAATTAATTTTCTACCTCAAATTTTTGGAGTGTGTTTATTGCTTTTCGTGAACAAGTTGCTTGAAAGTGAATGCATAGTGAATAAGCTTTTGTACAAAATGCTAATTGATGAAATGAAAATACTAACTTTACAGTCATTTACAAAGATGAACTTATACAAATTCAATTATTAATCGTAAATATTGAAGACTGGTATTGATCGAAAAATTAGGGAAACTGATACTTCACATCTCTGTCAACTATTTGCAAAGATATTAATTATACAATTATGGTATAGATACCAACCTAACAGGAACTCATCTTTAACAGAAATAATTGTTCTCAGCAATTGAAATGTCACACAAAATCGCTCTCCTGTATTCATTCAGTTCTGATGAATATATTGTTGAATCCAAATGTTTCAATTCAAAAGATAAAATGATCGATATGTTTATATATGCACATAATAAAAACATAAAATTTCAGTAAATGTCACTATAAAATGTGAGAATAGGATGAAAACAAATTTTAAATCCTTCATGCGAGTGGTCATTCAAAATAAGCGAATCGAGTCGGAAAATCTATGTCCCGTGAAACTGCCAGGACCATAATAAAAAGCAGGGTAAAAGAAGGGTCGAAAAATGAAGAAAAAAAAATGAAACTCAAACTGAAAACGTTTGTCGATGATTTTTTATCCACGAGACATTTGTCGACCCTTCACCATGCGATTTACGGTCAATTATATATTTTTATGTGGGTACTGCAGCACTATTTATACTTTCGGTTATTTTTATTATAAATGGATGGGGAAAAAATATTTTTTATGCGTCAGACGATGCCATAGACTGTCACCTAGTGGGAGCGGTTACTTCGTCAGTACAATTAGATTAAAATTTAATTTTAACGAGGCTATATAGCTCGGGCAACAACAGTTTCCTCATTGAATTACGTTGCATCACTAAAAGCACTTTTGCTGAATGTTCGTCGTCGTCGAGTCGCGGTAATCGAAAATATAATTTAACAATGAAACTCATTGGGAACAATTCCGTTCATGACGCCATATTCTATATGTATAAGGATTCAAATTGATTCAGGAATAAATTTAATAAAGCAACAAATTGAAATCAATTTATTTAATGTACCACTCATGAGATTAAAAGTGATTCCAAACTAATTGGTGTTTCACATATTGCGATAGAATCATCAATATTCAATTAATAAAATTAATGCAACAATGAATGCTAAATGCATCATGACACTGATAATATACAACACAAAATAAAGAAAAAAAAAAATCAATCAATCCAATAAGTGTAGATATTATTTTCATGAATTGGTCTCGAATGGTAGAGCAAATAAAAATCAATCACATCAATTTTTTTTACCTTTTCTTTCTCGAAGATATATTACATTACTCACATCGTATATGCCCCACACGAATATCGATACGATGGCGTGGACAAATTCTCTTTCCATACGACAGTATAAAAAAAAAAAAGACGAAGTGATATACATTTGTGACAAGAAAAATTACACCAACCTGAATTAACTCACTTGATTTCACGTCGATTAATCACAGTGTGAGAGACATAAGAATGGTTTCGTTAATCGAGTTGGATAAATTACACATACTCCAGAGATTCTTCATGCTACCGACAAGAACAGAATAAAGATGAGGACAAAATGAAGAAAAACACAATAAGTTGAGCTGTTAAAAAAAATATAGAAGTAATTAAGTGTCAGTAAATTTATTTTTTTTTTTCATTTGTTGAGATTGAAAATAAATTGCCAATGTTTTCAATTCAATTTGCGAATACATGAACCGTGTTATCATTCAAAGCATTTTTTCTTCCAGGACAATGAGTTGAGTAGAACATTTAATTGGAACATCTTTTTGCAAATAAATATATGTATATATCCCTATGTATATATATATATATATTTAGTCTAAGGGAGACGAGGGGAATTGTCTTTTGTCTTCAGAAGATTGCCCAACGAGCAATATAGCGTTATCGAGATCATCGATACACTCGCAAGGGAGCTGAGTTAAGATTGATACAGGTTGTGTGTTTGCTTTCTACATCTTTTTCCCTCAATTTTTTTTCGCTCTACGTAACCTTTATTCGTTGTCTTTAACCATTTCGAATACGACCATGCGAAGAGACCAATTTTTTTTCTGGAACAAGGAACTCTCCCTTCATGATATACCCCCCACAACCTTTTATCCACAGCCCAATATTATTACAATAACATTTGATTCATCATATATATAAAAATACATGAAGCAAATACAATTACTTTTTTCGTTGTATTTTATTATATTATGAGTAATGGAAGAATAAATATATTGAAACTGTCTTTTAACTATGAAAAAATTACAAAATTAATTCCTTCGTCTTTACATTGTACGTATTTATTCACAGAATATTAATTTAATTGTTGCTAACGGATTAATAAAGCACAGGACAATTATTCAAACGATAGAATACACCTAAAGATAATTATCAAGCGACTAACAGATACTGAAGACACGAATGACAAACACAACAAAGAGAATCAAGTTATGCATAGTGAGAATGGAGAGTCCAGCACTTGAAACACGTGCATTTGGACAGTGTAGTTATTCTTGTTTCAACTTGTTATACATACAGCATTCCAAACAGAACTGATGTATATATATATATATATATATGTCACACAGTTAAAAATAAATACACAATGTATATTCGCCATGTGAAAATACATAGCACCAATGGTTCTATTGACATTATCCATCACAACCCTACATTTATGGAAGGGTGCGACGAGATGAAACCCTAAATCACTCTATAGAGATTTAGGTCCTCAACACTGTCACAAGTTACTTCATATATACACACTAATAAATTGAAGTTATAAGTAAAGAGAAAAAAATGAGTAAGTGTGAAAAAAAATCTGTCAAATTGGAAAAATTTGGAGAAAGCCAACGATCAATCATGTCCAGCACAATCTTAAATTGATTTTAGTGGAATGCTTTGTACTATTATGAGGATAGTAATTTTTTATGTGGTAATTTCCATTCTATAGTTCCATGTAATGATAGTGATAGTTGTAACAGATTTTACAAGTTTATACAGGAGTTTGTCCGTATACAAATTACGTCTGCATTTAATTTGTACTTCTCATTAAATTCGAGTGAAAACGAAATTGTAGACCAGTTTGGTTGTTTCGTCCTTTCCATATGTAGAGTTAATTAATTCAATGAATAACATTTACGTGGACTTAAATATCATCAAACAGTTTAGTTTTCATATAGGTTACATAAAATATAACTATATATGGTGAACTTATTATATTCAAAATTGAACAGTTCTGAGAAATTTATGATGATGGAGAAGAGATTATATTCTACTTTGGCCAACATCTCGTGCACTTTAACCTACATCAAAATTTCGAGATAGTGAGGATCAAGCACGTCCATTCTCGTCTCATTCACTCACCCCATTCTTCCTATTAGTTCACCTTTATTCCTCTCTCGACCATTAAACTATACACATCAAGAATTATATAACTTTCATCTTCCTGAACATTTGCTCGTTACAGAAAAATATCAACGGACATATATAGCACAATTCAATAATAAACTTCATAATAATTACACCCTCAAAAAGGGGAAAAATGAGGCATAAAATCAATAGAACATAATAGATGTGTGAGAAATGGGTTTGTAATGAATTCTAAATGTAAAAATTGATTATGATAAGAATGTTTGGAATAAAAATTTACTAAACATTGATAAACAAACAATGTCACATTTTCATGGAAGAATTATTAAAATATTATTATATCATTTAACTTTATGTTTTGTTTCACTATTTAGGTCATCAGTAGGCGTGAAATTTAATTTTCGAAAAAAAACTAGTGCAAACAGTTGATATTGAATTTCACGTACGAAATTGTCTGTATCAATGAAGATGAAATTTGAATACCTCATGATAATTCTGATAGAATTGAATTTATTGAACTGCGCACGCAAAGTCGATCGATTTTGTTGCAATTTAATCCGCGTATTTCCTCCCCTAAGATAGAATTGAAATTAAACTAGGGGAAAAAAAAGAAGAAAATATGAATACAGGAGAAGTGTGTGTTAAATTGGATTGTCTATCATGACATCTTTTCTCATAAAATTCTATTGAAAATGATCACAATGTCCGTACATTGGTGGAGAGTTACACCATTGTATGCACGAGTTCTACGACGAAAAGGATATTGAGTGTAGGAAAGGGGAGAAGGAGGATGAGAAAGTGTGAGAAGTGGTAAATGAGAGAGAAAAAGACGAAGAGCAAATGTGGCGGAGCACATTTGGTGGTGCGGGATGAAGCAGGGGTGGCAAAGAGGTAAAGTCCATTGTAAGGGCGATATCTTGTTCCTCGGATCGTCCGAGAACTAACACCCCTTGTACGAAACACTATTTCGTTATCGCACCTAACGCTCATTCACATTTTCCCTCCTTCTATACGAATATATACATGTACTTATTGATGTAAAAACGAAAAAAAACAAAAAAAAACAAAAAGAAATAATACTATTCAGTATTTATTCGACAAAGATAAAATGAATTATATTCAGTTGTGAAATAAAATAAAATTTAATCGCTCCTTTCGACACCATTCTTTTCGCTATTATTTTTTCTAATTATAATTGAATTGATAGTGAGAAAGAAGGAAGATTGAATAGAATGCAATGTTAAGGGTGGAAAAATGTCCGAAAAAAATGGATAGGGAGAGGGGAGGAAAACACATAAGAAAGTGTGGAAAAAGAAAACAAAACGACCCTGAAGACAAAGTAAATCTTCAACACTATAAATTCTGAGATTACTTTCTGTTTTTGTTTTCTTTTTTTTTTCTTTCATTCTTTCCATCATCTGTATTTATATATAACAGTGAAGAAAGAATTGTGTGTTGGTGCTATGTGAATGTTATCTGAATTGTGACAAATTGAAGTTTGATAGTGATCACAAATTTATATGAATTTAGTATATTTATTTTTGTATTATTTTTCTGTAGAAAGGATTTTAATTTCTTGACGGCGGAAAATCCTATAATGATTAAGAATGATGGGAATGTCGAGGTTTATTCAGATGAAGCGTAGAGTTTACATTGTCATATCAGTTGAATTTGAAGAGCAGAATAACAACAGCAGTAAAATCAAAGTTTGGAATGTGTAGTTGAGATATTTGTTTCAGCCTAGCAAGAAAATTATAGAAAAAAAATATTTAAATTTATTCCCAGAATGTGCATGAAATTATCTACATATTAAACCCAATTCTGTCGTTCATTCTTATTTTTTCTTTCACATCAGCTTCAACCCTCTTAAATACTTTTTTTTTTCCTTCTCATTTCTTTACGTCATCAATATGAATTTTATGATAAGGTCGAAGTTGACGTAAAGGAAAAAAAAGCAACTATTCTTCACATTCCTCCCTCCCTTATATTTTCACCTCATTCGTCGCACCCTATTACTCTCCCTCTCATTCGCATTTTTGCCCCTCTTACCATTCCTTTCCTTTTTTTTTTTTCTTAGTATTATCATAATGTTTTTTTTCCCCGTCGAGTGTTGATCTATGTAGAATAAAAAATGCAATAAAATAAACGACAGAAATCGATGAACAACAGCAGGTGCTGCGCTCTTTCGTATACATACTTGTGAGGAAGCGAAAAAAAAAAAAAAACAAGAAAGGCGCAAAACTCAGAAATATATAGCCAATACTGTTCTCGTTTTCCGTCACTCTTCAATGGGTTCCTGAAATCGTGTGCAAGCTGTTGCGGCCACCCCATACAAACAGTCATGCACACTCGGAGAACAAATGATTCAAATTTAGAAAAAGAGAAAAAAAAACAAAATAAATATCCATGCATAATTTTATTTTAAACCTCAATATTATTCTCATCGTCTGATAATTATTACAAGAATCTTTATTCATCAAATGAAACAAATATTTGTTTGAACTGAGATAGATTTAATTAAAAACGAAATGAGATCCCAAGCTAACGAAAGAAATGAAGATTACTCTGCATTTGAATTATCCAGAGAATTATTAATTCCATAATACTTATTCGAATCAATAAACATGAAATTAACAATTACAACAAACCAATTACGAACCAAAAATGAATTCTTTTTTTTGTTAATCAATAAATTCACTTGTAAATGTTCTTTGAGCAATTCTCTTTCCTGATTGCTTGCACCAAAACACAGACACAGTGCGCACACAATCGATTATCAACACCAGCGACAAATCGTGAAACGTAAAAGTTTGCCGCACTATTCACCGACATCACCAAAAAAAAATGTTCGCGTGTGTCAAATATTTTCCAATCCCCCAACAATATATACACCTGGTGTCTCAATATGTACATTTACACATAAAAGCAAAGATAAGGAAAAAAAAGTCGAGGGGACGATAAAACACACGACGTAATGGTAGAAAAATCGATAGTCCAGTTTTACACCAAATTCCGCGCACTCGTGCAGAGAGTCTCGAAGAATCCGCTTCGCCTTATAACTCAAGTGATAAATGAAAGAAGAACAAAATTCCATAAAAGTGCTCACACCGATTTACTTTCACTATATAGATATACTCTCTTGTTGTTTTCTACTCCGTCTCTGTCTCACTATCACACTAAATTCACGTACACTCTCTCTATTCTACCATTCTATCCCTCTCACGTATATTCCCAAGACGCCCAAGAAAAGCTACGAACGCAAAGATAAATAATCGTAATCGGAGTCGAGAGATTCACGCAAGCGTTAAAAGTTCCTTTGGGATTTATAAAATATATATGTTTATATATATATATATATATATATATATATATATGTATGTATGTATGTCAATGTAACTATGGATATAATAATAAAAATCCCCTCAAAAATTCACCTCAATTTTATATTCACTTTAATTAAGTTAAATATCTGTAGGAAAATGTGAATATATTTTTATCTACAGATTAAACAGATAGAAGTTGAATTTGAATGTATAAGTTTTATCGTAAGATGAAACATTGTTAATTTATTATTAATGTTATGAACGGTGATGGAATTTTCGATAGAAGAGAGAAAAGTCAATAGTAGATTATTGGAATAGATTTTCGGTGAGATAGAAATTTGATTGGTAAAATACGGTGTCAAACACTTGTTAATTGAGATGATACTTTGGGGTTTTGTTATCTTTACAGATTAACTGGTTTGGAAGTTGAATATTGAGGAATAAAAAAAACCTTATCGATTCATTTGATAATAAAATGTGATATCAATTTGTAGATTTACAAAATTTTATTAATAAATGAGGTTTTAACTCTTTTAAACACTTGTCACTAGTGTTGAGTCATTTCACAGATTGGTTCAACACATTTTTGTTTGACACTGGTCAAGAGAAAAAGCCAATGAGATAGTAAATAAATTTGTGATTTCTAAAAACTGTCATGAAGAAATAGTTCAATAAAGTCTACCAGTATTTTTTTGATCTTTAGAATATTTCAATATCAATTGTGAGAAGTGGGAAGAATTTTTCATATTTTTAAAACTAACATTTATATAACACTATAAAGGTAATTTGTGATTTTTAATATTCTTTTTCCAGAAAATTTTGTTGTGAATCGACACAGGTGAAAATACACAGAAAAATTCACTTATTAATGATGCACAGTTGAAATAATATAAATATATTGGACTTGCACATTCAAACATAATTTTTCACTACAAAAATTTGTTTGAATTTTTGAATAAAAAAAAAACCTTCTGGAAGTTGAATGAAGTCTGTGAAATTTTTCCTACAAATAAAATAATCCTCTTAAATCATGACATTTTTAGTGAATGTCACCAGACTCTTCCCTCCAAACTCACATAAATATTATTAACGCTCTCCGATAAATCTACATATTCATACATGCAAATATTTATCTATATCTAAATGTCTCACGAAAATTTGCTCTATACATATATCCACATATTTGTTCGTTGGATGGTAGATATTAACGCGAGGTTGAGCGAGATAGTGAGAGCAATTTTACCTTGAAACTCCAACCAGTAAATGAATACACATCACCACATCTTGCCTTCGGCTTTTCCGTTTAAACTCCGGAAGCACGAATAGCACGCATAACACTGGCATTCCCGCGCTTAGTACACAACTTTGGATATTTTTATAATTCCGGGTAATGCGATGTGCGCTCCGACATCTGCTGCCCACGCAGAATCGTCGTGGTTCATCGAGCACCAGTCAAAAAAAAAAAGAAAAAAATCCAAAACAATTTTTCTTCATTCAAAGAATAAAAAGAGGATGGAACAATAATAAAGAAGAAAGAAAGAATAAATACGACCGACAAAAATATTTGGCAAAGATTCGATCGGAAAAGACGAAACGAAACAAAACAATATTGCACAGAATTATTATTAGTTGAGAATTATGTTTATCTGCATGACTATTTATTCCTTCAACATTTATTTCACGTTCGATCGAAAAAAAAGAATGCAAAATGAATGATAAATGTTAATGGGAAAAGTCGGTTTTTCCATGAAAGTCAAAATGGAGATAAAAGTTCAGAAAGTTAACTGGCATATAACAGTCTATGTCATGAATAAGTAATATAAATAAAACGAAAGTCCTATAGGACGATGAAAGGGAGCGAGAGAAAGAGAGAGAAAGAGTGTGTATGGGACAGAGAATAAGAAAGAGTGAGAGTGGCGGGAGAAGAAATGTGAGTGTGGTTAGGAAAATGAGGGAGGAAATGCACCAACTGTAACAATGCCAGGTCTAATCAGAAAGTAATAGAAAAAAGAACACAATCAAAACACACACATACTTATTCGTTTGACTGCAATGCATATACATATACCAAAGGGGCACACTTTTTTTTTTTTATATCTCTTCGTACCTATTTTTCTTTCTCTTCTTGTTCTTTTTTTCTCTTCAGCTCCTAGCAATGTTCAAACAGTCAATTGCGATGCATTTTCGGTTCAACACACTTATTTTCATTACACATTTCCCGTGAAAGAAACACAGATAGAACAAAAATTCATTATAACAAGATCAAGAATAAATAATTGAAGATAAACAATAAGTCTATCAATGGAAATTTTGAATCTATAAATTTTATAAGTTTACTCTATAACTTGTTTATTATTTTTGTTAGGAAAACAATTAATTGTGTCCCGAACAAAATAATCCATGCAACAACAAGTAAACTTTATGAATTTAAAATAAAGTGAATGCAAGAAAAAATTTTTAATTATTAATTGTTGTTAATAAACTAATGTTCAATTAATATTTTTCTTCAATTTTTTTTCATCCCGCATTTATAAATGAATTGTATATTTATATTTAAATAAATATAACATGGGTGAATATATAATAATTAATTACCGAGTGCACACTAGGTGACAGAACCGTTTCGAAATAAATTATTATTGTTGGAATGACAATATTGGAAACGAACGTATTGGCGCGACGATAGTCGCGACGATACTGCGCCCTATTGGACGGCCTTGCGCAAATATACCAACTCCCCACCCCATCTTCGGCACTGGCAGAGCTTTTCTCCCTCTCGATTCCCTTATCTTCCCCTTCCTTACGCGCTCGCGCCCTAAACGGTATATCATATGTGTATGTATTCATGATATGTGTATATGAAACCTGTATAAGTGTAACTTCATACTATATTTTTCCTCTTTTTACCCTTTTACTTCACTATACACAACCCTCTCACATCTCATCCCCGCTTTTACTCAACCCGCATCACAGTATGATCACCTACCTTTTGGCTTTTATATCAGACAAAAACCCTTCACTTCCATAACGTGGCGTTAAACCACTCGCGTGTTCGAAATCTCATATGAGTTTCTCCTGTATTTATATATAAATGTCAAAAAATATATCCGGGTTTTTTATACAGAAGAAACAACTTATTATGAATTGTGGTATCGACGTTTTTTTTTTCTTTCTGTTAAGAGGTCCGATTCGTTGAAGCTTCGAAACAAAGTTTTGTTGACGTTATTACACATTTTTTCATGATGACATTTTTGCTTCTTTTTTAGTCCACTTCTTCGAAACATTTCAATAATTATTTTTATATGTTTTTATTTTTATTGATGAACATTAGGGCAATTCAAACAGGATATTACTTACTAAACTTCCAATTAATTGAATGGTGAAGACGTTTGAAACGAACGGATGGTAACACCACAATTCAATATTAATCAAATGAGAGAACTTCTTGAATATTTCTTAAATAAAATTTTGAATATGATCGCAAAAATGATACCATAGTATTCTCCTCACAAATATGAATATTCCAATGTTATGTAACAACAGATCCTCAATTCAAAAGTACAATCTTCTGAAAATGAAAGTATAATATCACCAAACTGATTCACCAATACCAAACTGCAAAAAATTTCCATTGAATAAAAAATAAATACTTTTTTATATTTCAGACGAAGAATAATACTGCAAAATATCATAATAATCTTTCGCCAACGTTCATAAAGCTACACGACAGAATTTCAAGATTAATTGTGTATAATATCACTCAAGGCACGAGACTTTAACCGCGCTCAAGTTATATTTAAAAATATGCGTGTATATTTTTTGACTGTATGAATTTAAGTCTAGAGAGTCTGGCATTCGTCGACACGCAGCACTACACAATACACCATACAATAAGGCGAATCATTGCAAGAGATGAGAAGGAGATGAAGACAAGAAAGCAAAACTAAAAGAAGGTAGCAGCAATAGAAGAGAAATAAAACTAGAAGAAAAAGTTGAAGTACAAGATATTGCAGCGGGCTTTCAAGACAAAGCACACGCGAATGAATTTATTTCTTGATAGACATCAGTCACGATTCGAATTTAATTCACTATACTCCACGAAATTTATCCTGATATGTATTATTTTCCACTCATTCTGACTCATCCAATGGAAATTGGATTCCATCTCACTTATTCTTTTTATACAAAATGATAGTGAAGTATTGTGTCATTCGATAGCGATATATATATATATATACAGCATCTTGAGAAAGAAAAGACATTTGAGTGTACATTCTTGTGAGCTTTTTTTCACAGTTAGTAATCCGAAGTGATGCACACCAATCCTCTTTATTATTTATACACGCTGCTTTGCATAGATATTCACAACATATACATAATGTCTAAAGATATGTTGCTAACGACAGCGAAATCAACTTGCTAAGCAAAATAGCAATCATTCGATTTTCATCCGCTTTTTTATTCGTTTAGGGTTATGTACATATATTTTACTCACTTTTAGTACCACTCTCGTAGTATCAATTGTTTGGTATGTATATCTATTCGTGTTTGTATGTGGTTTTGTCTGCAGAAGTGTAGCCCTTGCATGCAATGATACTACAATTCACACTAATATATTTGATGGTAGAAACTGATTAGGATGTTCAATACAAACACCTTTCATTAATTCACAGAAATAAATAGAAATGCATTTGTGTTGAAGTAAAAGAAAGTAAAATTTTTGTTTGGCTGATTGGATCACTTAGATTTAATTGATTACCTATTCTATTCAACTTGCGTAACATTAGTAATATATCTAACAGTTTTTCCCTGTTTTTACATTTTAGTATTCGGACATTAATTTAGTATCAGAGGATTATGAGTTTTAATAATGTCAACAATGCGTTTGGATATTTGTGAGCAATTTATTGTTATGAGATTCAATCGGAGAGTGTCATGTCATCAAGTTAATTGTCACTGGCATTTTGTAATTAATTAAACTATTGGACCATGACATAAATATTGATATGGAATCGATGATTACCATTCTCATTTCAATGTTTTGGTATTAATGAAGCTTGAGCTAATTATATTAAATGAATATTGTCGATTCATTCTTATGTTAGAATGTGCAATTTTCTGTTGTGTAGAGGAAAAAAAAATTGGATTTTATATTGAATGACATTGAAGTTATTTCTACGTGAAAAATACAATTTATTCATTTTTTGAGACTTGCGGTCTCATCTCGTGTTTCATCACGATATTTAATCAAATATTCAATCAGAGTGGTCAGAGATGTCACTTGTGGCTAAACAAGGGTATCAAATTCAAATGACATGACATGACATGACAGGTCGATGAGTGCTTGAAAACTCATTTTGCCATGAACGAAATTGGTAAAAAGTAAAAATTATATCAATCAACTTGAAAAACTCTTTACAATTAATTTCCTTCAATAAACAATTCCAATTAATCAGTTTATTAGAATAATTATTCTATACTATCATAAACATAAAATACAGATATATATGAATTTAATTCAGTATTGAAAATCAAGGATAATAATATCCTAATGAGTCTGCAAATTTAGAGGGAAAGCAAGCGAAAAGCTCGATGATTGAAATAATGATCCATACACATATATATACTTGATCGTAAAAATGTTCACTACCTACTAAACCATCTCCTGTTCACGCTCCCCTCGTCCACAATAACCGTAAAATCATCACCCGTAAAGATTTTATCAAGAATAATGAAATGAAACTAAAAAAAGACGAAATAAAATAATCACAAATATGAACAGACCAGCATTTAAAAAGAAAAAGAAAATATAATAAATAAAACAGGATATTCGCAATCATAATATTTGGAAAAAAATAATTCTCCATCGTTTAATATTTCAAGAGCATAGACAATAATTATTTATTTTCATTCCAAAGTAAATTTTCATCGCAGATAAAATTAAATGAAAAGAAAAAAAAACGGATAAAGTTTATACAATACCGCTTATCACTGTACAAAAGCAGATGAAAAGTTAATAATAATTATATCTAAACATTGACATTCCTTCACATTGCCATTTAATTCTGCTTTACCTATCTTTGGTTATATATATTAAACCTTTTCTCTACTTTCCGCTTTCAGTTCAAATCTACCTTGCGTGCACTGTCTTCCTGCCTTCGCAAGAGCTTTTATTTTATATACATCTATACGTATCTACTGGTATAGTTACTAACAGCCTGCAAGCACGCTCAACAAGAGAGAAATAATTTCTTCTGCTTACTTCATATAAGAATATTACAATGATAAAAAAAAATTTCATATGATTTGTTTTTACTCTGGAGCAATGAAAGGGAGGAGGATGACTATACCATACGTTTGTGTTACTTGTTAATGCTCACATGCCAGGGAATTATATAAATGTATATATATATATATATGTAGATAAATAAAATAGATATAAAAGAAAAATATGGTTATCTATATGTCTGACTTGAAACGTAGCCTCTCTACTCTCACTCCTATCCATAATCGAAGCCGATGGGGAAATATTCACTTCAAAGTGAGTCTTTAGAGAGTCGATAGAACGAGAATATCGCTTTATATATCAGAACATTCAGAAAACTCAATTTATTATTTGTTCCATGAGTTGCACTCATCGTAGCGTCAGTATTGAGCGGAAGGATTATTACTTTTTTTCTTTCTCTTTGCTACAATTTTTTTTATTTCGCGAATTATTTACGTCGATGTGTAATTTTTTTTTGTGCTTTGTCGTTCAGTATATTCTGTAGTCATCATTTTGTGTCACTTCAATCGTTGTTATTTCTTTTGTTAGAGTGAATTAAGTTCAATTTCTATTGGCTTTTTTTCTTATAGGAATTTAAGAGCTAATAAGCGATATTGAAGGAAGTCATTGAGATCTCATTGGAACAATAAATAAAATGCAAATAGAATATTAGTTTAATTCATTTTGTGTGTTTGTGATTTTTTTCCTACATTGTTACATGCAAGATGCATTATGCTGAATAATTTAATAGATTAAAGAATTAATTGGAGCTGAATAAAATTGAGAGAGATTCAATTAAAAGTATAGAAAATATGTTCAGATGATTCAAAGAAAATGAATGAAAAAAATTTGAGAATGTAAACGAGGCACTCTGAGTCAACATTATAAATGCATTTATATAAACTAAATAAAATACTGGAGCACTTTCAGGTCATTGGAAGGTCATCAATGAATTATCGATGATTTTCGACGGTTGTCTAAAAATAATTGATCGATAAATTCAATGATTGGAGGAAAATTCATGTGAAAATAGAGAGATAGATAAATGAATTCGTTGTGTGTGATGTGAGTGTGTGTACCATACTGTATGCGTATATCGATTCACACTATTCAATAGAACAAAAGCGCCAATATATAAATTTTAACACGTAAACAAAGACAGAATATTTAAAAGCTTATTTATCATAGCAATTTTGAGTCAAATACGTTGATGACATTTCAAGTAATTAACTTAATTCTATTTCATAAACATCGTCAATCTGATTTTATATCGACACGTAAAATTTTCATACACACATCAAACCATAATTCTAAAAATAATTTCAATGTTTCCATTCTACTTTTGTTTATTTTTTTTTTTTCTATGATCTCAAGCTGGAAAGCTCTCTGCTTCGAAGCACATCACAGTGATATGAATATCAAACTCATCGAACAAAGGCACATACAATAGATGAAGGGTATATTGTTTAGAACTAAGTTATTGATACTTGGATTTAGTGTCTTGAGTGTATGAGCGAATTTGAGAGCTCTCTCGTCCATATTCTCTGACACCCTGTTTCTTCATTATCCTCCAATGTTCCCAACTCAACCGAGCCTCACACTCGACGTTTGTAATTGACCTCAAAACACATATCCAATTACAAATTAATTATTTGATAAAAATATATTCTGGACAATATCAAATGCGATTAACAATTACCCGAACTTATTGAAATGGAATTTTATCTTAATTTATGGTTTTAAATCCCTTATGAATTTTTATCTAACTATAACTTTCCTTTCACATAAATTTCGCTACACAGTCGTATTAATATACGACGAATATTCTATTAAGGTTAATTAGATAGTTCTAATGAATAAATGTGAAATATAATAGCCTGAAGGATTTATCACGATCACATTGGATGGTTCTACTTTTAATTATCATAACAACGAAATAAAAAATACTGACAGTGATGAAATTGAGAGCAATATCAACAACATAGTTATCGCGATGACATTGACATTTGCAGCATTCTTTTTGATCACAAAGAAGAAAAAAAGGTTATTTCTTCTCATTTTTTTTTCTCTTTCGTTTGTTTTGTACATAAGACCTAGTACTGTGTTAAATAAAATAAACCAATATATATGCGGAGAATATAACTGTACGTCGCTGTCATACACACAATCGCGACAGCACAAAGAAAAGATTTCCAATTCGCCATATCCGTGCAACGTGGGTTCTTGTGCACACACACACACACACTTAGCAAATAAATAAATAAATAAAAGAAATTCATAAATGTTCTAGCTCAACGTACATCCGGCATTTTGAATGTATATATGTATGCATTGTACACTGGGTGAAACCTCTCGACATTCAAATCGAATTTTTATTTTGTTTCATCATTTATTTTTCTGCTCTTTATGTATCCACTGTGTGGGTATATTTTTTTTTTTATTTTTTGTCCTATTTTTTTTTGTTTTCCCTCCACTTTATGTTGCTCCCCAGGTGCCTCACGCTCGGTTGCAAAAAGCAATCGACGATCAATACATCATCAAGTTCGTGGTGAATGTTTTTTTCTCTTTTTTTTTTCGTTCACTGTGAAAAAAAATAAAATTTACCATTAACAGACTCATGTGGGAAAAAAAAAATCGCAGAGAAGAAAAGAACCTACTTTGTTTTAGATTCAATTTTCGGATGTGGAGAAAACATCCGAAATGATAAGTAATTCAGTGGAAATACAAAATTCGATTTATCATATGCCACCCTTAGATCAAAACTGCTTCAACTATATGTTTAGTTGATGTTGAGTTGAAACAGTTTTGATATAGGGGTGCAATATATTTTTTTTCGATAACTTTTCACGAATTTCCGCTCATTATTTTATATACTTATGCGTCACTTCAACTATAAATCATTCCCATAGAAGAAATCCTCGAGATTTCTGATGCCAGCTCAGCTCGTTCCACGTTAAGAGAATCTTTCACCAAGACCACATTGACTTTATCTATCTTTCTATCTATATCTGTAGGTGGCTCATCCTTCCATTTATTGAGGTACTTTCTTCGATAAAATCTAAAGTCCAATTTGAGCGTGACCAAAAGCTGAAAGAAAAATAAGAAAAAATAATAAAGTCAATGGTAGTCAACAGTATTTTTAACAAAATTCAACAATGCCAATGGAATTTCATTGATTAATCAACTTATAAATAATTATTTTCACTATAAATGTTTGAAGTTTTTGATTGAACTCTGTCGTATTTTCACAAGACTTTTTCATTGAAATATATATAAACCAACACATGAGAAATATTTCTTCTTTACTTATCGCCCTATGTTCATTTCTTACTCGCTCATTTTATTTATCTTTTTCAGGTTGTTCCGATGCATCGACACGCAAATTATTCCTCTAGTCCCATCAACAAAATTTAATCAAGCTAGACATAACTCAAAGTGTGTTGTAAATGTCACGATATGTATCTCACTCATATATTCTTCCTCACAAAAACAGTAACAACACTTTATACATAGATGATATTTTGTATAGCCAGTCAACGCAGCTTGCACGAGAATTTTTAATTGACTTTATGTTTCAACTCTTCTGTGTTTTCTCTCTTCCTCTCACCCCTTTTTGGCTATTCACATTCTATGTACGCATATCGCTAGTCGACCCTGCCAAATCCAATAACGCCAATGTGCATCAACCGGTTTGCATATAGAGAGGGCAAGTTGAAAAAAAAAAAAAAAAATACCTTACTCCGATGGACACAAAGAGCCAACGCAAAATGCATTTTGTCCCCAACGTTTTAAATAAATTTGTAGACTAAATTCATTGTTTTCGATTAATTTTATTTGTCGTTAAATGGAGAACAGGTAAGCTAATTATTTTTGTTATTCAAACTGTAAATTCATTCACATTTCATCGCCAGATTTTTTTATATTTATTTTATCAAATCATTTACGAATATTGTTCGTATTATTACTTTATTCAATTACTATACTTGAATATTCTTCATATTATGCAATCAGATTTGAAATATTTCTTGACCTGAAACTAATGCCAAATTTCAAACAGTAATCATAGAAATTGTTCTGCTTGAATTCTGAATAAATTCCAGTATAAAAAATATATGAAAAATAAAAAAGCAGAAAATGTTTCTGCTTTCGCAGTAATATTATTTCATCTCACAAGATGAATATTCAAATGATGAATTATACTGAGAGTGTGCGTGATACGAAAAATATTTACTGAAATTAATCACACTGCGGAAGCGAAGAAGTGAAATGAGCGAGCGTGAAAATAACATGAACGATTATACAGTAAATTTAATTGCGCAACAGGTGGTTAATGTGTGATAATTACGGTGCCAACAGAAACTTAACTGCGGATATCGCGTGTTGATGCCAATGGATGTCATTCTCTTTATATACGTTGAGGAGTAAATCATTGAATTAAACTTTTGACACATCGTCACAATGCATAGAACCAGCAACTCGATAATGCCTTTGCAAAAGCAGTCTCTATTCATATAATTTCCTGTTATAAATTGTTGTATTCACGGCTGGAATAGATGTATATATATATATATATATATATTTATATTGAGAATATACATCAATCAAAATGAAAAAAAATTATAAGGCTGAAAGCTGTTTGCAAAGGTTTGCAAAGGTTCATTCATAGTTTCTCTTACATTCCGATATTTCACCAATTGACTATTAATTAGTAACATTTTAGACAAACACTATAAGCAAACCCGATTCTGTCGTCTCCATCTATTTCCATCACATTCTTATTAATATATCAACTTTCAATTTCACACCACAAATATCAATCAAAACCTCTCAACGTAGCCCTTTTAAAAATAACATACCATATTAACGTATTGTCATCTGCTTCATAGAACATTCAAAGACACTGCTGAAATAATCTTGCTTACAAAAAAAAAGCCCCAGGTATCTATTCGTGTAAAAAACAGAAGTACCTCCAAAGATTCAAGCCTATTGAACAGTAAAATGCGTCGCAAAGGCGAAAAAGAGAGTCACGTGGAAACAAACAGAACAAAAAAAAGAGGCCCGAGAAGGGTAGATATATCGTGTCTCCCCGAAGGCAACTCAATCGTCCCTTTATCTTTTCCCTCATTACAACCCTTTACCATTTTTTTGTGTGTGACTCCCTATCGCTACATATACCACTACACACCACTGTCTTCATTTACCTCATATTCTTTTTTTCCACCCCATTTATTATTCTCCACTTCTTTTTTCGTCTTTGTTCTTTTCTCAACGAAGCAAGTAAGCAAAGTCCCTGTATGTAATACGTGTACAGGAGTTAACTAAGCGTTAGTAAGCTCGGCTGACCGAGTATGTTCAATCTGGCGTTAAAACGCGAGCCAACGAGCACTAGAATGCCACTAAAATATACATATACATATACATTGTATCGCACACTGTCATCATCAACGTGTATAACGGCTCTTCTGACAATCTACCGAGGCATATCGAGTGAGAATGCGGCTCAATGGTTCACGATTCAAGCCAATCGGGTGTGATCTTACAGCAGTGACAGGGCCAGTCTGATAGCTACAGGTATAAAAAAAATTAGCAAAAACAACTGAGCTAAACAAAAAAAAATGAAAGGGAGAAAAGAAAGAGGCAACGTTATAGGTTTAGTTGGAAGGTGTTAAACCAATTTTTTTTACAGGGTAATGGTCCATATACTGAGTAAACCCATCGTTGATTGTAGAGTGAACCGTGTAAACAGCGCACACACGAATAGAATGAAGAGGTGATGAAGTGGTTGAGGTGAGGTAAATGCGAATTGGCAGAAGTGAATTGTGGGTGATGATGAAGAAAGATTAAACACATTTTGGATGTTGGTTTTAGAGGGTTATGCAAATATTTTATAACAATCAGAATCAATTTTCCATGTGGGAAAATTGGGGATTTGGTGTGATATTGATGATTTTCATGGTTGTAATTTGCTGTCAATAATACTAGGATAACTTTCACTCTTGCTCATCATTAACAGACGAATAATCACAGAGTTTGAACGTTGCTTTTATAATAATTATATTTTCATCAACTGTATCTAACTTCAGACAGTTTGACATAATTATCGAATTTTTTCATCTTCGAAATCAATTTCTATTTTATCAATTTCCATGCAAATGTTTCCCACTGGAAGATTTAGTGATGAACTTCAATTATTTGAAAACGAGAGGTGAAACTTTTGTGATGTAGTCCAAGATTGAATCGCAATCTCTTAGGTGAGAAGTTAGTATTGGTGACTTACTAAGCCAAGCGGACCAGTGAAAGAATTGGTTGTTCAAAATAAGAATGCCACAGCCCTCGAGAAACTCACATTTAAATTTGATAAAAATTAATGCGCTGCCATGTTAAATTTTTTCTCCGGTGATATTCTCATGAGATCTTCTTACAAATATAATTTTGTAACTTTTTCACATCATTTATTCACAACTATTTTTTGCTACGCATACAATTCCAATTAACAATGCAAGTTACACTCGAGTTTCCCTCTCTTCATAGATAAGATCTTTCCAAAGTTAATTTATGTTTCGTAGTATATAAAGTTACGCTTCGAGTACAGAAACTTTTCGATGCACAGTCTAATGATAAAGGAATAAATTTTCAAATTCACAATTGAGCAATAACACACTTATTTATTTGTATTTCATAAAAATTCGACTTGTGAATTTGATGAGCTATTTTCATATTAGCAAAAATAATCAAAATGCAAATTCTATGTAGATGTAAATTTAACAGACATCAGACCATTTTTTTTCTTCTATCTACAATTTATTTATTTATTTCGAAATTCGACAAAACTTGCCAAATTTCTGCCACATTTACACTCATAATTCTATCCTCAACATTTTCTAAAGCTCAAATATAAAATGGATAATTGAAAAAATTACAATAATTATGAATAACAGGATTTTGAGACACATTCTGAACTTACCAACCCTAAGAAAAATGAGATCAAGGCTAAATCATGACCTTGAATTCGTCTACCACTCAGTATTAACCTTGATTTTCCTTTGCTTCGCTCTCCATCCCATCTAATATTTAAACTCAAGCAATGCGCGTTCACTAACTCATTTGTTCTCTGTAAGCCCAGGATTTATCGTCGAAATTAAGCTAGATGACAAATTGAGTTTAATTGAGGGATTCTAAACAAACGATGGCAAACATGAAATGGTAATTTGATTACTCTCAAAGACGATATATGCAATGAATATACATTTCCATTTAAAATCTATAAATCAATATTTTCATACAAAGAGTAATAAGTCAAAGTGGTAATTGGTAATTGCTATACTACATTACATAAATATTATTTCAATATTATGGACGAGACATTATTTTTCACTTAACTTTTCACTTATTAATGAAATGAAAAGTATAATTTTATTTCTGTGTGTTCTTATCATTAATTGATAATTTAGATTATAAATTGTTTCATTCACACCTACCATTTCTTGAGCTTCGAATTGGCTTTCCTTTCCAATTTATTTTCCAGGTGTTTATTTATATATTTTGTGATTCAAATACATGACCGAAAACGAGAAGACTAAAGCTATTATAGGTGAGCTTTTCTTTGAAAAAAGAAATATATCGAGATCGAAACTTATTCCCGAATGTTGTCTTCCATTTTACTTTCAGCTCTATTTTCTCACGCATTCCAACTACCTCCGTCTAGCTGTCTATGTCACGTTGCTTCTCTCTAGAGAAGTCCCAACTTCACGTTCAACGATGTGGCACAATAAATCACCTTCTCCATTTTCTACCTTATCCGATACTTTAAAAGTTAGCCAACCATTTTCCCATGTATAGATTCCTCTTGACTTGCTCCTTGTTAATATAATTCTCTTATCCTCGATGGCTCCCCATATAACTTGATAATATCATTGTGATGAGATAAGGATGACAAAAAAAACTTCAGTTGGTGAATAATGAAAATCTCTTGAATGAGATTGAACAAAAGAGGATTGTTGAAGACGTGGCGAGAAATCATTAAAAATTGGGATTAATTTCTAGTTGATGAACTTTCGGGAATTATTATTAATTATTGATTTTCATCGAGGAAGATTTGTCAAGCGATTACTAGTTATGATTATTATACGACAATTTATCTTAAGGATTTATTTACAAATAGTCAACTTGCATACTGCCTAAATTCTACATTTATTTCCATCAATATCAATTCGTACCCAACCTTTAGAAACAGAGTACGATGAGAAGCTTCAGAATTGACAAAGTTTCAAAAACAACAAGTTCAACTTCCAACATTTTTCTGTGACTATTTCAAACTACCTGACGGAATTTAATATATTGAGATGATCTACAAAACCCTGATCACTTGTAAAAAGTTGGAAGTTCTCTCAGGTTCTTCGTGAACAATAAAATAGGATTAAAGTTCTACAGATTTTATCAATACTCATCTCATTCACCATCGCGATCTTGTCTTGTCGCATCTTACACAAACTCAAAAGAAATAATGAATTTTGTGTAACTATCCCATGTAACATATTATTCAAATCTTCTCATCCTTGCGATAAAAAATTCGATCTGACAGCGAAATTAATGATTGTTCCACTGAACCTTTAGAAAATCTAAGACCAAAGTTCCACAAATCCAATCCATTAATGAAACCTTCGTCTCAAAGGTTACAAATTAAATTCAACCTAGATAATTTTTTATCAATTCATGGACACTACTAATTAACAGAAAAAAAGTGTCTTTAAACACCCAATCAATTCCCTAATCGCAAATAATAAAAACAATTATTCATGGCTCAATTCCAGATGTCACATCATCACTAAGATCCATAAATAAGTATTCGAAACTTGTAGTTGGTGAAAGTAACATATAGAATTCTCCTCTTCTCTCCCTATATCCCACCAACCTCAGAAGGATTCTCCTATATAAATGCATTATTAACAACTCCATGAGTTTGACTCATCTATTCGGTCTGTTAAATAAATTATCAACCAAATTATTAACGCTATTTTGATGAAAGGAAATTGTATACCTACATGTACCATGTGCTCATAAGGCGACAAGCAAATGACTGAAGTGAAGAAAGAGGTTGATGAGGAGATAAAGCTCCACCACACATATATAGAAGCTTGTGAAGATGCAGTGAAGCTGACCTTATCGAGTGACACGCGCTAAAAGATGTACTCACTCGAGAGGGTAGTTCAGTGGTAACGTTCATGAGTATCTCTATATATATTCACTAGCTTTTCTATACACCCTACTTCCCAATCGTTCACACTCGTCATTTCACATGCTCAAAGTAAAAGAGGTATTATCGTCGTATGCAAACATACACACATAGTTATATATATTTGCACATAAATAAAGAGCCATTGCCTTGCCTTACCTCACACATATAGCTTTGAGATAAAAATATTTTATCTCATCCAATACGAGGTCCAAGGAGAATTTATTTCATTGGATGGTTATTTATCATGATGAAATTGACAATAAAAAAGAGAATATATAATAGCTAAGAATATTGGAAAAGAAAAATGAGATTTTGATTGATTGATGATCATTTTTTTTTTCATTTGATCGAGAGAAATACTTCAAATGTTCATTCGTAATTCGATTTTATAACCGACTCGAGATTTGATTGGATGAAATGAATAATGAGCAGAGTAATTTCTAGTGAGAATTGACCATGGTGGAGCAGTTGAATGGTAAAAAACGATTTTGAATTGATCAAATGATTCGAATAGTTACAAAATAAATCTAATGGAGTCATTATTTGAATTCTTGACATTAAAAATAGAAAGGTGAAGCTCTGGAGAGTGTAAAAATATTATTTTGAAAGTTTTAAAGTAATCAATTATTTTTGATGGAGGAAAAAAACTTTTCAAACGAGAAATCAGAAATGTAATTCCACAGTTTGAAATCAATATTTAAAACAAACTTCTTGCGTAAGTAGAAAATTTATCTAACACACAAACTGAATGACAATAGCAGTGAAGTCCAATAAAAAAAAAAGCGAAATTTGCATACCAATCGCAGTTCACTATTGGATATGGATTCAATAGAAAGCTTCCTCGTCGATTCAACAATAATGAATGTATTGGTCTGAAGAAAGTTAATTCAAAGTAGTTCATCCATCAATAATTTGTGTTTAAAATATTTCGTCTCGATAAATTCCATGATAAATTAAGTAACGTAAATTCTGATCTAACATCTAAACCCAAATGGAATTCAACTGAAATTAGAAAAGATAGGAATAATTATCGCAATAATTACGAGTGCTATTTTCATATTTATGTTATGAAAGTTGCACTAAAATATCCATGCATATATTATGAATGTATGAATTTTGTTCCCAAGAGAAATATCGCGCACATCCATTCATCATGTATATATATATATATATATATATGTACATTGGATAGTATGATAAGTCTAAACTCTCTGCTACTTCATTGCACGAGAATTAGTGTAGTGGGTGTTGAGGGGATAGCGTTGGCTAATGCATATTTACTTAGACTGATGCAGACACTGATGTCGTATATATCTTTATACACACATAAAGTTTCAATGAGTGCACCCATCCCTTTTCTCTCTACACTTGTTCGCGAAATTACTGTGAAATTACTTCACAAGTACTGCAGCCAAGTAGCAACGTGCGGATACACATATATATATGCAAGCACCAAATAAATTCAGAGCTCAACTCTTCGGATTTTGTACGCAGTTTGTTGATGAAATTGTACATGAACTATTTAAACATTGTCTTTCATTAATATAAATTTATGGCAATGGATTTGAAAATTATTTCTCGTTCCTGAAGATTCTTTGGAGATTGTTTGTGAATAGAAAGCAATTCATTATCCACACCTTTCAAAACAGAAATAAAGATGAACCAGAATTGTTTCTTATAAGTTCGAAGTAACGTTTTATTTTGTATTTTTATTTAATATTGTATTGTTCAATTGAATATTGAATAATTTAACCTAAAAACGAATTAAGGAAATTAATATTCTAGACATCACTTTACTATTTAGAAAGATGTGAGAAAGATCATAAAGTGAAACATAAACGATCGTTCTAGTCAGGCGATATTCATTGAAGATTCATCTCAGATGTATCAGGTTTAATGGATGGGAAAAAAAAGGACAAATGGGATTTTGGTAGTGTAGAAATCGGATATTCGATATATACATTGATTCAGCAAGAACAAATCATACATTTATCTTCAGAGTCGAGACTATATATATAAAGAGAGAGAGAGAGAGAGAGAGAGAAACAGCCTGAAATGTTTTCTAAATCCTTCTCTCCACTTATGCTCAAATGTTCAAACACACAAATGTGTTTCTCAGATTTTTTTTTTCCCCTCTTTCACTTCATTCTATTCTTTATTTTACAACTGATGTCTGCTGGTAATATTCTCCTCCAAAATAACTTAGTGTATATGTGTGAACATATACAATTGTGAATTCACACTCGATCAGGCATCTGTGAATTGATTTGCTCTGTATATATATTTAGGTGTGAAGCATTCTTCCTCACAAATGCTTCCGTTCATCTCCTTTGTATGAGGATAATAAGCGCAAAGACGAGTTTCTAAAGTAGCAAGAAAAAAAAAGATGAAAAAAAAAAGGGTGAGAAAATAGAAAAAAATATAAAAGGCAACCGACACTCAACCTCACTCGTGTTGCTTTTGAGTGTAGCATTTCACCCCCAATCTATAGCTGATTATCAGTGCACCGGAGATAGAAAAAAAAAAGTGGAAAGTAGCAAAGTGAAGGGTGATGATCACGTGTAGCCAATTGACGCTCGGTGAATATTTTCCTTTGACAATATTCAAACACACTGCAATGATTAATCAATTTTTCATTATCTTTTAAAATTTATTGAAGCAAAATAATATGCTTATTTGCTCATTATCATGTTCAATTGAACATGATATGAACTATGGGAAAGAAAAACTTGTTTTATGTCAGATTGAATATTGAAGGGGATATAATGAAATATATATTAATGATATTGAAGTACATTTAATTAATTGATGAGTTATTTCTACTTTATTGATTGATTATCTAATTAATGGATTATTGTGTGGTTAATGGATACCGAAGAATGGATTTAATCACTCAGTTTATGAAGTCTTAATCGTAACAGAAAGTTCAGATATCATCAAATCATCATATTTCACTTGATTTATGTTGAGGAAAAAAATAAAATCAATTTGTCTTTATCTATCTGTTATCTATTTGTTATTTTTATCGGGATTCATTACCTTTCAATGTCTTTAGTAGACGATTACTTTTGAATTTTCGTAGATTTTTATCAATTATTCAAACTGTTAGATAAGAATGAATAATCATCTGATCAATAAAAATAAATATGCATGATTTACCTCGTTCGATTACCTCAAGAAGACTTTTTCACTTTTTCCTTATTCAAATGGCTTCGGAAATATCGTAGGTCAATGATTAAAATCTATGAAAATTTTTATATATTTTCGTCTATTATTCAGTGTCAGATGAGGATGGATAATTCGATCAATAAAAATAAAAAACGTCAAGAAAATGAGTGACAGAAAAAAAGAGAACTACCTGTATAGATGATCCACTCGGGTGAAGCAAAAAAATAAGACATTAATTAATACAAATTAGGTGTTGACCTCGCACAACTTATAATTACAAATAATGGATGCTCATTGCGATGCTGGCGGGTTAATTAACGCGAATAACTTGCTTTAATCAAGCTAATGTATATCCCGCATAATGGCAGAAAATATTTTAATACTGCGGCGTTGACATGAAGAACGAAGTGTTTCAGGAATAATAAAGTATGAAGTTGAGAGAGAAGAAGATAGGAATAAACAGTAGAACACATTTTTCACTATAAATTCATTAATTATTATTATTCCTTCTCTCAGGAATTTTTTGTTTTTTCTTTTCTTTGACACTTGACATTGTGTGTATCGCAATCACAATACCAATTCACAATTACAATTAACATTAGGCGCTATGTATAGGTAAGTATTTACAAAATTTGATGCGTCACTTGGTAATGGCGAATTTGTTCGTTTTCTCAATATCGGATTGAACGACGCCAAAATTTGTATTGTATTTTTTTTTTTTGTGGTTTAAAAATGTTTATTGGTTAATTTTATTATGAGTGATTCAATAATGCGATTAACATACATCATATAATAAAAGTTAATGGTATTAACGTTTATTACTTGAGAATGACACACTAAATTCATTAGAAGATATTGAAATTCATTTGTATATTTAATTATTTGTTTATTAGGATTTTTAGTATTTTGTATTCATTTTTTTGTTTTTTTTGGTTTTCATTTCAGTTTTTATTTTGCATCGTCTAATTTCCATTTATGCACCACAATCAGCACCAATTGTTCAACAGGGTGCACTTCTCTCGTACTTATATTCTTTCTCGCAATTCGATACAATCAATAACAACAAAACAAACTTAATTAATTGATGAATTAATTATTATTACATAGTGATATCACTTTGGTATATTCTCGATGGACATTGTCTATAAAAACTTCGATATATTAAAAGATCGAACGAAACTTAAATGAAACTTGCATTCTTCATTTATGTTTTGTCAATCCGATTTTACTATAAATTTGAAGTTATATATTTTGATTCCTCAAATTGGAACACACGAATTTTCTTTTTGAGCTTTCTTCACAGTCATCTATTCAGTTTAATTTGAAAATGAACAAAACAAAAGATTAAAATTTTCAATGTCATATTCCAAATAATTTAAATTATCTTTAAATCTAACAACGTTGGGCAATTAATACTTTTCAATCATTTTCATAATGTCCTAAAACAAACAAATGGGAAAATTATCCGACACTAACATTTACGTACATTTTAAAATATTATACATTTAGATTTACCAATAGCTTTTTTCTTAATATAGAATACTGAGTGAATAGATAAGCACAACCATGACTCACGATATATGGATTATCCTGACAATGATTCACTCCTCTTATTCTCACAAACATTTTACTTGTATTTTGCAATTCAATATTCCAAATAGAATCAAGCGACGGTTAATCAATTTCGCATTTCTTCATAATCTCACATTCAACAATTATCAATTACATATAAATAAAATTTGGTTAAAAAAAAAGAATGGAATATTTATTCATAAAGTTTCTTTTGTAAAATTGATCAATCAATTATGAAAAATTATAACATCAATCGAAAAAGTTCCAATTAATTTGTGCGTTGAAATTGAATAAAGAATATGACTAAATAATATTTCTCATGCTACATTCAAGTATGAATGATTCCATTCGTTGTATACAATCTGCGCGCGACTCACTTTCGTGAATTTGTGCCATTCGTATTTGTGTTCCGTCTCTCAATAACTATGAATAATATTAACAGAAATTAATTGCCATAAATTCATCGAATGTATAATAAGCCTTCCAATTTGGCAGTGCGTTTATGCATATCAACTGGTATGCAATAATTCAATTTCACATTCAGAGACGAATAACAGAGCAGAAAAAACGAGTAAAAGTCTGTCGCTTTTTTTCTGGTGAAAGACTTTAGCGTCGCGACTTATCACAGAGCTCAATTATACATATATATCTTTATAGATATCTGTGTTATTCTTAATCAACGATCACAAACATAAAATTAATCTCCAACCATCACTTTCAAAATATTTTTGTTTTTTCATTGCACAAAATTGGAGCAAATGTAAAACAAATAGCGCTATTTTTCTTTGTTCTTTGCTCTTGGAAAAAAAAATTCAAATATGATAATAAAAAATCATAAGGCCGACGTATTTCATCAATCACTCTGATGATCGATAATAAATAAATGCATGTGTCTTCTTACACACTTCTAAAATTTATATACCAATTATTCAACATTACTATACGCACTCTTCTCTTTCATTTTTAACATATACATATTGTCGCACTGAATAATAAATTAAACAAAAAAATAACAAGAATAAAAATATATTACTGAATATACTGTGCTAAATTGCCATTCCTGAAAACTAATGATGATAAGTGTAATCGCATGCACTCAAACTTTCACACTGATATTACCGTAGGTGAAAATCTGGTATTTTCACTTATTGGAAGTTTCATTTAAAGCCCTACCTCGAAATGCTCAAATTCTACGCGCAGGTACATTACCTATTACTATAGGAAGCAGATCGCTTTTTTCTTGTATTCACGCTATCAAATTATGGTTTATTTTTTTACCGGAATGAAAATGAAAACAAAGTGCATAAAGTCTTAATTCAGTGTATGACATTCTGGTTGTCCAATGCACATGATTTCTAACCAGACAAATTTAATACTCAATAAAACGAGGAATAAATTCATATTATCGAAGAGCAACTGCTGTTCTTCGACCTTTCTTAATTTCCGAATGACTAGTTTGACTCTATTGCCACTCAAATTACTCTCATTCTTTGAAGACCATTCTCTTCCTCATGTTCACGCCACGAATTTTGTGTACAAATATCATCACCTCGCCACCATTCATTTACGTCTTCATAATATTTTGGTGATCTTTGGTCATGTAACATTGCACAAACACGACACCAGAAATATGTATTGATGAATTCGCCAGTGCCTTTCCATTTGAAATAAGAATTATATAATTCATCATCATTGTCAAGTCGATGTAAATATTCAGCAAGTTCTCGTGGTGATTCGAATTCATCAACGTGAATGTATGAACGATAAGGTGCACTTTTTGCATAATCAGTTGGATGGGCTCCCATCACAATAGGCAACACATTGTGCCTGTAACAATAACAAACAAAATGGAACCATTATCAATTATGTTCAAACAATACATTCATATAATTTATATTCAAACTTACCCAAGACCATTAACGAAAAATTTCTCCGTGATGTAATCACGACAATTGGAATTTTCAAATGCAAGATAAAATTTATAATCAGCGTCCAACATTTCAAAACATGTTTGTGCTTGAGAACGTGGACAACGCAAACTACCACAAGCACCATAAATATCAACTTCAATATATTTTGATAACTCCTTCACATATTGCATTCGATTATTGCGTGGATGACAATTGGACACAAACCACGCAACCTTTTTCGTTTTATTCGCGGCATAGTTAAATGTCTGTGATATTTGTGTCACACGTGAATCATAATACTGCCAACGTTCATATGGTGCAACAATATCACTCTCTGTACGATAAGTTGCTGTCCAATTCACCACAGCGTTTTTGACGGTTTGAGTGTGATACGGACACTCGAGGAAATACAACAACCAAATCTGTAAATTAGAATTCCATTATTTAACCTCATTTGCAATAAGATTAGAAAGAAAGGAAGGAATCTACAGGATATGACAATAATCACAGCCGAATTATTTAAAAAAAAATTGGATAATAAGTTGTTGATGAAGCGAATTTGACTTTTACACTCAACTAAGAAACTTCTTGGATAACAATTCCAAGTGGCAATACCTGATTTGGTGAACGTCGGCTCACATGAGACACATAATCCTTGAATAAAATTAAATCAGCAGTTTCTGGATTATCACGTGTTATAACGCAAGTGTTAACAGGACACCCAAGCCATAGAAACAAATCATTGCCTGTTTTTGCTTCGCTCATGCCGTGTGGTACCATAATCCTCTTTGGTTTACGTTCTAAACTTGTTCTATTGTAATCTGGTGGTACAAACATCAACTGAAAAATAAGAAAATAGTTTAAATGTTATTATTGAATAAAAATTCAAATATACCTTTCACTTCTAGAGTTAAAAATGTTGTAATGGAAATCGAAAGTAAATGTTAGTGTTGTATAACGTTTATATGTACCTGATTGGTTATACGATCATCGTGAGAATCTTCATCTGGCCATAGTCTTGCTATTCTCCTGCCAGTGCGCTTAGATTTAACAGCCGGAAGAGGCCGTCTCGTCCCACCATTCATATACCACGGCCTCTTCGATGGGTCGAAAAAATTGTCCACGACATTTTCTACAGCGTTCGTCGTTCCCGTTATATTTAATGGCTGTAATGAATAACACAAAAATTAGTTTTTGCATAGCAACATTTCTTATTTTAAGTTTCAATTACTGTTGTTATCTAATGCGGTGAGGAAAATATTTTCGAATCCGAAATGATAATATTTTTGACAGTTTTTTTTTCAATTGAGAACATAATTCTGGTCTTGGGTGGAAAAACTTCGGTAATTTTAGCACGAAATATTCTAAAAGTATGAGAGGAATTTTATGACGAGTCATTCATGTCAACGGTGAACAGGTGTGATGAAGAGAATAAAAAATTATTCTTACATACAAGAAAAAATTTTAACCTCACATTTTGATATTGGAATTCATTATATTCTAATATTTATTCTTCTTCATTCACGAATTTTTTCGCCCGCCAAGTTTCATGCCATTATCCTATTTTTATTCTTTTTCTTTGATAAATTATTTTTATTCTGAAATACCAGAGCGTGATGTCTGATTAATCTATCCTTTAAAATACGATGATAAAAATAGAAAGCAATGTTTGCCATGAATACTTTATCGTTGCAAATGCACGATAAGAATTTCAAGAGAGATAAAATTGTCTCGTCATGTCCAGTTCATTCTCACCAGATCGCCACAGCTGTCAATCTTTGTCATCATCATACTCCATCATATCTCTAACTGATTTCCATCGCATTCATTATTTCAAGATGGATTTTTTCCCTTCGTGACATAAATTCTTCCGGTAATCAGATACATTCAATATTCATAAACATATTTTATATATTTAAGTTGTTTAACGGACAAAAAATTTAATTTGCAATATTTAATGATCAAAGAAATCTGCACTTTAATTAAAAATTATATTTGTTCTTATTTTTCAATCACAAAAAAAAATCATAAGATAAGAAACTGTATTTTATACTCTTACACAGGTACTAAACTCAACAGAAGCTTATACATCTACCCACGAACTAAAATGATGTGCAATAAGAACATCAATAAAGTGACGATGAGATTAATACTATTGATGTGCTTGACATGAGCATATCGCGTGACAGTACAACGAAAGAAAACGAAGAACTTCTTTTCCATTCATACATTCATATTCACTAACAATGACTTTTAATATCATCAATTTCTACTGTGCATTGATTGACCATTGTTTCTCTTCTCCCTCTTTCCCATACACATATATGAATATAATAAATATAATCACACACAGCTGCATATTATCATTCTATCTTCATAAATCAGAAATTTGAAGATATATCAATAATTCGCGAAATGAATTGCGAGGTGATGTCAAAAATGTAAAATAAGTGTTCAGTTTTAAATTATTTAACCTTTCAAAATTATAAATAGCGATAAGCAGTCGTGCAGTATAAATATTTTACTATTATCCTACATATCATATCAAAGTTGATGTCAACTTCATAATTGTCACTCCATAAATACCTACAATAATTACTGATAACTTTGTTCCAGAAAAAACGTATGCCTAGATAGCAAGTATGATAATCAATTTTCTTCAACATTTATTCTGTCAACCATACTAAAAAAAATATATTATGTCAATATCACATTATTGAATTCGATTTATTGATCTTTCTGCAAACTTTGAAATTTCCTTTTATTTTATTATTACCATACTATTATCTGACAGATTGAAACTCGTTTCATATTAATCTGGTGATAGAAACCAAACAAAAATGTCTATCCGCCCCTTTTTCCACGTTTCCAATACCAAAAAAAAAATTAGTGGATATGATATCTACGAATAGTCATCTGGCGTTGATTTGGATAATAATTCATCCGCGATATCCTTATCATAGAATAATTTATTTCATATTGTGTGTATGAAGAAAAAATTATTGATATTGTAACTGAATGTGTTCAAATATTTCCATTGTCATTGTTCCAGTCTGTCTATTCCATTTTACTTTATATATCCAAAGCAAGAATGACTTCTTTATCAAGTGGAAGTTTGCGGTGTCACACTTTCATTTCATATATTGACAATCAATTGTGAGCACTTTTTATCGTCTGTGATATAACAAATATAACTGTTGAAAGTTTTACCATTGACCTTCACTCAACTAGTTTTATTCATTATATAATTATTTGATATAAGATAATTTATTTCCTCGACATTCAATTTATAATCATATAAATTAATTCAATTCACTTTATAAAAATATTTTCATTTATATGAAGAGAATACGACTGTAATACACAAATACATTTTGTTATGTCACCAAGTTCATTCTGCACTTAGGGACACTTCATTTATTATGTAATTCCTTAGAAAATATCACTATACAGCAAAAAAATACGTCAGACTCGCAGCGTATAATGAGCATATTTTATCCAAATGCATTAATACATTGTTAAAAAACTACCTATCCATATGCAAGACCTCATATCCAGTGTTCGAAACAACGACCGAGTATTCAGTTGTATTAAACGCTGTAATCCTCAACGAGTGAAATACTAGCAGTAAAAAAGGTTAAATGAATTAATTCCAAATGAATAATCATTATTGAATAATAATTGAAGGTATAATAATCTATATATTATGTTATAGATTCTATTCACTCATGACAAATAATAATTTATAAAAACACTATTGTTTTAAATGTGCAATAAATAATTTGTTCACTCTAATAAAATGATATTTGTGTGATTATCTAAATAACACGGGCCTGATTTTTAGTTTTTACTTCGAGCACTTCTCGAGTTGTTGATTCATGAAGTTCAATTGATCTGATTTGTGGTATCACAGTTAACATCCACTTTGATTTTAGAGGAAATAATATTTTTATCTGTGTGTTATAATTATTTATTTATTTATTTATTCGCCGTTCACATGAAATATATAAATGAAAAATGATATGAAAATAAATGTCAAAGGTAATCGTAGCAATTTTGTGATTTTGACTGTTGATAAAATTAAATTATGATTGATCAAATTATTTTACCTTGTTATTAATGTCCGATAATAATCTTTGTGCTTGCGATTGTCCAGTGTCACCTCTAATTGCGTGCCAGAGTTCTCGTTGACGCACATTCATTACCACCAGTATCATTCCAGTTGCGCAAAACATATATATGAAACATCTTTTAACTGATAATCGAGGCAAGCCCATGCCGTGTCAACCCGTATGATTTATTTATAAATCAGAAGGGAAATAATAAAATGAAAAGACTTTTTTTTATGTCGATAGGTATAAGGCCTTCTGCTTCCGATGTATATTCACAACTATAGACACGTCTTTCCTCGTTCTAACTCACTCGAAAATGTCCTTCAGCTCAATGTTTGCCCCGACATCCGTTTACTCTACAATCAAACATTTTAAATTTCATGAGTTACATTTGAATTTTATATTATTCAACATTTCACACAGGAATGGATTCGGTTCGTATATCGATTCGATAAAAACAGTCAATATCAAAAATCGTTGGAGTTCTATTTTTATGTGTTTTATTATTTCCTTAACTAAAATTTAAATTGCAGATCACAAAACAAAAATACATCGTAATGGAAAACCAATTCATTTCCTCATTTTATTTTTAATGGATAATTCGTATATTTTTGCCTAGGGAACAATCAATATTTAAAAATGTTATCTTCAACATAATAACAAAAAGAATATTCACGTTTCCTCATCGTGCATTCGTATCCTGTGTTGGGAAAGCTATTTAGGGAATATAGTTTGGAACGAATCAATAATGAAACTACTATTCAGATTCGAGTTTGTTCCAATTACCATGAGGTAACTGCGCTGATAATTCCATCCGTTTTGTTAACCCAAAAATAAAAATAGAAAATTCTACTACAATCAGAAAGATCATCACTATCGTCATAACTAAAATCATTCGAATAGGTAAATTGGAAAGGAAATGACGGATTAGTAAAAAAAAATGATTAATAATTTTCTGATAATTTGTGCAGTTTTGATTGGATTAAAAAAATATATTTTCCTGTAGAATCATTTCATAAAGTATATCTATATCTCTCCACATATATATTGTATTTATGAATCGATAACAATTTACTCGATAGAATGGTGAATAAAAATAAACATTAAGAATCAGTTTGAATGTGACGTAATAAAATACAAACACAATCGAATAAATTCCAAATAAACAAGTAGCAACGAATACAATAGACGAGATAATCAATTGGATTCACCTGATCAGAATATACTTCTATATATTATTAACAAGTGACTATTATGGAGCTATCTTATCGCGTGCTGTGGTGATTAGAAAATAGAATGGACGGTACAGTTATGAATTGTATATATACACGCCTACCTAGAAAAAGCGCAATAGCACTTTATTACGTGTGTACATATAAACGTAGTCGTTCACACCAAACGATTCATCATCGCGTGCAGATTAAAAATGATATGAATAAACACACACTCATATATGTTTATTTTTATGCAACATAATCATTTGGATTAGTAATGCTAATCATTATTTTAATCTTCAACAATTTTTTTAATACAATCTACACCGATGAAATTAATCAAAATATTTAATATAATTGGAACATGGATGCTAAATGGTAACATCACTGACTATATAATATTCTTCAATTAGAAAATTTCCCAAGTGTATTTAAACGAATTAGAAATTAATGGAAATAGATGAAAAATAAAATTAGAAGATAAGGAAAAAAGAATACGAAAATTGCGATTACTGATTTGAATTATTCAGAACATTTGAATTGTCGTTAAATTTTTTTTTGACATTCAACAATCACCCCCATTCGACTACTGATATAATACGACCATGTGAATTGAGAGAGAAAAAAAAAGAAGTGAAAATATGAAGTGGAATGCAATAATATTTGTACAATACCGAGACACGTATTGCAAATTAATGTGAGTTTGCGTAAATACTTAACGAAAAAAGTATGTCTGTGTTTTTATGTGTATTCGTGCGTACATACTCCCACTTCCATGTTTGATCACTTGACTCTCTTCTTCGAACCGAAAAAATAAATTTAATGCTCGGTGCAGATGACATTTGAGTACACTCAATGTGTATATTCAAATGTCATCTGTATATTGGAGGAATGCAAATGATAATATTCAGATATATATTTTTGAATATATAATTATTACAAAATTTTTTTTTCCATTTGTGATATTAATGAGGGGTAAAGATGAGAAATGAACACGTTGATAGTGGTATTTTTAACAGTGTAACTATGTTCCGAATAAAAAGGCATGAGAAATAACTAATTCTCACCCAATAAAGTCGATAAAAATTTGAGGATTCGAGTGAAATGAAAATTGTGTTATTAAAAATGTTTTTTTTTGTTTTTCCCCTAATCAATATTCTCACAATACGTAATAAAGATTGCTATAATAAGTCTACCAATGTTCAAAAGTGAAAACATAATGTGAATGCCAAAAAAAATGGATTTTTTCTTCTTCTATTGTGCAAAAATAAAATATTAACATTTTTCGCTGTATCAGTGTATTGGAAAATACCTGCTCAACTGGAATGCGACAAATTTAAAGAAAAATATTTATGAAATATTGCCCAATCATAGTTTGTACATCACAAAGAGTCCGAAAATAGAGATGAAAATAAATAAATAAATAAATAAAAATGCAACTAAAGTCTTATCAATTGCGAATATCTCTCTCATCGCTCGACTGAATACCAAGTGAAAGTATGAAATGTAACATTTCTCTAACACAGTATATATTCGAATTAATTCCAAAAGAATATAAATATCTAATTTATAGTCGTCATTCATCAAAATTACAGGCAATACTAGTCAAAAATAAATCAAAAAATCAAACTGTCAACTATTTTAATATGAGAATTCCCATTCACAAGAACAAACTTCCTGTCAAAATTTAAATGCCAGCCTGAAACTCTATCGATTAATTTCTCATCAATGAAACAAAAATATTTACATTAACCTACACACACATATGTATACATATATGTAGCTATGAAAATGGCAACTCTCTATAAACAAATATTCCTAACCATAACATGAATTCAAACGACTCAATATCAAAGAATAAAAAAATAATGAGAAATGTTTTTCAATCATCTAAAATTAATCTATACATTTATCAATTCAAAATTGATTGTCAGAAAACACGATTAACTAAAAAAAAATAAAATAAAAACATTCATATTTTTCCAAACTGTCACACATCCATCAATAAATGTCAACAATAAATATGGGAACAAGTCGATATTAATTAATATCTATCGAGAATATCGATATACAAACACAGCTATGTCTCAACATTCGCATGATTGACAAGGGTGCACACCCTTCCGACTGTATCCTTATATATTATGCCAATTTTAGTTCCTCATTTTTATTCCCCACAACTTTCATCAAAAATCGTTAAACAATCACATAAAATTAAACAAATTTATAAAAAATCCAAATACCTCAATGCATCATGTTGTCGTAATAGTGAGCGCGCGAAAATTTTTTATAATAAACTTTCGCATCTATTCTATACGCCTCGTTGTTTTTTTTCTTCAACCACCAACAAACAATATCACTCGCATGACACAAACGCGATTACACGCACTTGATCAATTTCTCACGTTTGTAAGCATCGTCATGTTCACCATGCTCATGCCATCCTTTTATGCTTGCCGCTCAACTTGATTCAGGTCGAGAAAAACCTTTTGTAAATGAGACAGAATTATACTGTCAGAGTTATACAGCCCAGCCCCTACTTGATGCAGCACCGTGCAACGCACACCAATTTCCACCGTCTGTTTCTTCCCTTCCTCATCTACTTACCACCAGCACGGACACACGACTCGCCGCACCTTGTCACAACTACACATATACCTTCCTCTTTGATGTTTACCAGAGAGTATTTCACTCCTACTATCGGCCAACCACCGCCACCCGATGAAAATCCATAAACTCCGCGTCTGCGCCTTTGTATCCGTCATTTGGATTTCCGTATAGATGTGTGCATTCATATATGATATGAATGAAAGTAAATTTTTATATTTACGCGTGAGTATTCATTCTTTTTGTTTAGGCAACGAACAATGATGATGGCCCACCTATTATCATCGCATATTCCACATCATCTTCATTTAAAATGACAGAATTATTAATCTTTTCAATTTATTAACGAGGATATTATTTATTAACTTCACGGGTTGTTATGCTATGGTGGGTTAATGATTTTGTATTTTGTTATTGGTTTTAGATCAAGTGAAATTAATTTTGAAATTTGATATGATTGACTTCTGTTGGTGTTCACAGTTTATTGATTTTTAGCTAGACCAATAATTAACGTACGATCATAAATTGAGTGTAGATCATGTGGGTTTTACGGATTTTTCACGCGACGGATGATCTGATGGGATTCTGTGTGATGTTATGGATTTTAGGAGTAACTTGTGGTGCGAGAAATCAAATCAAATATGTGAAGATGTATAGTAAATGATTTCACTTTGTTTTTTTTTCATGTTATAGAAATAAGCGCCATGATTGCGCGCTGAAACTATTTCATTGCTCTGTCGGTTTGGTAGGAAGCTTCTTTATTTACATCTGCATGTGCATTTTCTGTCGGTATAGTAGGAAATAGTTTAGTCTGTGATACCGACGAGTGAAACTACTGTATAGTTAGCAGATGAATAATACATTTTCGATAGAAACTATTGTAGCAGTACGAGTGAAGAGATCGCGCGCTGATAATTAAAATCATTCTTATGAGGTTATGTTGTATGGAATTCGTACTGAACTCATTGTAGAGCACTAATAGATCTCAATATATCCTCAACTTACGCTTGTCGATCCAAAATGGCAGCTTCCACAAGCATGGAGTGCGGAGATTTTTTAGAATTTCAGGTAATTGTGACAAAAAATATTTTCAATTCAAATTAATTGTGGCATGGGGATTAGCCATTTTTTCCAGTATAGATTTTATGCTGAAAAAGGCGTGACATTGTTCATAAGATATAAGAGAAATTATTTGTGAATTTTGCAGTTTGATTTATTCATCTACTCATAAAGTTCACAAATTTCCGCTGCTTTTTTTATTCTGTTATTATATAAATTGGTATTTTGATTTCCAGGATTCACTAAAAAAGATGAGACAAATAGATGATAAAATAATCTACTTACTGAATACAACAATTCCGACTGAATCATTCAAGGGACAAATAGATCCTACTGTAAAATGTAAGGATTTATTCCAACAAATTCAATCTGGTCACTCGCAACGCGAAGTATTTATCAAAAAATGCTTGTACACAACGAGAGATCGTCTACAAAAATTGAAGGACGATAAGACTAAAAACCCAGCGGATGTTGGTGTAGCCAAAGCACTAAGGAAGGAACAAACGAATTTAAGATTATTAGAATCTGAATTGAACGTCGAAGAGATAGTTAAAAATCGTACCACCCAAATTTATAATGCAAAATGTCGAGGTTTTTATAAACCGAATTAGCAAAAAATTGGAGACAACGTTAATAAATACTAGGTGACACTAACATTAACTACCGTGTGTCAATGGGAATCATATTTTCTGACGTAGCCGAAAAAACGATGATAGAATGGTCAATAATGTAAAAAGAACAAAAAAAACCCATGAAAAATATGTGAAATATTAAAGATAACGTTTTATACGAAAATTGTACAATGAATTCTACCAGATTTTCCAGTCATACGAATTGATGTTCAGTAAGGATGAATGCAATATGTACAACTATTTCTTCTTTTTTTCATAATTATATATTGTAAATACATATATATTCAACAAAACTAATGTAAAATTTCGTCACGTATAAATCGAATTCAATCCTTAACATAATTTTCCATCTAAAACATTATTACTGGAAACGTAAAGACAAAAATATTAGAAGATATTATGAACTTATTTACATATATTCTACTGTGAATATCTGAGAATTTTATTTTTTTGGTGTATCTGTATTCAATGAAGCTTTATATTCTGCCGTAATTTGGCGTCTAAGTTCATTGTGCTCTGAATTCGCATTTTTCGATATCTCCGCTACATGTTGCTGTCCTTGATATATAGCCACCGCGCATCCTGCGAGAGCCAAGACCATGATACAATTCGCAATACGAATTCTTCCCCGACTCATAGCTGTCTGTATCTTGTCCAAACTGTAATGAAGTATCACAAAAATATTGTCATACCACCGTATAACGGGAATTTCCCCCAATATTCATTAATTTCCATCATTATGGTCAAATTGTTCAATCAATTACTCACGAAATTCGTTTGGGTATTGCTTCCTTATTTGGAAATATTTTAGTCCATACTAAAATTCTTTTCTCCCATTCTGTTGGTATATGATTTGCACTACCTGTAATTTTCGAAAAATAATTGACACATGTCCACCCATAAAAATAAGTTTGTTCATACACTCAATGTTATCAAATTTCCAAATACTTAGAATATTTCCATCTGCGGCACTAGCTGATGATGGAGCTGTTGCTGGTTTCGCCTCTCGTAAAATCGCGTTCGTCCTAATACCTCTAAAAATTCGCATCAAACCGACGGAATTCCTAATATTGCTCAACATGATTCTGAAAACAGTAATTGAATCATCAAAACGTTCTATCATCCCTTAACAATGAATGAAATACAACATGAAAATAATTAGAAACTCAGCAAAAGTATCCATTCAATTCAATAAATTAACGACAATAAAACAAATCATTTTAGAATAAGACGAAGTAAAAGGATAGTTCGAACATGAATAAACCAATTAACATAATCTGTCGGCGTTATCTTCAATAGAGAGAACGGAATATTCCGAAAGCCCAAAATTCGAGTCCCATTGCCTTAATTAGGAAGTAGCGTCAAAGCGATTTGAAAAGAATCTTTTTTGAATGCTTCTGAATGCTATCAAATACTCCGAATGCTACTGACATTCAGCTTTGACAAGAAATAAATCATTTCAAATGTTACTTTCTAATCAGAATAAGCCCAATCATTTTTCCATACTAAAACATAAAATGATCAAACATAAAATAACCTCCAAAAGGTAGCTGAACTAATGAACTCCTCAACCAATTCTCCACTCCTAACCATTTACAAGGTTAAAATTGTCAACACAAATTGAATAAATCAAGTCATCTTAATCGCCCCCATTAACATCCCATATAAATAAACTCAGAGATAAATACTAACGCAATAGTATTCATAAGTTCTGTCATTCAACAATGCTACATATTTACATAACACAGTTCAATAACGAACCAGTTTGAGGTTACTTAACAAAAATCGATATAAATAAATCCTATCCAAAATTCAAATTTAAATCAATTCAGAAACAGAACGGAACATTCACCATTCGTTTCCATAGAAATATGCAATGAAAGGGGCAAACATTTTTTATCTATTATTATTTGATAAGAGTTTTTTATTGAGATGAATGTATACTGCTATCTTGAGCGAATCAATGTCGTTCGAGAATTATTTAACGTCAACTATGTGAAATTTGGATATTAATATAATAATAGTAATTTTAAAAGTAACGTACAATTTTGATACCTTCAGCGGTCAGTCGAATGTCGTTGGTCCGTACTCTTCTTTGTCAATCTACGCATTTGATTCCAAACTGTTCAAAACTGTCAAGAGCATCTCTTATATGAGTAACAAAATAGAGGGGGTTTTATATATATACATTCAAATTTTACATGACTGGCCTTCCAAATATTGGAACCCTGTACATAATATCATCAAACACGTTAACGTGAATTAATCGAATTATATCTTTATCTCGATTGTGATTTACATACCAAATGTATTTCAATTATGAACAATAATCAATTTATGTGAAGAGTCTATTTATTTGTTGGTTGTATTGGTGAATCGAATTAAGCTCAAGTATGATACAGCTGTTATCGCAAATTGATTTTTTTATCTTGAAACTAATATTTTAGTATATAAATGTCCATGCAACTATCACTCTACATTGAGTACTGATAACAATTCATAATTTTATGCTTATCAACGTTGCCTAGATATTTTTCTCTATTTTCGACAGAAATTTCTCTATCAATTGTGTACGTGAGGGTGTGAGATAGGAACGCGTCCCTGGAAGGCTTCTTTTCCCTTTCTCATGGACCATAAAGTACTGTGTACGTGATTCCTTTCACGTCTGTATCGTAGAACGACTCTTTTTTTCTATTTGGTTCATGATGATTGACATGTGAGAAGCTATTAATCTCAGTCTACCAGCAGGAACAGACATCACACCGTAGAACTCACAACAGTCTAATATATTCTCAACACATTCACAATTAGATTTCGCGCTTTTTTATACACATGCGTATTCCAATTCGGATTTTATCGCACAGATAAATACAGTAAAACTATACATCATATTTGTATTTGACATAATATTAAAAAATATTCCGACAAATAGGACACGTCGATTTTTGACTTGTGCTGAACCACTTGTACTAGAAGAAAGAACAATACAATTCATGATAAGAATCTCGGTCAATAATGAATAATGATAGTATATCAAACTACTATAATCATCTACGAATCTAAAACCTACCAGACAAGGCGCATGGAACTTTTTGCGACATGTGTGACACGACAGTTTTGGTATTTGCGAAGTATTCATATGGAATATACTGAAACAAATGTAACATTCTTCCACACCTGAAAATTTCTTGTCCAGATTCTTTTTCCACATCATCAAAGCGTCCCAAATCGATCCATTCTGGAAATTGAATGAAGTAAAAGTATCAATGATGTGTACCTCCTGCCAATGTGCGATATATGAAAATATTTTTGCATTATTACCTGATGAGTAAGAAATATCGAGAGTTGCATGTGACAATTCCGGCGAATTGCGGCGCTACCTGCGTGTTGACCAGGCTCGACAACAACTGGTCCAAGAGGATAATTAATTGGTAATATCATATTCAATTCAAGCTTTGTATCATCCATTTCATAAGTCGCAACTAGTTCCCTTGCGCTAGGATGGACTTTCACCTAAAATAAAAATAAACCACGCCCACATAACATAGTTTTGACAAGCAATAATGAAAATCCTGATAGCGATTCTTATCTGATAACACAAAGAACTAGTCAATGAATATTCATACTTGGAGATTTGCAACGTCATTCAATTTCTTGTTTATCAATTCTTCTTGACACAATATCGGACTGACATACACTGTTGTGATTCTCTCAACGACATTGCTAACGCGACTTTCCGTTGTACTCCACCATTGTCTTGCTAATACTGGTAAATGTCTCAAACAATTCCCATATACCCAACAAACAATGTGATCTAACCGCCATTCTGAAAGACTGTCGCCGAAATTAAGCGTCGGTGATTTTTTAAATGACTCCGCCAAGTGCGCTGATGTTATTCGAGTTTTACTATCTTGAAGGGCTTCAGCAGGAAGCAATCTGAATATATTATTCATCAAACACGGGAAGAACTCATCTCTGTGAAACAGATTGTGATTCAGTTCTTAGAAATTTGAACTTAATAATCTCAGAAATTATATTTTTGCGACAATTTGAAACTCACTTGAGTACTTCACCATATTGATAACGCAAATCAGCATGGGCATATGAGCACATATTCAATACATTAGCCCATGTCAAAAAATATCCAAAGGTATATGTATAAGAGTCTGTGTATGGTTGAACAATGCAATTAACTTCATCGCACAATTTGAATTCCATCAGCATTTTATCAACGATTTTTTGTGTGCTCATCAAAGTATTTTCGAATTTACGAATATTCAATGATTTTACATCAAAATTTTCTTGTTCGATAGTACTCTTATCTTGATCCACCAATTTCGATACCAAATGGCTCAACGAATAATAAGCAGCCAATTGCAAACATGGTACGGACGATGACATCAATTTGAATGAAAATTTCATCAATTGATCTAATGTAATTGTTACCGAAGAATAACCACTGTACGATTGGAAGAACGTATTACCATCGATGACTCTCACAGCATCACCCAGATATTGTAAACCGAGAATTGGCGTCAGATATTCATTCTTTTCATTGAATAAATTTGCATAATACATCCAAACGTTCGCCATGAGTCGATTGGCATCATCAGAAAAAACATTTTGCCATTCATCCAATAATGTAGGTGGCAGTTCATTAATTGTTATTTCCTTGTGCTTGTTCATTAACGACTGAACAGCACAGAATAGTTGACTGACTGCTACTGTTAAACATCTCAATTTCAAATCATTATGATGGTATTTGGATTTATTTAGAGATTGTTGCCACGATGCTAAAAATATGATTACAGCATCCCACATTCCATTTGACATTTTATTTGGCACATTATTGACAAATGTTGTGCACAATCTCATGACTTCGAGAGGTAAACAAAAGTTCGACCATTCAACATTTCCGATATCACGATTGAAAAGCAAGAAATCGCGATCAATTTCATGACGATTGATCATTTTTTTCAATATTTCTGAACATAACGAAAAGTTTATGTCATTATCCAGTAAATTTCTCGCTAACACCACGGCATTTATATGATCCACCAATGTCAGTGCAGTATTTTCAGATTGTAAATACTTTGTTAAAATTTCTGCACCCTCCAACTTGGCTTGCGATAAAACCGTATCATTGCCATTATAGTGGACCAAAAACTCTGCGAAAATGCTTCCGAAATCCATCCAATAATCTTGGACGTCCATTGAATCACTCGTGATCTTTTCCCAAATATATCCCGGAACGCACTGACGCAGTTTTTGACATTCAATTGCCAACAATTTTGATTTATGATTGATAGTATTGTAGTTTTCTGTTGATTTATAGTGCTTACAATACAGTTTACTGAGACTTGTGATCAGTAAAATACTGTTCAATATGTGTGGAAGGTCCGACACCCAATCGCTTACACTCGAATCATTTTCATCATTAATGTCCTCACCGTCCAGTTTTGTTATCAATTTATTCAATAATTGTGCATTGAACAATGCCCATTGAGAACAATGTCCTACTCTATGGGGTAATTTTTCATTTTCTGATACGATGAATGTCGGTGAACGATTCAATGGTATACTTTGAATTGGATTGGCCAAATGGAAATTCCCGGAAACGATTTCTGCATGTAAAACAATATCAGTAACTTGTGGTATCCATGTTTCAAATACAACTTTTTCCGCACAATTAAATTGGACAGTCATACGCAACGCATCGTGATAATTGTAAATGTTCGATGCTTGAATGAAGTCCATTGCAACATGCACCATTTCATCAATATTTGATTCATTGAATTGATAAATTTTTTCATATATTATCCTCATACATTCTTCTTGAATTTTAGATAGTTGTGTATCTGCAAGCTTATTGTGAATCATGGCGAATCCATTGGTCCAACTGTCTCGTACCAACTCTTTCACATTCGTAGATAATTCATGTCGTACATTCAATTCGAATAGCGTCTTCAACATTTCTAATGATCCACATGTCCATTTTTTGTAACTCCAAGTCAGCTTTGATAATTGTGAAATCAATTTTACAACCCGTTCCGCTGGTGTTATTGACTCCTTCACGAATGCGCATAAAATCTTAGCAACATTATTAATTGCATCTTCATTAACAATGAGATCACCATTAGTGGATTCAAATACCATTAATAACAGATGTTCACCTGACTCATCCTGTTCATCTTCAACAACGATTTTTTCTGCAACTTCTTGCAAATGTTCAGTTATATGATTATCTTCACACCACGCTTTAATGAACCGGTCATTCCTATTGCCCTGTGAGAATATGCAAATGATAGCATTATTCAATATACTCTTGTCGTCAAACTTAATCATTGAATTCAAAACACTTTCTTTTCCATCGTCGTTCATGTATTTGATAAATGTGAAGATAAATTCCACAACTGCCATCGTTTCGACTTGTTTCTCCAATAACCAAAGTTTCACATGGCTATTGTAAAATTCGAATAAATCTTCATTATCGCTGTAACCCTTGGCAATGGATGTGAACAATGTTCTGTTTTCAAAATTGGATACAAGTCGATTCAAATATACAACAGTATTTGTTGTCGGTGTGGGACCGTCGTTTTTCAAATAGGCAATGCATAATTTCCTGACAAATTCATGAAGTTCATGGGAAAATACTTCGTCTTCGTCAATAGATGCTACTTTTATCTTCGGAGGCTGTTGCAATGGCTGATGTTTTTGCTCAACTAAATTCTCTGTATCGGCAAACGTAACATGAACATTCCTTCGTGTCACATCATTGTCATTTTTCAAACTGATCAAGAATTTAAATTGAGCATCATAAATATTTGCAATAGTGAATTGATCAAATTCATTTTTCGCGAAATCAATTAATCGCTGGAACACTATTTCAAGTTCAGTCCAAAACTTTGAAATCAACATTGAGTACGATTTATTATCACAATCACGATTCTTACTCCAATAATGAAGCAGTTCAGCGACTTCACCGAACAAAATTGTTTTTATTGGCGAATATTCTTTGACATAAGACTCAATGACGGGCATCAATTGATCTCGTAGTAACATTTCACACAATTCGATGTCATCACTGTTTAAAAGCATTGTGTAACGCAGGCACTCCGCAAATGATTTTGTAATTGCCGACATTTCGGATCGACTCATTTGTACGGTTTTGATTTCCAAGCCATCACGCATATTGTCGAAAAAATTTATGAATAAACTTCTCTTATCATCTAAATTGAATTTTGGAAATTGACTAATGAATGGCAATAAACATGGATAAACAACAGTTGCACACCCTTGACCACCACTGCGTAATACACGCCACAGTTTTGGTAGTGTGAGCTTTTCAATGCTCACAACACTATACCAGTCATCAATTTCGTCAATAGCAACGAGCATACATTCCCAAACTGCTGACAAAATTCCAGGTTCACTTTCGTCCAAACTATTCATAATTGCTGTAATGGTTCGTTTCTTTTCATTATCGAGTAAATATTTGGCATTACTTATAATTGCAGCCAGTACATTGTAGAATGACGATTTAATCAACGACAATTCGTGTTTGGCAAGTTTCCAAAATTTAGCATTACTCACAATTCTTTGATGGATATGGTTGGTCTTTTCAATATGCTGTAAAGGAACTTTCTTAAAATAATAACAGTAAGCCTGCAAATTGCAAATCAACAGTCGTTGATATTTAGACTCGAGCTCTTCAGGTGTCAAGTTATTAGTTTTATTTGTGTTCATTGATTGAGGTGTTTCCTCAATAATGTTATTTGAAATATATGCAAGTATCTCTTCTTGACAATGAATAATTGCATCAATCATTTTTTTCGATGGAAATGTTTCTTGGAACGAGTTTGTAGCAGCAGAAGCAGCTGGTGGATATGTATCAAATTGAGATGTGAACCATGGTCCAGCCAACTGTTTCAAATATTGTGCAATATTCCTGCCTACTCGTTTAACTAATGCAGCGTGAGCTAATTGAGCCGCTTCCCTAACACGATGTTCTATATCACCAGTCAATATGTAATAGAATCTTGGCCAGAATGGTATAACAGCTTCCACTGATGATAACGGTAAAACGTTACACATATTAACAAACTCTTGGAGCGCCTGTAGATGAAATAAACTCAATATACCACATATTAGCTGATTGATTGAGATTCTATGAACAATATCTCTATTTGCATAAGTTATATACCTTGAACTTTGTGGTAGCATCTTTCTTATTCATTTTTTTCAAGACCAACTGATAATTAGGATCTATCGTATTAATTTCCAATTCATTCAGTGAACTTATTGATAAGCCTGGCAATACAGGCACATATCCACCGTCTTTGACTGCTGAAAACCCAACGAAATTGGGCATCGCTGTACCGAGTAATTCAGCACTGCGTCCACTATTTGAAGGCTGGAAATTCAGATTAGAATCGTCAGGACCATCATATAATACATGAAAATATTCAATGTAACTACATTCGATTATAAATTTTGGAGGTTATGTTATCTATTGGAAAATATTGCAAATAATTTCAACCTTCGCATTGTTTTTGGTCCGTTGCGCTTTATTTTTCCCCATGTTGAACAAATAATAATCAATAACCCTTCATTAATACAGTAATTTTCATTTGTGAATTGAATTTTTTGAGTCTACGTTCACTCTGTATGGTGATCATATGTTTTCTACGTAGACGTATTGCTTTCGGAGTATTCTTCAATATTTCTTTTTCAAAACAATCAATTCGAAGGATGAATTCGTATGTGTAGAAGTGCAGAAGATAAGAATTAAGTCGCGTTTACATAGGATAATTCGATGCGCACTACATTAGTCAAATGGCAAACAAACAGAACTATTTTCCTAAAGAAAAACAAATATCCATCATCCATTCTGGGCATAATAAATAGATAATTACAACATTAACTTCAGATGATTTGTTTGATTCGATATTTTGGCAATCCTTAAAATTTTCATGATAAAATAAAGTTCCATATTTAGATATAATTTGACCATTTACTTAACCTTATTTTTTAAAATAAATTTTGTTTCTGAACGAAATCAATCAAAATGACGACTATCCCTCCTTTGCCATCAAACTCATATCCATATGGATGATACATTGCAAATCTCATGTTATATCAAAAATGAATCGTCTATTTCGCAACAATAAACCGAAAATCCGGAAAAATCAAAGTGAAAAATGTTGGTATATATTCGACGCACTAATGAATGCGCAATAGTTACGCGCGCTCCAATTCAAACAAACCAATGAGGTAATGGCGTCAATTGTGATGTGGTATATACTGTGAAATCCAACATGTCCGAACGCTTGATGCGAAAAGATTTGCGACCATCACGATATCTTCACTTCACGTTAATATTATTAATCTCAATCACTACTATTGAAATACGACAACAATGGATACAAATGTTAGGGAGAATGATTTTGAATATGTGGTGGAAAGTGCGGATTTAAATATTGAACAAGTTCCATCAAATGTGTGTTCATTTGATGAGGCAAACATCATTCTTACTGCGAACAACATTACAACCACTGTCGAGGTACTGTATCAATAATCATATGTATATCATTGTTAACAATATTGAATATTTGTATATTGTCAGACAATCTAATTGCTGAAATCATATTGACTTGATTACAGATATCCTACTATTGAATCAATGAACATTCCCTCATAAAAATAAATTCCCGCCTTTTCCAACCCTTCACATTATCTCCAAGTCGCATTAGGGGTTGTGTCACACTCCAATTGGTAGTCACATAATTGATATGGTGTAAAAAATTTAGTTGCGTGACTGCTCCATCTCATTTGAATCAATCACAATTACGAACAATTCATAACCTCAAAATCTTTGGGTGGAGAGTAATATAGAACTCCTCAATTTGTTCTGTAGCAATTGTGAATGCGATGTGAATTTCGATGTTTCAGACTGATCCACTTGCAATACCTCTAGATGTCGAAGGAAGTTATGGGCTCAAACCATGTTTCGTTGAACTGACACGGTGTGACAATATATGGAAAACATTGCAGTTGATACGTGATGTACAAGAAGATCGGAATTCGGAATGCAGTGAAAAAGATGATGAGGTGAAGATAAAACAAGAAGAAGATGAGGCTACATCGTCAATGAATGATGATGAATCATATTCATCGTCGACACAAGCTAACAATACAATGGCGCCATATATAAAATATCAACCGGTATTGAATAATGGGAATTCAGCATTGAATTTTCAATTTTCCGTAAAAAGTACACGACTCTTGTATCAATGTCATGAATGTGGTAAACAATACAGCCATCGTTCAACGTTACGAGAACATTCAGAGCGAATTCATAACATTATATTACCGATGATGCGGAAGAAACCTGAAAATACGAGTAGCGATGGTAAAACCATTCAATCGAAATTAATTAATGATTTCCAGGAGAACAATGATCTTAATAGAGATGAAATGTCATCAACATCGACTGACAATCATGAAAATTCTACAAATGAATTGCAAGACGACGGTGCATTACTCGATAATGCCAGTGATACACACTTATCCGATAGAGAATTATCAACGAATTCCGAATGCAAAATCTATCGGTGTCTCTATTGCAATCGACAGTACAAAGATAAATATTATTTCAATTATCATTTGAAACATGCTCATGGAACATCAATCGCAGGAATACGAGCTTACAACAAACGCCCTACTGAGGATGATAGCAATAATCATAATAATAATGGCACAAACGCACAACATTCTCTGAAAAAAAGTCGTAGAATTCAACAGATCGACCAATCACGAAACTTGAATGTGCATCGCTGTGATACATGTGGCAAACATTTTTATGATAAAGCTCGACTCGGTAGCCATCTACGCAAAGTACATGGTATTTATCGTCGAGATCATATGAACAATCGAATTCGACCTAACAAATCAAATAATAGAAAAATAACATCAACAGCAACGACAGATGTTAAAACAACGATTTATCTAGATAAAAATACACGTAGAATTCACAAATGTGTTTTTTGTGAAAAAACTTATACCGATCGATCAAGTTGGAGGAAGCATTTGCAGTCAATACATGGTGTTAAATTTGCCACATTCTGTGGACTTTCAAAAGGACCAAGACGTAACATCTCATGTAAAGAATGTGGTCGTGAATATTTATGGAAGCGAAGCTTGGTAGAACATCTTTTTAATGTACATGGGCAGCGGCTCCAGCATGAATGTGAAACTTGTGGATTATGGTTTCAAAGCAGTGATATTCTAATTAAGCATGCACTCGATATTCATAAAATAATGTTAGTGCAGCGTATTGTGCGGCGCACTAAAGACAGGCCACATAAATGCCACATATGTTTTACACACTACGGATTGAAAAGGAATCTTGCATGGCATTTGTTGGAAGCTCATGGTATTAGAAATCTCGGTGATTCGAAAAATATAAAAAGGGAGCCAGCTGATACGATAGAGGAAAAACCAATGACAAGAAGACGGGCAACACCAACATCACTCAGAACACTTAGGAAAGGATTGCGGGATAAAGCGAGAATTAATTATAGTGAAGCAACAGAGTCACGTTCAGTTGAACAACTTCTATTGGGCGATACGATACGAAATAAAGAAAATGTTGATGCCACCGAGAAAGAAGATACAAATGTGGTATCATGCTTTTTGTGTCAGAGACAATGTATCAAAATCCGTAGACATTTTATTGAATATCATAAAATTGAGCATCCCGACGCAATAATGGCACAATGCAAACCGGCAACATCGACCGATATGATTGACAATAATACTGTGATGGACAGAAAAATATCTAAAGACACAAAAATTGAAGTCAAAATCGAGAATGTTAAACAAGAAATGGGAAATATTCATACTCGTTATCGCAGTATCGACCCCAACCGTTTGTTCGTAAAATCAATAAGTCCTAACGGTCGTCCAACTTATACATGCAAAATTTGTCCTAATTATGTTCGTGGACACTATGAGCTTTTAAGAAAACACGAAAAATTACATAGACGACAAAAAGTACCTTCACCAATAGAAGAGAGTGAAATCAAACATTATGAAATGACTAGTAACAGGAAACGTAAACGTGTATCAGTCGATAATCGTGACACGCGACGTCCTCGTTTATCTGATTCAGTTGAACCTACACGCACAACACGCGCCAGCATGAAGCTCAAAGAGGAACGTGAATTTCGATGTACAGTTTGCGATCGTTTATTTCGAAATGCTGAAATATTATCATCGCATAAAATTTCATGTGTAACTTATCATGGTGAAAATTCGTCTATGAATGACGCAAGCGATACACGCGAAAGTAGCGATCGTGATTCGGGAATTGGTATCAGCATTACAATAAAGAAAAGGAATAACTCTTATGAAATTGTAAGCCGTGACGGTAACGAGGAGGAGAAATTGACTAATTCTGAAAAACCTGATGAATTAAAAGATACCTTAGTGTCAGATAATTCTTCTGAGGCTTTTGCCATAACAACAAGTGATAAAAGTAGTAGCCCATCCGCAAAATCTATTCCTTACAGTAAAAATCATATTGTGGTTAAAATACAAAAAGCTGAAGATAACGATGTAGATATTGATCTCGAATCAATGGGAAGTCCTTCGAATATTGTGTGTGAAGATAATCATGAAGTTTCGAGTTCGGGTCAGGATGATACAGCTGAGATATCTAATTCCATGATGGATAGTACCGAGCCTCATCGAGTTCTTTCACTCAAGCAATTATGTGAAAATATACTCGAAGAAGCCAAAAACAATGATAAACTTTCATTCGTGTGTACTGTATGTTCGACAACCTGGTCATCGAGGGCAGCGCGTAGCGCACATATGAGAATACATTCAAGACCAACGCGATTTTAAAGGCAATAGGAAATATTGATGTTGAATTAGTACATAAGTCGAACAAAAGAATTTTAAACTATTAATAATTACTCACTCATCGACTGGACACATCTTGAACTATCTATTTTGGAGTGTCAATCACGAAAAGTTTTTTAAGTTTTCGATGGTATTATTCTTCTTTTGTTCCATGGTTCTTCTGATAAGAACATGACGAAAATATATGTTGAAATTATGACCGAACAGACAAACTTAATTGGAAAATTAGATTTTTCAAGAATAGATCTATCATCACAATCTAATATGGAAACAAAATATAAATTTGAAACATCAGGATGTCATTTCTTATAATTAACTGACTGATCATCAATACAATTCTACCGATTATAATTTCGTAAAAATTGTGTTAATATAAATATTCAATAATTCCATTATGGCCAGGAGTAAGTTAAAATTTTTAAATGATTCATTGGAGCTGGAAAAAATATATATAAATAAATATACATATATATATGAATATATATGCATACATTTATATATTCCATAAGTGTATAGGTAATAATTTAACTTCAATCCTTGGGATTTTCAGTTAAAAATTCGGTTCAGGTAGCAATTTTTATCGTATCAACATCAAGTTTTTTGCTTTCTCCTGCTCTCTGTAAATAGTTTATAATGTTTTAGAGTTATAATGCGAAAGGAAGTCTGATAATGTGCATAATTGAATTCAGACTATATATCGTTCAAGTATTAAAGTTCATTTTATGTTAATATTTCGTTTTGTTATCAGAGAATGGTTGCCCTTTATTCAGTGTACAATCATTGGATTACTATCACTTATGATGGTTTTCATATTGTTTGACAATTAAAAGTACGATTATTGGTAGCAAGAAATAATTTCTTGTTCGAAAAGTATTCGACGTTAAAGATGGAAGAAGAAAGGAATACATGAACCCATAATGTCTTTGAAAGCCCATGCACTATATTCGTATAATTGTTTCAGCAAATTTTGACTGATATATAATGATGTAATGCATTTATTTTCTCCATGTATGATTTGCAAACAGAAAATGTAAATAAATACGGTATTCTTGAGATATTTCTTGTCCACTGTGCGTTTCTACCATCATAATGATTAAATAAATATTGTTCATTGAATTATAGCTTCCGAATACTATATGGCAAACAACGATGATGATAAAAATGAACAAACTTATAAATAATATTATATTCATACAAAAGAATCAATCCGTTTCCATTGAGATAATTCTAGCGAGTATCAACTTGTGCTATGCTCAAATCAAAATCAATCTCCTCACTTTGCCCTTCTTCCCGATTTTATAGGCAATTCAACGTCGCCTATCTTTATTGATAAAGCGTCGGTGGCTTTTCGTGCCGAACTGGCCTCTTGAAAATTGATGAAGGCATATTTTGACGATCGTATAAATACGGATGATACTTTACCGAATCTGGAATGCAATAATCAATAAATTGCGTTTGAATAATTAATGCAAGATAATGAAGTCAGTAGATGTTGAGTTTTCAAAAATAATTTACTTTGAAAAATGTTTCGTCAATAATTTCTCCGTAATTTTTGGATTGATTCCTCCAACCCACACCGAATTCACTTCGGGCTCACGAATCGTTTTCTTCGTCAGTGGATTTGCAACAGCAGCTGCATGAATTACTTTCAATTCATTGGTTGCTGTCACAGTTTTTCTCACTCTCCATTGATCATCACCTCTGTCCACCATAAGAACGAATGAGTGAAATTGGAGTTCCATCGCAATAACAGCGTTGCGATGAACAATTAATACTCACGAATTTTGATGCCATGAAGCATCCTCATTTTCATCGTCAAACCCAATTATTTCCATGAATATTCTAGTATTACTAGGATATTCATCACAATCAGAATAGTAAATTTCATCTTCTATTCTTCCATTTGTACCAATTTCTTCAGGCTCATTTGTGGGGATCTCACTAAGATACGTAACACAATCCTAAGAAAGCATTGCAGAAGAAATTATAGTTTTTCCTTTGTATACTACCTTAAACATACAAGATGGTATGTGTAGACATGAAATGTTTCAAATTCGCACATTGTGAATAATTTATACACAAAAAAAGGTGACAATAATTGAAATATAGAAGAAATAATTCAAACTAAATACTTATCTCAAATTTTTTCGCACCCATCAATTATATACCTTTATTGTGAACTCCGGAGTGTCATGAACAAGCTTCAACACTTCTTTCTCCGGAAATCCCAAGCTCGTGAGCTCAACAACTTTCATCCGCAACTGCTCACACTTCACGGCTGCGGAATTGGGCATGAAGTTCAAACTTTCACGGAAACAATCATCCGCGCCTTCGTAATTCTAAGAAGAAGAAAAATATTGATCGTACATTCATACGATTTAAGATTATTGACCAAAAAAATGTGAAAGCACAGGTTTTTATATTTACTTGTAAGCCCCAAACTGCCTGAGCTTCTCGACATTTCATTTTACTTAATATAATCGGATCGATGATATGAACGATGATACGATTGATATCTTCAATAGCTCTGTAAAAATTACGGATGTTTATAATCAAAATTTCATTGGTTCAATTGCGGTATGTGATTTCAATAAAACTCCTTTCCACTCTGTTGCACGTACCTCATATATTCTCCAGTATTCAGGTAACAATAACTGCGGTTAATATAATGACGAATGTCGGTCGGATCAAATTCAATAGCCTTCGAAAAATAATCGCTAGCCAGGGCTTTTTCATTTTGTAAAACGAGGTCGTAACCTTTCTTTCGATACCCCTCTGGAGTTTTATCAAAACTTGGTCTATTCGCCCCTTTATCCTGCAACAATAATCATAATTCTACCGTTCAATTCAGAACTACTAATCGAAATACCAATTTTTATCTTTGGTTTTTGCACCACAATGTGGTGTCATCAATTATAATAGCTCTATATATTTCCAGGTCTCCTCGATCGATACTATATTTTATTCTTTTATATCTATTCCAACCTTTATTTGAGTTGGAGTAAAAATAAATTCTTCCAAATATATATGATTGACACTTGAAAATGAGAAGATCCGATAATTTTTCGTCAGGCATTCATCTACAACGTTCTTGGAAATAGAGTAATGTATCAATCACTGATATGCGTTAATATCTCGAATGAACCTACTCTCATCCCGACAGTAGTGAAACCTTGCAAATCGTCTGGGATGCTTGTATGATGAAGATAAGAATAATCTTCATTGCGCGCACCCGCTTTCCCATCATTAACATCAACATTCGATTTTTTTAATTTTCCATTGTTTTTCTTCACAACTGATTGAACAAAAGCTGAACCAATCGGTATCATATCTGACTCCTCTTGGTTAAGTGTCACATGTGAATCATTCTTCTTCATTCGTTGTCGCTCTTTCTTCTCCTTTTTTTTTTGTTTATCCATCACAATAACTTCGAAAAATGAAAAACATTAGATCGAATAGTCAAACATATGGATTCAATTGAACGCAAACAACAAAAGCTTGATAGATACATGAGACATAAACAAACCAAGTCGTGTCCTATTGTCACGTTACACTGATGAAATTATTGCGTCTTTATTGCACAAACTACGTTGCGTGGATCTTTATCTGTTATGCCAACGGACAGAACAGTTTGATTCATCGTGCACTCATGAACCACAGAACGAAAATATTTCTCTCGGTGAACATTGCGAATGGTGAAGACAAATACAGACCCGGAATATTATTCATCATGACCTTGAAAATGAATAATAATAATAAATCGTCTTCTCTGAACTTAAATTTTCTAACAACGAACATCCGAGCTACAATAGAGGAGAAACAAAAGAGAAACGAGAAATGATGAAAACGTAAAATTCTCAAGAAATCCATTCGTAATCGTATTTTTAATCTGCTTCAGAGTAACAATCCATAATATTTGAAATTTCCGCTGATTCAAGTGAGTAAATTCATTGTGTGTCGCATAAAAAATGATTAAAAACATGATAAAAATATATATATGAAGTGCCTGCAATGAAAAAAATTGTTTGCATTCATGATTACACGATTCAAATGATTCTTTGGAATTTGATTGGATTTTGTAGTTAGCCAATTACAATCCGCGACGCATCTCGAACTGCGATATATTTTTTCTCTTTCGATATGTACTGTTATTGATGATCGATCACTCTAGTCTTGCGCAACTAGGTTCACTCCATTCGGTACATTCTCGACACATTACATTTCATTCATTTTCTCTAGATGAGAATGCATGAAAGTCTTGAAGTTAGTCATAGGTCGAAACTCACAAGAAACGGGTCACGATTCATCATTGGTCCAAATCAAGGCGCGCGCGTAGCGCGCTATTCAAATTCCTAGTTTATACACAACTAAAAAAGTATGACGCTATAATGAATATAGATATTAATGAAAATATTCATTCGCGCACGACGGGATCGAACCCGATCCCGCGATTTGGTATGCAAGTACCGAGTCCGCTAGGTTGCTGCGTGCCCTTGTGCATGCCCTATAAATATAGAAGACAAATACACATCCATAGTTCATCACAGTTTACCCATAGTTCACCACGCCACCTCTACAGTAGTCGCTAAGAACCTCGCAGGTCGCACTTGATGTTACTCTAAATAAATAATTTAAAAAGAAAAAAATGTTAGATTTACGGAATGAAAATGCAGAACAATCTTCGACAAATTCACGACGTTATGATAGTAGTTCAAATATTTCTGGTGAGTCTAAATGAGCAAAATTTTTTATGTATTCTAGAAGTTTTTCAGGGTGTATGATTCTAACCTCACAACTCTGCATAATTCACATGCACGTTATTCTCGTGATATGATTCGCAGATAATTCCGACGAAAACTTTTATAGCAATGTTGCACTAATTATTCAGTATTTTGCATCAATTCTCTCAATAAATTGATTGTGAATGTCAATGACTAGGGATAAATTTTTTGTTTGATCAATCTAAAAAAAAATTGTGAAATGAATTTGAAGTTGCATCACTAATTATGTTGGGGTGCGATTCTTTCCGATGTCTGATTAACAAACGTGATGCAAGTGTTGTATGATGCATTTAGAATGCCATTATTAGAACTCAGCAAAATAACTTGTACATGTATTTTTTGTCGCAATCTTTCAAGGAACACAACATGGTGTGACACCATTCAGTCCATATCTGAACTTTGATCCATCATATTTTCCACCTAGCCAGCCTGAATTTATATTTCCTGAGGGAGCTGTGAAACAAAGAGGCCGTTTTGAATTTGCATTCAGTCAAATTGGCGGGGCGTGTATAATTGGCGCTGGATTAGGTGGTGCGACAGGTTTTTATCGAGGATTGAAAGCCACTACTTTGGCAGGACAAACAGGAAAACTTAGAAGAACTCAGTGAGTTTTATCATAAGAATGTTAAAACAAACGCCAATATATGATATGATGAACTAACTGAATACACTTTACTATAGTTGGAGGCATAAATTGATGACATGACTCTTTTTAGATTAATCAATCATGTTATGAAAAATGGAGCATCGGTAGCGAATACTCTTGGAATAGTGGCATTGATGTACAGCGGAATTGGTACGCTTCTGGCCACTGTGAGAGATGATGATTCATTAAACACCCTCATAGCTTCTACTGCAACAGGAATGCTCTTCAAATCCACTGGTACACACAGCTTTTCGAAGATAATTAATCTATCATTGAGCACATAGATATCAGCCATCTTCAATTCGATACTCATTCAATTAATAATATTAATTCTCTCGCAGCGGGACTCCAAAAATGTGCGATGGGCGGTGGCGTAGGATTGGCATTAGCATCAATATATTGTTTGTGGACCAATCGAGAGTCATTGACGCAGCTACGACATCACCGCATGAACCCGGCGTAAGATCATGTGTGTACAAACCAGCAGTACCTTTTAGTTACAAGCCATTACCTCATAGACAATATAATAATTCAGTTATTAAACACATATATTCAACATGATGTGGTGAGAAACATGACGTCAAACGGGGTATCAATGTGCGAAATTGTTACGCCGTTTGTGTCTCTATCCACTAAGTCATTTAGAGACAAATTGATTCACTATCGTAGAATGTTCTCTTTGTTAGCCGTTGAATAGTTGAATTAAAAATTGAGGTAGTGTTTCTCCTCGAAGACAAAAAACAAAAAAAAAATTAAAGTTGATAATGGTGTTTCCTAATAAAGTAGATCTTAAAATTATATGAAAAAAGTTGCTGCTTTCGTAGCTGGACATTATTGCAATTCCTGTTTGCAACCATTGAATAACATAGACCCGGTTGCCTCACGCTTATTATCAATAAAATTGTAATTGCAATATTTAAAAAAAAGTGAATAAAATAATTAAATCATGAAAATAACAATTGTTCTATCAGTGATATTGTGTTCTCACAGTACTAATTTATGTTTCACTGTAACTTTCATTAAAATGGTGGTGAAACCCTTTTTAATCAGTTACCGATATCATGATTACATACAAGCAAAGAATGCCAGCCACACCCAAGTACTGCTTTCCTAATATCAATTTTTGGACGCATTAAGTCAATTATTACTTATGAAAATAATATATTTTCATTGCAGATCCAAATGATGATTTTCTCTGTCGAGTGCACATTCATGGAGTATAGCAACGAATACTTCGAAAGAATATTGTAAATAGTAATAGTGCACACAGAAACTTACCAAATTGAGTAATCTAACTGCAATGATCAATTCAAAGTAACGCCAAAATGAAATAAACAAATCTAAATTGAGAAATCTCGAAAATATTGGAAATTTGTAAATTACAGTGTGTCAGTAAAATACTTTAGGTCTACATACAGGCAATGTTTATTCAGCCTAAGTATTTCTTATTCTTCATGCACGTTTATTTACCTTAACAATATTAACTTGTATATGTATATATATTTCTTCGTATATATATATGTATGCAAGTTTATCTTTCAATTTCAACATAGAATGACGATTTTGTTGATATTCTAATCTTATCTTGCTCTCTCTCCGCGTATATGAAAATTCCCGATATCACGATACGACTAAGAGCAGAGTTTCTATTCAATACTCGAAATTCCAACTTGTTTCTATGTAAAATATCAATTTTCATGTATTCGTAATAAATGAACGCACTGCCAATTTTTCTGCATCAATTTCCTTTTTGGAGTAAATGAAATAGTGCAATAGAATAATTATAGATAATTTTCGGGACGTGGAAAACCCCCAATGAGTTAGATTTATCGTGCGATGAATCAGTGTCTGAACTGAAGGTGATTATGTGACATAAGTAGTGATGAGTTATCGGAAAATACTGTGACTTTCAGATTGATATTTCAAATTTCAGGCAAATACCAACTGGCTATTTCCTCAGGGACATTGACCATACGTACGTATATTGTGCACGTGAACACGCGCGCGCTAACTAAATATTTAAACTTTGCCGTCACACAATTTTACACTTGGTGTGACCTTAATGTTGTGTGTTTTTTTTGCTGTAATATAAGACTGAAGATGAGGCAAAACTACTTTCAGAGGTGAGCCAGGTGGTACATGTCAGTGGAATTGGAATGAGCAAAAAAGTGTATGTTTATTTGGTATCAAATGTTTATGCGTCTCTCCAATCGTTCAAGTGAATATGGGATTAAATAAAAAATCTGTGTCGTGTACAACTAATTTGGATGATCTTTTATGATCCTATTAAAATTTTGAATTGGTGTATGCACACATGAAACTCTACAACATATTCATGGATAAAGTGAGAGCTATTTCCAAAACGTAGAAGTTTATCCAGACCAAAGCGTATTTTTAATGTTTATGAAACTAATTTTTAAATAGATTCATTATTCCTATGCGGAGATGCATGTGTGAGTGTAATGAAATCATTGTTACAATTAATCTACATTTTATTATTCGATGAGATTATCGATCATCAGAATAACATATACGTTAAAGATTTATAACGTTCACATAAGTGATGAAAAAGGCATCCAGTTGCTCATCAACTCTTGCGTAGAACGCAGTGTTATGATTCGAGCCCGCGAATTTGTACACTTCCATTCGAATTCCACTTCGGACATGTGCTTTTTTGCATGAGTATCTCCCAAAATTTAATATATTGACCCGAAAATTTGATTTTGATGATAGAATCGTTGAAGTTATCGTCTAAATTGAAGTGCAGCAGTACTTGTACAGAGATAAAGATACAAATTTCTTTTATTCGTGTGAGAAAAATCAGACAAAGAAGAAAAACATGAATGGCATACAGACAGAGAAGCGTCTGGCGATCTTATATCCAACAGCTGCAATCCTCTCAACAATCTCGATAATTTGCATTGTGACTGCATGGCAATACTGGGCATGGACCTTGGACGTTTGCATTGACATTGACTGTGGTTGTATTTTCTACAGCATCAACACATTTACCACATTTATGGGTGGCAATGTGAAGCTATGTCACTTTGCTACTTATGGTCTTATCCCGCCAATATTTTTCGGCATTTGCTTTGGAATATACCACGGCTATCGGACCTGCATCAATAAGAAGTTAGGTGAACCGAAAATTGCTGCCGCATCAGCAGTTTACTGCAACAGGTAATGATAATTCACGAATATTTTTTCAAATAAATTAAGAACTACTCCAGATAGAATTTTCGTTCCCCATGTTTATTTTTGATCTACCTATCAACTTCTGACATGGTATATGTATGTCATTCTAGGAACAATATTGATGATGATGTTGTCGTAATAGTTCCCAAGAGGCGAGCCCCATGCAAACATTGGATGCCGCCCACTTTCTTAGCTGCATTGATCTGTTGTCTATCGCTTGCTCATGTGATTCTTGTGACTGATGGATATTACAAAACCTGCGAACAATACAAAAAACATGTTATTAAATTATTAGGATCGAGGGGCCGCGAGGCAGAGGTAAAAAATACGAAAATATTCAATTGTTAATTTACAATTTTATATGAAAAACAATATTGAAAATGTTTGATGATACTTGCATGATCTACAGGCAATTCATGATCGTTTGGCTTGCGGCGCAATATTTGATTTCATGGATTATATCCAACCGGACGAGAATAATTATCGGCGTGGAGATGAAATAAATACGGGTTTGTCATTACAATTTGCAATTGCTATGACATGGTGCAATTTCTTTGTGTGGATACTCATTTTTAGCACAAATTTTTCAATGGTGAGACGAAAGCATCGTAATCAGGACGAATCATTGTGTTGCTGCTGTTGGCATTGACATTTTTATCTCTTCTCATTGAACCGAACAGGTTGATGTCATGACAAGGATGCAATCAAAATAATTTTGATTAACAGAAAAAATTATATTACAATACATATTTTATTCGATCGCATTTTCTTCTCATACTTCCATTTTTACAGAGATATAATTAATTCATATTCTATATATAACATATCGGCATATACATATGTATATATACATATTATTCATTTTCCTTCCCTTCATCTTACATTCATATACAATATGTCACGACTTATTGCATACAAGGTGGAATTGTTAGAAAAAATAAATCACGAAACTTGACATACACTGTCATGTCGAATCAAGTTTGCCTTTTTTTTTCGCACATTTTGGTTCTACATGTATACAAATATATTATTCATCTCTGTTCAATATTACTCATTATTCTTAATCAATCAATTGTATATACTAAAACTAAATATTATTATATTTAAAGTCGCAAACGTCCAGCTAGTTAAACTGCGATTACGAACAATTTTATTCGCCCGCAAATTTTACTATATATATTTGTATGTTCACTACTTATACTATATATATATATATATATATATACTGTTAACAGAATACAATCTATCAAGTAATTTCTTATAGTCCATATGCGCATATAAAATAACAATGTCCCAGAATCCAAAAAAAAATTTCCCTTCTCCTCCCGAACAAAAATACATACAAGGAGTAATATAATAATAAATAACAATAGGTTTTCGAAAATAAAGTTAATAAAAGGTGTTCGGTGGGTATTCCTCGCGAAGGAAAGGGTTCCATAGCTGAGAATGAGAAGCTGTAAAGCCACAACATAATACATTCGTGGTATAAAATTCAAAAACCAAAAGCAACAATCCATAATAAAAGTAACAAATAAAAGTGCGGGAGATAAGAAAGATATAAATTAAACAAAATGCTTCTTTTTCACTCATAATTGTGGATGGTTTGTTGTGAAATGAAAATACTGCGGTATCTGGTAAGGGGCAGTGTACTAACATCAGGGCCGAAAGAAAAAAGTGTGAAACTCACATATTATACCAACCGAATGACACAAGCTCAAAACTATACTGATGCGGATAAGTGTGATCGTTCAAACTCACAAGAGAAAAACTAATATAATGTAGATGTTAATAGTATCACTGATCGATCCATTTGGCGGAAAATTCATCTTTTTTTTTATACAAATTTTTCATAGTATCAGCAATAATTGACACCATTATCGGAATGTATGTAATTTTTTCTCTCACAATGAACTGCGACTAATTAAAATCAAACGAAATCCATTGTCTCGATAATTCATTGAATCGTTTACCTGAGCCGCCTATTTTTGAACACAAAAATAAAAGATAAAAATGAATCTAATGTTTGTATTAAAATACTATGAAGTAAACGGATAAAATAACATTGATCAATTTTTTTCTTCCAATAAAGTTGTCTTGTCAACATTTTGCCAAACACATCAGCCACTAATTATCATATTATCTCTTCCTTTCCACGGAATATAAGTGTGCATGCTCAACTCTTATCTGTATTTATCGCTATTGACTTTTTTTCTCACTTCATAACTCACTCAATATACAAGATTAATTACTATGTAGTCATTACATTACATTATATTCTCGAGCCATATATATTTTTGAATGAAAGAAGGCACCTAAATATACATATCTAATTTCTATGCTCTAGTAATTTTGTATATTCAATTGATCAGACGACTGTCTAATTTTAATACATAATTCTAGTTTTAGATTTTCAATAATATATTGTCTCATCATTTTACATGAAAATTCAAGTATTTTGTTTTGCTTTTTTGTCTTTTGTATTTCCTCTCTTTATAGTCGAGTCAATGAAAGGCGCAGCTTAATAGCAATCATGGGTATATATTTACGGATGGAAGAGAATTCAATTCAGAAGACAGGTAACTTTATATTTGTTCGAGTTTTTAGTTCACAAACACCACTAATTTTTCATCCAATGCCCATTTCGAATCAATTCTAAGGCCTCATAAATATTTTCGCATATACAAATTATTATTCCATATAAGCTCTGGATAATCAGCCTCACTAATCAGTTGAACCATTCCCATTTGTTATCTCAATTCAATACTCATTGAAATACTTAGATCTATCAAAAATGCATTGTCGAAAAAATGGATAAAAAGTTTTCCCATTGGGATATTGGTCTAATAGAACATTCATTATTCGCATTCTTAATATTTTAGTAAGCTTTTCGAAATGAGTTTTACACTCAACGCATCAATTATGAAGATTTCAGTCTTCTGTGACAAAGGCTTTTCATGGATAAAAGAGAGTGAGAAAGAGAAATTATCAGAGGGAGAAAGAAGATTACAGCTATTGAATCAATATCCTTGCTATTAACTGCGCCTCTTTACTATAATGTGAATGCAATGTTTATAATATACCCAATGATTTTTTGTTGTTTTGTTTTGATATTTAATTTGTTGATTACACTTTTATGTATTTTAAGTTTATCGCATGTATTGAAGCGAGAGACAATGATCATTTGTGGAACGATGACATTTATATGCAATTACAAGTGTACACGTAGTCGTGAATATTTTATTCGAATTGTCTTCTCCTTTCTTTTTTTGTTTTTTTTTTATTCAATAGTTGAATGTCTCGAAAAATTACTATTTGTTACAGAATTTGCCTCTAAATGACCTTGATTCCATTCTTAGTATTTACTCCCTCATACCTAGTCATCTTCTCCGTGGCACAATGAATAGACCCATCAGATAATCAGTTGATTTAGCCAATATAGAAATCTACAAATCTCCAAGTGTATACAAACATTGTGAAAATGCGTAGCTGCAAAAATAGATGCCTGTGCTTTTTCTCCCTATCTCTCTCCTCAACTAGTTATATCAATTTTCTCTCGTCTATTTTTAATTTTTTGTGTTTTTTTTTCAGTATATTTTGTTTTCGTGTTTTTTTTTCTATTTTTCCTTTTTTTGGTATTAAGCTGCCAAGTTTTTCATCATCTTGGAATATTTTAAGCGCAACTTTTACAGATTTATATATGATCTATGATCATTTTTCCTTTCTTAAATATCATTCATCAAATTCATTCATGCCTTCTTTGTTTGCTTCCTTATTTTTTATATATAAACGAAAAATAAATCAAGCTTGTAAGTAAATACTTGTTTCGTTATTCTCATCTTAGAGCACATGAACTTATATCAACAAAAATCATTTAACATGCACCATCATTTGATCAGGTATACATTTTTTGCTATGATCAACAGAATCATTATCATATTTAGCAATCAAATTGTTATATTTGAATTGCCTAGGAATCTGAATTATTCCTCATGAATCATAGGCTTGAATATGAATACGTCATGCTAGCGACGAAAGCAAACAACGATAGTAAAAATAAAAATAAAATTTCATGTGTAACTCACATTCAAAACGATTCGTATTAGCTACCAGCGTTGGCTATACCTCAAGTAAATGGATTGCTCCGTCTTTTTAATGAACCAAAACGCTTTTCTGGCTCCCTAATAACTTCAAAAGGTGCAACAGCCGTACCACCAATCGGCCTTTCATCATTTTCATCGCTTGGGAAGTCCTCGAAGCTCATGTTACTAAATCCTGCGACACCACTTTTTTTTGCCTTCGGTGTTTTCTTGTAAGTAACTCCCTTGGTCGTTTTATGGGATTGTTTCATCGACAACACATTGATTGTGTCACATTGATTCTCATTCATCAAATAATATTTGGATTTATCATTCTTCGATTTATCTTTTTTATTATGTTTCAAAGAATCATCAATGACAACTAGAGGCTCTGGTGACATTGGCGTAAGGATATCGGGAGATTCATTGGCAGTCGATACTGAATTTGTCGCATTCACAATTATTCGTGCTGTATGCTGTTTTGCTGGCTGTGTAACGTAAATTGATTGTTGCAATTGCGATTGTTGTAATTTTGATTGTTGTTGCTGTTGCAACTGTAATATCGATGTGGGAATTTTCCCCAAATGCGGTGACTGAGCGCTGCTGGATAGAATTGTATTCAGTGCACTATCAACAAACGCCGGTGATTGCGATAATGGCAATGATGTTGGTCGTTGATGCGGTGGTTGATTCATTGTCAATGTGGCGAATTCATCAAATGGAATCGAACCAAATAAATCTTTTGGTGATTCGTCGTGCAAATCGATTGAATTAACTGTCACTTGACCAAATTTTGAATTTGAAATAACACAAGCGTTGACCTGCATGCGTTCATCCGGTCGTGATTGGTAAGATTGACAAGCGTTGACGTTATAGTTTGAATAGAAATTGGATTGAATTGGAGGCAACGATGACAATGAAGTTTCCAACTCAGGTAGTGCTGTATAGTTGCTAATATTGTTGAATGGATTTGTGAAACCCGTTGACTTGAATGGTGCCGAACCAAATAAATCTGTGTCTTCATCGATAATTGTTTTCGAAACGAATTTCGCTTGAGGCGTTGATGTAACAAAATCGACGTTCTCATAATTATTCCTATGAACTTCGGGTATTTTCGTAGTTCTTGGAATAACTGCCGGAGTTATTTGTTCGTCGGGAATATGATCAATCTCAACCAATGTGGCAGAAATAATTGGTGAGCTGGATACTGGTGTTACAAAATTATGATTATTTGGTTGTGGTGGAGGTGTACTTGGTATACTTGATGTGGGAATAATTTTCGTTGCACTATCTCGGCTGCCGCTACTTTTGCGTGAACTCGCAGGTCGTGGGAATGGTGCCAATGCAAAAACATCATCGTCAGGTCTGAAAATGCCTCCATTTTTCATTGTATTCATCTGATCAATTTCATCAGAAGAGCTGCCATTATCGAATAAAAGTGGTTTAGAGCCATATTGATGGCCGACGAATGGATCTCCATGCGATTGCTCAGGTTTTGATTCGGGATCTAATTCATCGTCGAGTAAAAGTGGCTTTTCACCATATTGATGGCCAACCACAGGGTCTGCATCAATTGTTGGTAACACACTTTGATGGGTCGTACTCCGATGTTTTCGTGGCTTACGCATACGATGATCGTCCTCCTGTGTTGCAACTGATTCACACTCGGCGTGGTAAGCAGAACTACCACACGTTCTTACACTCTCCGATATTGTTTCATCAATTTTTTCGTTTTCCACTTCATGATCGTCATCACCAACATTTCCATCCTCATCATTCATAGCTTTCAAATCACTTGCTGAACCAATTGAATCATCAGATTCGTATTCAACTTGGTGATGATTTAAATCGTGTGTCGTTGTCGCATCTTTTTTCCGTCTAGTCAATACTGCTTTCACACGCCGTCGTTTTTTCTTCATAATACGTTTTTCATTACGATGCGCTAATTCTTTATCACTGTCACTAGACATGTCATCCAAATTGAACGCCAATTTCTCATATTTTGAACGATCTTCAACTGGTACACGTACAAATAATGGTGATATTGGACTAGATTTCGTCAATAATGTTGCCTCGTCATCAATAGTTGTTAACGTGGGTTCAACATCGGGACTCCAGTGTACTGACACAATTTTTGCCGTTCGCACTTCACTCGTTATTGGTCCTGGAAAAAAAAATTAAAGATTTTGCTGTTCGAATTGTGCTGTTATAGAGTTAGAAAATGAGCGATTAATTGAAAATTAGAGATAAAAGTGTATTATGTGCATGTCTGTAGCTTCATGTATTCATATACATATGTATATTCCTGAAAGATGATGTTTATTATTTGCCAAATGAATTTGTTAGTTAGCCAAGCGGATATCCACTATAAATTCCAATGCCAGCTTGATGTTATTGAGCGCGAATATAAGAGATTATTAATTTTTGTGTAGATGATAATTGAGTTTACTTACCTAAGTACAGAAATTACTGTTCTTATTCAACAAAAAATATTTATTTGGAATATAATCAGTAGCATTTGTCCACATGTGCAAATTATAAGCTCCGAGTGAATCCCATTTTTGGCGGTGTATGAGTTTACATTTAATTTTTGTAGAGAAGTTAAAAACAAAGACTAGAAAAAATGTATGTTGTAAACAGAGATCTCATTATGTCATTAAATTATACATGAAGAAAATCATTTGATTTTAGAGATAGTTTTACCCAGAGGAAAAGAGTGAGAGGAAAGAAGGAAGAAAGACAGAATGAGAAAGACAAAGACAAAATGTCCGATTAGGTCTGTTACAAACGATTGTAGTTCGAATTTTTTTGTGTTGGATTTTGCCTTTTACCAGAATCATTTGAAAATGATTAATATCTTTTCTGATATACTATCGAAAGAGTTGAACAAAAATGAAAGAATTAACAGTTAGAGAGATTGAAATTCCATTCAGATTGATAATACACAATATGAAGTAAATTCATATTCATCTCTGTTATTAAAGCGTTAACACTTCGTCTGGAACAGTCCTAGTCAGATTTTGGGGGTCGAGGAACGATTGCAAAGAGAAGAAAAGGCAGCAATAATCTTCAACAATTATTGAATTATTGTCCTCATTTTCATATCATTATGAATATAAATATGATAATGATTGAGTGAAATTGATGGAATCAAGTGGAATGATTAATGCAGAAAATCGCTGCGTTTTCTTTTCAACTTGATGAAAGTGACTTGAAAAAACAGTACTCCGTGTGCTAATTTACATTTTTTATTGCTGTGAATTTGAATTCCTCAAGATACAGCGAGAACAAAAGTTTCGGAAAAAAAAGTCGACAGATGAATAAATCGAGGAAATCTATTCGATCGTATTCATTTATTTATACATTACTATATGTGCGTTCCTGCATTAGCTTATTGCAATTTTCAAAGTAAGATAAAAATAAAGCTCCAAGGAATTTTATGTTAGATTAAAGATAAATTATTGTGTACGACACGGGAATAGGATTATTAAATTGCACAAACACTTTTAATTTATCACGAATTGAAATAGCAAATAGTGGAGCCGAATTGGCACCTCCCAAATTCATTAGGGTGTTCCAGACAGTGGATACGCAAATGAAATTCTGTCAATCATTTTCAATTTTTGTGTCCCTTACACAATAATATTTGTTGTCTTCATTTTTTTTCCATATATCGCGAAATTATAAGACAGTGAAAATTAATATACCCATCCCGTTGCCGATGTGCAACATTTAATGCGTCGAGAAACAAATATAATACACGTATTATCGCTAGTAATCCTTAATCATTTTGTTCCATATCTTCGTTCTTTCTCTCATATCATAAGGCTTGTTGAAAGGCCCACCAACTTGGACCATTGCATTTCTATACATTACGCATATTTATGTATAATGCATTATATAATTTATAATAATATATTTTAATATCTTTATGAATAATTGTTGCAACCACACATATTTGATTATGTGTATAAATTCGGATGAAATGGCGCGTACTGACAAATGCATTTTTCATACATATATAATAATCATCTTTATCATTGTTGGTTCTTCATTTGTCAATAGCAGAATTAGGGGATACAACGGTATACGTTTTTTTTCCCTTTGTTTTTCTCTTATTCTCATTTCGTATTCGTTCATTTTATCATATTCACAATCGCGCCGATTTGTTCAATAAAAACAGTGCACTGTTAATAATATTCTATGTATGAATAAAAAGAAGAAAATAAATCCTTCTGCTCTTTTGTAAACGCAACATTTTGTTTTTGTCTCACCGTCTTTTTTCTTATAACTATATTTATATACCATGCATTCGAAATACTGAAATCGAAAAATGCCAGTATTTATCCATATCAATTAGACAAAATAAACGTATAATTTTTATATAAGCACGCGCAATATGTGTCAACATGTATATACACATACGATAATTATATCAATGAATGACTATTAATTGAGTTCTATACGCAATGACACAATAATAATCATAAGAGAACATCAACGACATGACAGTTGAATTCATAACAGTGTCAAAACGAACTTTTGCATCTGAAATCATCTAGACAAACGTAAATTCGATGTATTCTTTTGTGTCTTTTTTTTTTCTTGTTCTTTTCATATAATCAATCATGATTCGCAAAATTAAATGTGACAACACTGATCGAGATATATGATACACATATTTATATTTTTTTATGTATGCTTACGAGGAGTATTCAACTTCATGTAGATTATTGAGCGTAAAAATAACTGAGCAAAAGAAATCACAGTACTTTTTTTTTGTTTTCGTATTTTTCAGCGGGTTCGAACTGGTTTGATATTGGACAATAGACTGTTGATGACTTAAATCAAATGTTATTTTTCACATGTGAATGAGATAGAATTATTGAAGAAGTAATAACAATTAGACATTAATGAAAAAAGGTTGCTGAAATATATATTTTTTTGGGTTAGTTAGAAATGTTAATGGATGTTGTTATTCAAAGAATGAGAAAAACGATTGATAACCGACTAGATAATTCTATATACTGAATTTTTTGTTTCCCAGTTCGCAAAAATTCATTATGTCACATGAATATTTGCTCGAATTCTTTGAGTTAAGAGAGAATTTAGAGATTTTGTGAAAACTAAGTTATATATATGAGCATAAAAACTATAAATGTAATTCTACTCTTGACTATCTTTGGTGATGTATGCGAAAAAGATATGCGAATCAGACAAAAAAAAACAGATAATTTTCGTTAAAGCAGCTCCTGACACATATCGAATTCTCTCAACTATATGCAACAGAGTCATCTGTATCTCAACGAAAATTAATATACGAATTCCGACCCGCAAATGCACGAAGACAATGCATGGAATGATTGGTTCTCTATAATTTTTTCAATTAAAACTCAAATATCACGCCTTTTCTTCATTCGATATTGACAGCAATTACTTTCGATTCGAACGGATTACCAGCAATCAATTCGACAGTTTTTATTCGCGGTCTCAAAGGAAGAAGTTTTGCCGAGCACTTGTAAAATAATTCGTGTTTGTTTTCGTATTAGTTGAGGAGTCTAATTTTTTACACCTTGCATTCGGAAATATTATATAATTGTTTAATAACACTTATTTTACTGAAATAATAATGGAAGAGTATTGTTTCCAATAAGCTTCCCCTGCATTAATATCACGACAATACATCTCTTGAAGAAAGATTGTCTTAAGGTAAATTTTTAGCCATGAAAGAACTGAGCACTACGCGCAATTTTCAGGATGTACAATAACCGACGCGTATTGTTACGGAGTAATTTAAAGTCTCTAATCGCCCCTGTTGTGAACGATTTCGACACGTAAAGTCATGATTAGTTATTTGCTTGTTATTTTCTTCTTTTTTTTATCATTTTTCTTCAGAAAGGAAGTGAAGAGAAGGAAGGATAGAATTTACAGCGAAGAAAGGATTCTTAAGCATTACCTCCAGCGATTGCAGCAGTCTTGGATCCGAGCTTTGATTTTTTGCCCGCTGAAAGATAATTTCGTTTCGTTTTTTTATCATGCATTCGAAAATTCAATAAATAACAAAAAAGAAATGAACAGATACAAACTATATAATGCGTTAATAACGAAAAAAAAAGAAAAAAAAGACAAAACCAAAACAGGTCAAAAATTATATGAAGACATTGAATGAACAACCAATTCTAAATTAAAACAAACTAGAAAATCATCTTTAAACCTGCATCTGCAAAGGAAAGAAACTACTCACCAGGCAAAGAAAACGGTGCCGATTCAAACGGATCTTCTGGCAATTCCGCATAAGTCATCACCAAACTTTCACGGCTCTTCACTCCACTTATACTGCTGCTACTCCCTCGTCTTATTTTATCAAATTCAGCGCCGAATATATGATCTTCTGTTAATTGATTGAATGGTTGTGTATCCTCAAATGGATTCCATGTTGCCACATCGGCACTTAATGAACGACCTTCAACGCCCGACACACTGGAGAGTTCACCCTTGCATCCATCACAAACATAAAAAAATTAATGTCATACGCTCTTCAGATCATCACTCTGCTCAATGTATTAGTTCTTGTATGTGCAGTGGAGGACAAAATATTAAATATACGAAATGAAAGCCCTGTCCCGTCCCAATTTTTCTCCCTCTAATTGAAGGAGAAAATCAAAGCAATAAAGGAGGAGCACTCAAGACTTCTGAACCAAATAATAGATTCATCGGAGAGTCCGAGTAAAAATTATAATCAAACATTGCAGTGTTGAAATTTATTGTATGTTTCTTGAAACAAATCAAATGAAAAAACTCGAAGGGGAAAAAAAAAAAGTGCCGTGTACTTACAATACGTACATGCGAGGCACTAGCGCCGATACAAGGTCTCACGTCTGACTTGATTTCCATTGGTGTCACATCACCTGTGTGTGGTCGCACAGATGCATCATACGGCGCCAAGAATTGTGAAGTTTCATTAGCAAATACCCTGAAATGGAGCATCGGTGCATAAATAAAATATGAAGAACATTGAGCGAAAGAAAATTGAAATAAATGTTGAAATAATTTACGCTAGAAATTTTATACATACTTATTGAAAGCACTTGTATCACTGACATTCCTACGATGTCTCGTTGATAACGAGGATGATGACGACACCGTTGCCGGACTATCTGGAGGCGATGTATTAGCACTAATATTTTGACTCAAGCTCTCGGGTTTAATTATGGGTTTAGACAAAACCAAGGGTGCCAAATTGGGTGGATGTTTACTCGGTTGTGTTGGAGTATTCAATTTTGATGACAATTGGGTTGGAGGTAGTGGTGGTGCAAACATAAGTGACGGTCCAGCCGCATTCGTTGGTGTCGTTAGTTTTGGAAGAGCTTTGGTGGATCCAGGTTTGGGTGCTATGGGTGGAGGTATTTTCGTCGGAGGTGGCATGGTACGTGCATCGTCTTTAAATGGGTCTGGATAGCCAGATGGTGGGAAGAGCGCTTCGAGATTACCATCACTTACGCCCACTGTTGATGGTCTCGATTCATGTTGTTGTCGAACATCAAAATAATATCCAGTTTTATCTTGAACGGTAACTGGTGACTGTTGTTGTTGCTGTTGTGTTAATAGCGAATGTCCGATCAATGGGCTTTGCGATTGACTAAATGGTGACGTTTGCGTTGGTATAAAGGAAACACTTTGATTCGGAGACGAAATGAGCGGTGAGACTTGGACACAGGACGATTGAGCTGGAAGTTGTATAGGTTGAGGCTGCTGGGGATTATTTGAAATGGCTGACGGTCCTACTGTTTGTGATACCGTTTGACCCAGATATTGTTGAGTTGTGTTTATAGACGCAATTGTTGATGGATTAACTGGAACGTATGATACAGAATTTCCAGGGATATTTTGAGTCATTTGATTTCCCTGACCGGATATTTGACTGACTATTTGACCACTCAAACTTATTGGGCCTGTACCGACTCCTTGGCCCTTTGGCCTTTGTCGTGGGGTGACTGAAGTACCTTCAACAGCTGTGATCGGCGTTGGTTTAGCAATTTTTATTGATGCCGAACGTTTAACACTTTCAGATTCTATAGGTGCTGTTGGTAAAATTTCTATTGTTGGTGTTGGAACTTTCTGCAATATTATAACGAATTTTTCATCAGTCGGAGAAGAATATAACGAATCAGAGTATGAAATATAAAACTCGTGTGGGAACTTACATATAAGTTTTGTACAGGACAATCTTTGCCTTGCAATTGAAAAGCAACAACTGATACTTGGAAAATGTCAGGTCGCAAATCTGGATCTGGTTCGAGCATGTATCGAATCAAATTATGTAGAGCTTTGCTATACCTAGTGAGGAAGATAAAAATGAAGAAAAAATTAAATTGGATTGATAGGATAATTGAAGCTTAATGGAATCATAATTAGAAAAAAATATTTTTACCTAGAATTATCAGGAATGGTGAAGTTGCCCGACTGAATAGCGAGTGTACTGTCTCCGAAAGGTAACGTGAAAAAGCATAATTTATACAACAGACATCCTAGCGCCTAGAAAAAAAAACTTGGATAATGAAACAATGAAGTAAGAATAGAAGATTAAGATAATGATAAAGAGAAATCCGATTATACGGTTTTCGTCGATGATAATATTAATGCAATTGTACCCAAATGTCAGCTTTAGTTGTTATAGGTCTTCCGCAATACATATCAACCATTTCTGGTGCTCTATAACTCAATGTTGTGTATTTCTTTATTTCTTCTTCAACTGTAGCCGCCCCTTGAACATTTGGATTCAACACTTTCCCCGTTGCCGATCCAAAGTCACATAGTACATAATTTCCAGTATCAGCAAGCAATATGTTTTCCACCTTTTTATTCCGAAATGGGAAAATATAATGAACAAAAATAACATTTTATTTTCATGTGGAAACTAATAAAAACTTTTTCACAACTCACCTTCAGGTCCCTATGAATTATCGGCGTTTGACAGTGATGTAATCGTGACACGGCTTCACAAACGTCGCAAAATATCTGAAGCACTTCAGATTCACTAAAACCTGTTTGTAACCTGATAATGAGAAATGAAACAAAAGAGTAAACATACAAATGAATTGAATGTGCAATAAAAAAGAAAGATAATAATGATGACTATTTGTGTTTCTGTCTCTCATACTGTTCTTACCTGTTATTCATGATTTGGAGAACTTGGGATTTGCAATAGGGCATGAGGAGTAGAAGCTCATGAACCCCACCGCCTGTGTGAGTAATACTACTATCGACATATCCTATAATATTTTTATGTCCACTCAAGTTGCTCTGAAAAAAAAATCACAAACGGAATTTAACAATTTTTTCCCTCATTAATTGACTGTAAAGAAAACTCCAATATTGTATAGGATATATTAATTGTAAATTCACTTTTCTTCATTTCGTTAAAATACTCACAGCTATTTGAATTTCTCTCTTGCAAACATTGAGATCGTGCTCGTTATTGACATACATACGCTTGAGAGCATATTTGCCGTTCGATGATTTTACCAAAAATACTATAGCAAATCCTCCTGTAAAACAATGAAATTCAGATCGAATTACTACCATAGAAGACTAAATGTAAAAATCGGAAAATCAACTTCAACGCAACTAACTTTGTAACTATTTTTTTTTATCTTTCATCTCAGGTATCCAATTGGACAATTTCATATAAGTTAAAATTACATATACACGCACCATAGCATATGATAACCCCCTAATTTATATTTCCAGATAAGATAAAATAGAATCGAGTATTAGATAAAGATATATGATAGCATTGCCACGTTATATATCAATGTACGAATATGTAAGCTTTAGCATGACATATTGGGCAATACAATTTAATTCATTTCAAACAATAAAACCCATGAATCAATCATGACCAATCAAGGGGCAATGTCTAACACACAAGTGTGTATTCTAAAACATTTATATGGGAATATCATAGCAATCAAACATTATTATGTCTCCCTTCAACATCTTCGCACACAAATAAATATCAACATCTCTCATACGCATGCAATGTCTCATCACAATTTATTATCGACCTCATTTCCATACAAAATTATTCATCGTGTGAACGAAAATAATCTATGTCAATATTACAGTTGTACACTATAATCAATTGACACCTGAAAAAGAATATTATTGTTGAATATTTAATATTTAGTGGGCGGCAACAGGGGGAGGAATCATGAAAACCTTTTATCAAAAAAAAAAAAGATAAATACTTATATTTTTCACTTCCTTTTTTCCTCTTTTTTCTCTTATTTACTACGATGCATAAGTTGTGTAGACGTTATTTCCTCCTGATAATCATGATGACACTCACCTTCAGCAAGAACCTCCTCAACTGTGACAGTATGTCGGTTAACAACGAACACCTTGCCCAAATAACTATTTGTCTCCTTCGATGTGTTGTCAATTTTGGAGAATAGTTTCTTCATATTGGCGATTTTTCAATCTGGCTTATTTCACAACGGAGCATTGAACGATAAACTGTTTCACTTAACGGCCGGTTATCTGGAGCATACACAAACGATTACGCGTGAAAGTCGTGCGATGAAAATATATTACTTCTCCATCTTTCATAGAGTCCATTTTTTTCAACCTTTTTTTTCATCATCAAACATAACGCAACGAAATACAGAATGCAATAATAATTCACACAGAAGTTCCACACCCTAATTCAATTGTTATAATTATACTCACGTTTATAAGTTTGATTATATATATATTATGTTCAATTTGTCTATCGATTAATCATCGACACAGTGTTTTAATTCTTCAACAAATTTAAATGTGTTCAATATCTCATGATAACAAATCGCAGTATTTTGCTCTCTCAGCCAGCCGACATTTTCGGGCTGTCTGCTGTCTGTGTTCTCTCTGTGTTTTTTTTTCTCCTTTACCTTTCATCTAATGCGCATGCGTTTCACCGCAACAGCGTTGGAAATCCGAAAAAGCAAAATTTCGACAATAGAATAACCTTGAAATAAAAAAGTCCTATTGAATGGAATCGACTAATAACATCAAAGAATACCAAGTCCATTTCTCGCGTCCCACGAAAATTTTAATACCTACCCGGAAAATCAGAGGGCGATACTTGTTCAAGTTGAAAGTGGAAGCTGAGCGTATACAAAGAACAGCGCCTCTACTAGCTCAGATGCTAACTGTTCAATTTTCCTTCTTTCTCTTTCTTCTATGGGATAGTTTTATTTCATAGGAATTTTCCATTTATAATGTTAGTTCGAAAGAGAAATTTAAAGATTGCGGAATGTTCAGAATGTCTGCCGGTAAACCAACAGTTGGAGGAAAAAAAAAGGAAAAGAAATAAATTAGACCGGAAATATATGTCCCACAACTTCCGGACTAATGTCAAACTCTTCATATATCAAGACGATGTCCGTCAAGGTTATACGTTGGTGAATGGAATCCGCATTTACGCTGCAGACTGAACATAATTGAAGAAAATGATTGTACGATATAGTGGAATATTAAGCATAGAATGCAGATCATAGGTCATCATTCATTATATCCGCTCAAATGGTCCCGAAATTTGAAAGAAATTCTGCTGTCAACCGGCGCATGATAAACTAGCGCGATTTTTCACTATTCGCGAGAATGCTGAAGTTAAATATTGATGTATAGCCCACAAATATATCAATTATTCCGCTGTGTATTTGCAATTATCATTGGTATGTCAACACATTTAACGATTCGCAATTATGTATGAAATGAAAATCACAATTAATCCTGAATATATTGTGAACTCGCGTAGTTTCAGTGTATACACATTACTATTATTGAATTTACGACTATTTCAGCTATCCAATTTTCATTCAGTTTTCAGTGACTAAATAGAACAGAGAAAAATCGAAATGAGCGATGAGGAAGATGACGTTGATGTCCTCGATGATATTAAAGCACTGGAATATGCATTAGCACAAGAAGCAATACTGTTACGTTATGGGGATGATGACCATGATGACGATAATGACGTTGAGGATGACACGCCGACAGATACCCTCCCAACTGAAGCAATATATTTACCTATCTCGAAATACGAGAATGCATCTGAAGATTTTTACGACGTTGTCGAATCAGCGATTGAAGCAAATACACGTCTTTTAGAAGCATACAAATCAGCTCTTGAAGTTGTCGATAATCGATTGGATGAGTGCACAAGACGACAGCAAGAGGTGCTTTATCAGATACAATTACTTGAACGTGGTGGTAAGGCCAACTGGCGTATCCCATATATCAAGGCTGGCTTCCCATATTTTAAAGATGAAACTCTCTTTCGTGCTCCGGCTAATGACGATGAATTATTGAAAAAGAAACGAGATGAGTTTGCAATCGTTTATTCACGTGCACCATCTAAATGGTCACCAAGAGGACGTGCGAGTTTGTGGAAAGCCTCACGCGCTAATGCTTCGTTGAAATATCTTGAATTGATGAGATCAGTGAATCGAAGTAATGATGCCTCATCAGATATGGATTATTTGGTTCCATCGGACTTTTCTTATGTATTAACAACTTTGGGTGATACTGAACTTGATTGGATGAGAATATCAGTGAAAGACATGAAAAGTCGGTATACTTGGCAAGCATGCAAAGCCATGTGGGATCTCCATATGAAACCAACTAATAACCGCAACAAATGGAAAAAAGATGAAGACAAAAGATTAACGTCCTTGGCAAAATCACTTGACTGTCAGAATTGGGATTTAATTGCGGAAAAATTGGGTACACGGAGAACGTGTTATCAATGTTTCGTTAGATACAATACATTAAATCCACCATCGACACTGACTGTCAATGTTGATGCTCCATGGACTGCGGTTGAAGATGATCTTGTCCTCGAATTAGTTAGTAAATTACGGACTGGGGATATGATACCTTGGACATTAGTGACATATTATTTAGGAACTAGAACAAAAAATCAAATTTATTGTCATTGGCGGTATAATTTGGATCCAGCATTGAAGAAAGGCCGATTCACATCTGAAGAGGATCAGACTTTATTGAGTGCTGCTGATAAATATGGCACAGATTTTCCTCGAATAGCTGCTCAATTTTTTCCGCATAGATCATCTGTGCAACTGAGTAATCGCTTTCGTTTGTTAATGTTGAAAACTGATGAATCCTATAATTCATGGACATTGACAGATGACAAACAATTACTTGCATTGTATAATGAATTTGGAAATAATTGGAGTGTTATAGGCAACATCATGAATAAAGATCGGACGTATGTTCGGCATCATCATGCCGCACTTACACGTCATTTATCCAAAGGAATTCAACTTCATAACGTACCCCGAAAGCGAAAGCTGATATCTGCCGATTGCGATGATCTCACTGATGATAATGAGATTGATATGAGGGTAAAAGATAATATTGATGTACAACTTATGCAATATTTTCATAGTGTACATACATTTGGTGTACGTAATGCTGGTCCAGGTAGAAAACGAAAGTATCACACCGCTGAACAATTGGAAGCTAGAACCAAGCGACTTCACGACGTATTCAAAAAATTGCACGTTAATTTTAGTATACCAGAAAATCTTGATGATTTTGAAGAACTCACAACAATGGATAAACAATTACTTGCATCATACAAACAAACTTATTCTACTAATGCCCCAAGATATACACCTGATCAAATCGAAGAATATCGATTAAAAATGTTTCATACAAATAAATTGGATGATGACACAGAGCACTTCATTCCACCAGCACCATTCGGCTTCTTCCAAAATGTACGAAAGAGAGGAAATTCAAGAAAAAGAAATACAGGTATTGACGATCATGATTGCCATTTGGAATTGGTGATGGAATTTAACACCCCCCAAAATATTCTTGACATGATGAATGACGATGAGATACAAATCTTTAATAAATTCACGTCATTGATGATACGAGACTGTAGAATATCACAATTCGTTGGGCGATTTGAGGAGCAGTATATGAAACCATTGAGAACAGTTGCGAATGAACCAATCGAATGTTTAGACCCACAAGTAGGCCCATCATTCTCAACAGATGAAATACCATTGTACAGAACGGATGATAGTTATATAGAGCCATGTTACTCAACACTTGTTGGATATCAATGTTTACTGAACATGCAGAAAATGATTCATAAAAAACCTATACCTGATGATATAACGATAGAAGAGAGGATTCCTTATAAAGATGGCAAGCAAGCGGTTAACTTATTGAAAGATCGTCTTCTCACATTATTCAAATATCCAGTTGGTATGGCACGAATACCCGTTGTTAATAAGCTATCCAAGAACAATGAGGACAATGAGGACAATCAAGACAATGAAGACAATGATGTAGATCTGGATACAGATGAGGAGTCTGTAGACGACGAAGGGTTGGATGTACCTGTCACAATCGAAAATCGAACTGTATCACCTCTAAGTGAATGCGAAGCGGAAATCATATCTGGACACGTTGAAGTATCAACGCCGGTTCGATTGAGCTTGAATGTGATAAAAACATTACGAAGAAATAACAGAAACAAGACTCGCGAAGTAACTTTGCCAAAGAACCAACTATGATGCAAAATTGTGTTTTATATTCTTCCAATAAGGTTCTGTGCTTAACGTGTCATCAAAATATTTTCGCGGGCAATCTGGATTCCCAGTATTCATGTAAATAATGATTATAATAATAATGACTCATTCGGATGGATTGATTGCAAACAGTTTATTAATCTTTCCTACTGAATCTCACACTTATTCTAGTGTACATCAGACTTCACTACAATTTTTAAAATATAAATATTTTATACGTATTTTTGTACATTATTATTGTATTCCAATAGAGTATTTCAAAAGACTTATTCTTATTTATATACTAGACAGTGACTTTCGTTTATTAACCATCGATCTGTGTGTATATATATATAAATGTTATTAGCAACATATGCCATACACAAAATGAATGTATATATGCATGTATGTATACATAAAACAATATGAAAACAGAGGAGAAGTACGACAATGTTCACAAATTGCTTTCGAAATTTTCTTCTTTATTCAGAATAGATCCTGTTTTTTTTTTTCAGTTCATTTTCATTTATAAGTGTGCCAATGGCAATTTTAATTCGGAGATTCTGGATCTTTGATAGGCCCAAGACAATAACGATACGTGAATCAAATGATAATTATAGAACAAATAAATGGAGTTAATATTCATGGTATTCATTGAAAATAAACAGTAATGCAATCATTGCGTATTATTAGCGAAGCTCGGAAGAACTGAATATTTACAGTTTCCAAATTTAATTGAAAAAAAAATGGTGTTAGTGTTGCAAACTTCAGAATGGAACATTTCCATCATAAAACTTAATAGATGAAATTTTCGGAGTCTTTTATGTGTTTGTGTGTGTGTAGGTGTTTGTGTGTGTCCGTATGTACCGCAGATTCATGCATATGAATAAACACATCCAATAATTTTTTGGACAAAAAGGTAAAATTAAAAGATGTATCTATAATACATGTTAAGACACGTCATCCGCGAAGAAATTTCATCACATTCAGAAAAGAATTACTTCTTTTTGGTAGGTAGATTGACACCAGTAGTCATTATCAATGCACATCCAGCTGTGAAAACGCTCCACAATAGAAGGCTTGATTCGGCTTTATTCAGCAACAGCCGAATGCTATCAAGGATTAATTTTAACATTCCATTAGTCACTGGCACAGCTGTTTTGTCCGGAAGAACCTTCATCTTCGCGAGATAATCCAATAAGGGCGTATGGTCACGAGTAAAGATTGGGAAGTATTCACCTACGCGTTCTCTTGTCCACCAGCTTTGAACGTTGCCTCTGAAAGATAAAAATAATTGGACATTAACGCCACATTTATCACATAATAATTGGTCGGAGTAAACAAAAGAAAAAAATGTGCGATCATTACGTCTTCCTCCACGAAGAATAGTGATAATGATAAAGACTGGCTTTGATATATTTCGGTGGTTTATCGCCGAACGGTGTTTCAGCTTTATTTAACAGTGCCAATACTTCAGGCTGTCCAGACAATAGACGATAAACAAGAGACATAATCCATGGATTTTGATGGTATGTTCCACGAGCGGCGAACCACATTTGCCAATCCAGACGCGGTGTATGGGGTGCTATGTAAATGTGGAATTATAAATGCAATTCAACATCAATGAAAGGTATAAATTGATTCACCTGATTTTTAGTTGAAAATTCAATAAAAAAAGTGAATATACGTATTTACTAACCGACAAGAGGCAAGGATTTATTAACATTTCCTGGTTTGTAAAGAAATTCATATTCCCTCCATGGTCCCTCAATATCGTTGCTACCTTCAATAATAATTTCTGGTCGACCATCGATTCCTGTCATCCGATCAAATAATCCATGTTTATTAACAATACGTAAATGGCCCAATTTGTTGTATGCGTGTTTGATTTGAGTCGGTATTGTGACGTTGTGGTTGGGATGCAACATCGAGAATGGAATCTAAACAAGAAAATTAATTTCATCAGTATACAACTATTCATCAGTCATACATATTGATGAATAGTTCATAATTTAATTAACAAGATTAACTCACAGCACTCAGAATGAAGATGCCACATATAGCGGATGTGCAAATTAGAGTTGTAATTGTTGTGATGATTGTGTTTCCCATTCCTTTTGTCGAAAGAATGGAGTGTGTTATTGCATCAGCAACCGCAAATCCAAGTGAAATTAATCCCATATACAAAGCAATAAGAATGACTGAACTCAGGTAATCATCAAATTGCATTTGAGTAAATCCTAGAAAAAGAGTCGTCCCCATTTATCGTATATGAAAAATATACCAAAATGAATTGGAGTCCCATTTAATAATTTTGCTGAGTCTTTATAATTTACCGATCTCCGCTGCAATCGTCCAATTTTCAAGGAACCTTATCTTATAAAGGACTACGGTTCCCGCAGCAACTCCCGAATAAACAACTAAATTGACTAGTATTGACAAATACTTTCTGACATGAATACCGTTATTCTTCGATTTTTTTCTGTAAAAGAATTGATCGTCTAGTAATGCAATAGACATACAAATAACTAGGAAATCACGGAAATTCCAATTGCCAGTGGCGACTATGTGAAGTTGCAGATACATCTGAAAAAATGAAAAACATTGAGAATACATGAGAAGTTTTTCTTCTTTCCTTATTTGCTCCTGTAATAAATCTAATTACCTGGATATAAAAAGCTGTTATTCTGACTTTTCGATTTGGAAAGAAAAATAAGAATGGTATGACCAGTTCAGATACATTGGTGAAGACAGTATTAAATTTGAGATACCAAGTGGGCAGATGATGAGCATACCATGCCAATGGTCCAGGTAAACATTCAGTTTCAAAGTGATGCGATAATGCTATCAGGGAAAGAAAAAAATGTTTAAAACCGTCCTTAAATATTGTTGTATTCGATTCAATTATTCAATCACGCGTACCATCAAGATTCCACCAAACGGGACACCCAGAAGCAAGTTTGACAGCGCCGCTGGAGAACATATAACGGAATAGCAGCCAACGAATACCCCAAAAGGTCACAGCATCACTGGGACTCCGCGTTTTTCCTCTTGCCGGAACGAAAATTGGTGCTATGATTATACACAGGAATCCAGCTTCGAGTAAAAGTGTGTCCCTTCATGAAATAATAACGAATACTTTATATAAATACATCTTCATTAATAATACAAACATCCAATACATGATCTATTTTAATGTCTGCAATGTCTCTGAGTTTTCAATCGTCCTTGAATATATCACCCGATACTTTTCAGTTTTACCCAAGATCTCGATTTCTATATCATATTACAATTTTGCTATATCATATTGTGCAACTCAGATCCATTACAAGTCTTACGGTTGTGAATAAACATAATATAATCTGAGTTATGGAAAAATTTCGTTTCACTATTCGGTATCAATAGAATGTAGTATAACAATATACATACCATTGGTATTGTACAAATACTTGTCCAACTTGATACATTGAATAGTACAGTGACCATAGCAGCAAGAATACAGGCGAAATACAGTATCGCTGTGAGACAAATCTGCGGAACATAAAACAGATATGGAATTTTAATAAAATACTCCTCATTTTCTTCTCTTTTGATGAACTCACTGATAAGTTCACACTTACCCTAAAAATGAAATTAGAGTACCAAGTAATGCTACAACATCGAGCATGTATTCTACATTCAATCCTAGATACGGTGCGAGCCACATGAACGTTGGCTTCTGAGTCAATTTCTGCCACAATGAAGCTTTTCCTTTCAAATCCAATTGAGTCCTCGCAGGCAACAATCCATTATCACCGAACAGTCCTTATAGGTTTATGAAAATTGCGAGAAAAAGATGTATAAATTTACATATTATAGATATATATCCATTTAATTCGTAGATCAATACGTTATTTGAATAAATAAATGGATTAAATCGAACTAAGGATTGTACAAAAGCAATGAAGATTGTTCCTATATCACAACGATGATAATGAAAATATGGAGCAAAGTTTAACAGCAATGATAAAAGTTGTTTTGTTCTGAAATAATGTTGTCTCACAATTTTTATCAGAAATCAATTAGATGCCAATTAACGAAACCAAACAGATTACAACCACACATTGAAAACATTGATCAAAGAGTGAAGAAACATATGCAAGCCAAAATAAATCCTTCGAAACAATATATCGATTACCGGCTTTTTGCAATGTTTACTAAGATTTAGTATTCTGTAATAGAATACCAATTGATAAACGTGAAAGCCCATTTACATAGTACGGATTAGCCATATTGTATTATATCACATGGGAATTAAACAATAACTTTCCACCTCGAATCACTGGTGTGAATTGCAGTAGGATGTTAATTAATTAATTGAAGAAATTTGAATTTGTTACGAATTGTAAAATATCCATCGGATCATAAGTCAATATGAAATTAATTTCAGGTAGACAAAATTCTTCCGTAATTGATTTCTATTATAAATGAACTTCCTTCAGCAATGAAATGTAATGTGAAACCTATAAAATTATGGAAGAAAAGTGCAAATAAGGAACTGTACCATACGCCAAAAAGTTCTTTCAATGATAAGACTAGTTACACGTATACAAATATAAATACAAGTGAAATGTCGAGACATGAAATTGCAGATTATCTTAAGTCAGGTCAATTGATATCAGTAACAACAATTATTTTATATTTTTTTTTAATTTTACATTCAACTCACCGGGTATCTGTATGTAGAAACTCAGGAACGCGAAGAGATAAATGATGCATATACCTCTGAGGAAGAGATTACGCGTGTACCGCACTTCAATCATTATTCCTTTTATTTATTGGCCTAGGCGTATTGAACTGTTTGTTGATTGTTCTATACAAGTAAAAATACACAGGCATTCAATTGAAATGATAAAATATTAATCTAATAATATTTTCAATCAACAATATAGTACCAAGCACTTGCCGCAATCCTGCGTTCTATTCGGCTTTCCACAAATGCTTCAACGTTGTCGGTGTTTCGGTACTTTCATCAACGTCATAAAAGTGGGGGGGTAAGACGAAGAAAAGAAATAAATCGACAGACGATACTTCGATTAATTCAGAATGACCAACTGTTTAATTTGTACACCTTCATATATGAAGAATTTGACGTGGGCGGGATGTTTGATTTTTGAATTTAAAATCAATATGGCAGCCGTTTTTCAATAGAATCTCTCATCATTTTCGATATATCGCAACGCAATATCCCAAACTTGATTGTAATCATTATCAAAATTATACCATGAGAACATTTTCCTTTACAATAAAAGTATTTAATAAATATTTCTGATTACAGATCACACAGATTTTTGAGGTTATGCAGATCATGCTGAAGTTGTCAACAGAATGCCAGTGTTGAAGGTTTGAATAAGAAAACATAGAAGCCCAGATCTGTAAGAGGCATTTGTATGGTATATAGGCATATTTGCATTCAGGGATTGGATTTGTTGAGTTCAAAATTACATGGGCCGGGTAAATTCCTATCAAAGCTGAAGCAAAACATAAAATTAGGCGCAACGTATTTGATTTTCCTCTCAGTGCATACGAGATCGATGCGTTGAAGTTATTGCGAATCCAGCATAGATATCGACGATAGTGCTGCTTAAGGTTATGGTGATCACTTCCGATTCCGGGATCAAATCGCCTTATGGATCTGGGCTTCTATAGACTTCTATTCTGTGGTTCAAAATGGAAAAACAATTCTGAAGTCAATAGCATACGTGAATATCGATTCCACTGTTACCATCACTTACTGAGTCGTAATTACGACCAATCTTACCTTATATTATTATGTTATTTATGGAGACGGCGCAAATTGATGTACGCGATTATAGGTTCCTCTGAGTTTACAGTGTAGTATGCGTTTTTTACATTATTTATTTTATTCGAAGAGATAAGTGCATTTAGAATTTTATCAATGTTGACCGCATAACGTGAATCATGAACAAAAATAAGGAAAGAAACCCGATCTCATATATAACTGTATGTATATAGCGAACAAAATGGTGAGATAGTGAGAACTTGGTAATTGACACGTCAATCACGAAGCATTTTATATGAAATATAAATATATATAAAGTTTACAAATTGCGGGTATAGAAATACATTCCTAAATTAGACGAAAATGTCACTTGAAGGAAAATATAACACGAAGAGTCCGGGTAAATATCAAACAATTGATAGTAATATCCTAATTGTTTATATGCTGTACATATATTCGTTGTTTGTTTATGATTGTCTTTTTATTTTTTTTTTGAAGCTGTGAAGCGATTGATGAGAGAAGCTCAAGAATTGAATGAGGCCACCGAAGAATATCACGCATCTCCTTTGGAAGATAATCTATTTGAATGGCATTTTACTGTTAGAGGACCGCCATCGACTGAATTTGAAGGTGGAGTTTATCATGGACGGATAACTCTACCAGCTGAATATCCTATGAAACCACCGAATATAATATTGTTAACAGTAAGCGTGATATTCTTATCTATTATGCGAAGTAAAATGGATTCGTGTAGGAGGAGAATTGAATGCTTCATATTTCACTGTGTTTTTAGCCAAACGGACGTTTCGAAATACAGAAAAAACTTTGTTTGAGTATATCAGGTCATCATCCTGAAACTTGGCAGCCGTCATGGAGTATAAGAACTGCTTTATTAGCACTCATTGCATTTATGCCAACACCAGGATATGGTACCATTGGTTCACTGGATTATAGTGCTGAGGAAAGACAAAAACTTGCGAAAAAGTGAGAGTTGAGCTGATAGGAGACGATGTAGAAAAAAATGAATAATTATTATACGAGATGTTTATATTTTCGGAATTAGATCTTCGGGATGGAAATGTGAGATTTGTGGTCCTATTGACAATTTATTGAACGAAAATCATCAATCCGCAACGACTATGAAATCAACAAAGTCTATGCCACAAACAGGAGGGCATGTATTAGATCCGTCAACTGTTCAAGTGAGTATTTTTTTAATGATAAAATACATTATTTCAAGTGCATTCATTGATATCATAATTTATTGTGATATTTACTTTTCTATTATTCATTGATAAGTTCGAGGAAGCTGCAGCACCCAGTACTGCTGCTACGGTAAAATTACCTTCTATAAACAGTAATTCGGATGAAGGTCTAAGGCAACGACTAATTGACTTTCAACAAGACGCAAATCCTTCATCAGTACCACAAATAGATTTAGCTGTAAATAATAGACAGCTAACGATTCCGTCATTCAACGATTTTTTCTGGAGTGTAATTATAATAATTTTGATATTAGGGATCATTTTCCTCATCATGAGACGATTATTCCTCGTATAACGGAGTTTAATCACAATTAATGTGATGAAAAAATAGTGCATTAAAAATTGAAGACCTAATATAAATTTCTGGCTTTCAAATTGAGGTAATACTTATATTTTTTTTTTTGGCTTTACAATCAACTTTGGTGTTCCTTTCCCGACTTCGAGTTTGTGAAAATATCAATATTATTCACGCTTAAAATATTTCATGGATTGCAACTAGTATTATTTATAATTCAACAGTATCGTCGAAAAATTTTTCAGTTCAATTTTTCATATAATAAAATAATTGTGTTGATATAATGTTAAAATTTTTTCTTCCGTGCTATCTTCAATATTCTGGCATAATCTCTTCAATAATCATAATAGAAAAATACAACTAACCATTCATTACACATCAGTAAATTTAACATTATCATCTAGCACCAGTCCATTCGCCAGTCTCTTTCAATGTTTTATCCGTTAATCTTTCAATTTCTGTTAACAATTGTTCCGTTTCTACATCAATACACGTTTCATTACCTTCCACGGAATCCCATTCTAAACTATTTGGTGTAGATACTCTTGACCATGGCGAAGCCGTTAAACTGGACGGTTGACTGCCGTGGCTCGAAGTTTTCGATGGTGAATCATTTGTACTCTCAAGTCGTTCATCATCGACGGCTAAAGGCAATGGAATAACTGAAACCACGGTGAAACCCATATAATGATTATATTCCTAGACAATATAAATTTATCATACCGGTCTCACCTTCATGTTCCCATTCGAGGTCTAACGACGAGGCCGGGGTTGATGAGAGACAACCAGGATGTTTCAATAAAATTCTAGCATCCAAAGTTTGCATTGATGCATTCAAATCAGAGCTGTATGAAAAATAAAATATCAAAGTGTTGATACCTGGCTTGTTTAATTTCTTTATTATTCATAGTAATCTTCAATTTACCTAGTCGACGCATTATTTTTTGACTGTAAGCGGGTATATTTATTGGACCCACGTTTCCAACACCTTTCTTCAACGAGTTCCAACGTAACTCCACGTTTTCTCTAAACAATGATATGGATGCGAATAATATAAAGTATGAAACTATTATCAGTGTAATATTGGTTCACATATGATTAATTACCTTCAATTGTTTGAAGGAGAGGAATGATAATAGGCTATCCATAGCAGCAATAAATTAAATCAATTTCATTTCAGGGGTGATGAAAAAAATGAAAAAAACAAACGCATGGAGAGGAAATGAATCGGATAATTATATTAGTATCATTTTATACTTACGATTTTGGTTGCATTGATGAACTAGCATGGTTATCTTCATCTATCCACTGTAGAAATTGGAAAATATAACAAATTACTCTCAAACTATTCTACTCCCGGATGTTATCTTAGAACAACACATTAAAGTTATTATTTTCCACTCGAACAAGATTCTCCGATTTATTAGCAGTTATACTAAAATTTTGTAATTTCTTCACATATAAATCCAACATCAATCATCGGAACTTTATTCAACTATTATTTTCAAACTATTGAAGTAAAAACATGTTGAAACTCCCTGACAAATAACTATTGCTCCAATAAAATCTGTTCAAAAATTGCTTTGTAAACTTAAGGTACTCCACTAATAATGGAGTATGAATTCTCAATTGACAAAATGAATTTATTTAATTCCAGCGAACTTCTCAATGTACCTCAACTTGTCCTTCCTCTTGGGATGGCATTCCAGAATGTCTGGAATATCTGAAAAAATATTTATTTTCAGAAGCAATAAATATACTCGAATATAACTTGATATTAAAAATCGAACTGAATTATTATCGAAGTTCATACTCAAATGAATTGAAACGAAAACAAAACCATATTAAAATCTGGAAAATGTCTACTCTTTGCTACTATTCCATTATTATCAGTTGAAAATATTGAACCAATTTAATTCTTGTAAATAAATATGATAATCAAATCGATTATTTAACCTGAAGACAAAGGGGTCGGTGACTTTGGCAAAACATTGGCCAAGACAGGCTCCCATGACCTGTCACAATCCAACTCCGCGTGGTCATCTAAATACTCTAAATGATATAACTATTATATCAATAACTCATTATTGTGCTGTTTTCATCAGCCTTTTCAATACTATTTCATTGATAAAGAAACTGGTGAACATTTCGATTTATTACTCAATGAACAAATCATGATCTGTTATTTTAAAATCATAAAACTACGATCATTTGAGAATAAAACATAGCAAAACCTTCACTAGTGTGTGCGTATGTTACTAAAACCAATAAAGGCGTATTTTTGTTATTCACTACACCGCCCAACAATTTCACAGTGTAGGATCGAGTGCAAGTTATCCAATTGCGATATTTTCAACCATCATCGTAATATTTTATCTCGAAATGTGAATTATCGAAGATTGTGGGCAGTGTTACCAATGCAACTCACTTCATATGGAAATAAAAAACTGGTGGATGAATAAAAACGCGCGAAATGTATGCAGTGCCCTCTAGTATTTGATTTTAGAACGATCATTCAATACAGAACGTTTCTCGCACCTCTTGACAGAATGCCTATATTACATAAGTATGCGTAAACACACACTTTCCTCGAGTACTTGTACGATGTTTCTGATATAGTCAATACTTTTACCTCTATAGATTAACATATCAGCCGATTTTATTATGCTAATAACTGCAAATGACAGCAAAAGTATAGTCGAAATTCTGAAAATCCACAGTATCATGTGTATATCTTTGACATTCGTATGACAGAGGACGATATATGTCGATTTTATGACGCATTAAATGCTCGTGGTTGACGATTGATATACATCTATGACTATATCTAATAATAACCACATTTCCACAGGTACACGTACGTAATAACAGAATATGATCTGCTAAATACACATTCTTAAATTGTTCATTAACGTTTGGCGGTATTGAAAGCTGCAGTTCAATAAATTTGAATCAGTAAACAACAATAGGAATAGTATGAATGAGGTAAATGAATTTGTTTACATTTGGTCTGGAGAGGAAGATAAGGAATTTACTTATTTTTGTATTGATATGTTGGAAAAATTTTATGGATAAATTATTTGTTTGTTCTCAGATCAGGGACAATTTTATATTTTATCATTTGTACAGTGGATCAGTTTAAATTGAGATATCTACGGAGAAGTGGAAAAAAAGATACTCAATAATGAAGCTCTTCGTAGTTATTTGTTTATTAGCGAATATTGGTGCGAGACTAATGGTATCGGCGCATCCAAAACTTCTGGTTATTTCGTATGATGCATTTCGGTATGAACTTTTATATTTTTTCGATATTTATAGAATTAGAGTGGTATTTCAGTATCAAATGATTTGTGGATGGCAGAATTTTTAAACAATTTGTGTTTGTGAACAAATGTTTGAATTCGTTTTTTTTACTCTTAACTTTTGTGATTTAGATTTGATTATTTCGATCGGAATATAACACCGTTTATGAAACATATGAAAGAAGAAGGCACTGATGTCGATTATATGATGAATGCTTTTGTCACAAAAACACTTCCAAATCATCATACAATGGCAACGGGATTTTATGTAGAGACTCACGGTGTTCTCGAAAATTCGATGCTCACTGCGGATAATAAAATAATGAAAATGACGCCGGAAGTGTTTCAATATAACAAGAATATACTTCCAATATGGGTGAATACGATGTTCATATGGAGTATATATTTATGCGATTGGAGAATGGATTGAATCGAGAATTGATGAATAATTTTCAGACAATCAATGAAAAAACTGGTGGAGGACGACACAGTGGCTCTATGATGTGGCCTGGTGGTGAATTTGAATACAATGGGATAAATGCAACATTCGCAAATGTATAAGTCAATTTTTATTCTCGTGGTGTTATTTATTTGGTAACTGTCATAGAGTTGTTCTGATATCATATTTTAGGCATTAAATATTTCGGAATCATGGCAAACGCGTGCCGATCGTGTGATATCTTGGTTTTTACATCCAACTACCCCGATCAACTTCGGTGTTTTATATATTGAAGAACCGGATTTTCATGCGCATGGTTTGGGCACTGAACATCCTCGTGTCAATGAACTATTGAAGGAATTAGATAACTTCACGAGATATATATATGAAAAACTAGAAGAGACAAATTTAACTGATGTCAATGTCATACATTTGAGTGATCACGGAATGACAGACGTTGGGATGAGCCACATTATAAATATAACGAAATACATGAATAAATCTGATTGCGAAATTTTATCGACATCGAACACCATATTCATAAATCCACATCCAGGTAAATCATACATTGTTCAATACATCATATATATTTTATTGATATCGATGCTAATTCTCATTTATTTGTTAATTCTTATTCCTCAGGAAAGGAAGAGGTGGTTTTTAATAAATTGCAGAATGGTGCGACTGAAACATTGGCATTTTCAGTTTATCGTAAAAATGACCTACCGAATCGATATCATTATGCAAATAATGAAAGAATGAGTCCAATATTTGTTATTGCTAAGACTGGATATGCATTCGAATTTCTTCGTGATTCTTTCCCATATTATGAAAAAACTTTTAATATAACAAGTGAGTTATAAAGTATGACAGTTTTAGTTGATCAGTGCTGAGAAATCAACGCAACAGTTATGAATAATTATTTTCGTATGATATCCAATCCTTTCAGTTAATGATCAATCAGTTTTTGGGATTCACGGATATGACAATGAAAATCCTAGAATGCATCCGATGTTTTTCGCACGTGGACCGGCATTCGAATCACATTGCAAATTAGAACCTTTCCATAATGTAGATTTGTATCCATTATTCTGTGATATACTTGAATTGGAGTGTACTCAAACCAATGGAACATTGAATGCCTTTAGAAAGTGCCTGAAATCTCTATCGAATGGTCACGTTCCTTATTCGGAGCCGATGCGTATGTACCTTTCATTGATTAGCACTACAGAAGAAAATCAATTATATTCGTGTTTTTTTCTTGGTCATTTGATAATTGGAAATATTCTTTGGTACTAATTTCAGTCATAGCAATTTTATTCGCAATGGGAATCGTTGGCACAATCAGCATACTCGCAACTCTGTTTTTGAGGAGGAAACGTCAACGAGAGGAAATCTTGTATCGGTAAACATCATGAAAACTTTTTATGTCATGAATCGCAGTCATGTATCTTCATTGATTTTCATTTTTTGCTATTAATCTTTTGTGCATCATTATAATATCACCAGCGCTAAGATAATGGTAAAATTCAGAATTCTCTTCAAGCTATTTCTACGGCGATAATGCGGGTGTTGAAATTTGTTTTCAGGCGTGGCCATTACCAAGAAGCTGGATATAAATAATTCATCCTTTTAACAGTGAAAGAAACCTAATTATTTCTTGTAGTGCTTTTAATGAGTGATTCACCTGACTTTATGATTATATTATTTCACTTAATCTGCTTTTATAATAATTATTTATACGCGATTAATTACTACTTAATAATGTGCTTGACTAACCAATTGAGTGAAATTTGGATAAATGATCAGAAACGTAACAGCAATAAAAGAGATTGCAATTAATCATCTTTCAGAAGAATACTAGACGATGCTAAAATGGAACAATTGTGGGATGAACATCAGGATGTAGAGCATATGTGGCACTAAAGTGGAGAGAACGGTAAGAGAAGTATAGACATTAAACGAATGATTATACGTAATATTCTATTGTTCCCTCATAACACACGTTTCAATTGTAGATTTAGAATTTTTGTATTCAGTCGTAATCGTAGTTATTTTTATGAGCTCTATACGTATTATTGTCACCTGTGATCTATGAGCATTAAATAATTACTTCGTAAAAAAAAAATAGGTTGGCTACGTTATGTATGGTGTTGATGTTGTAGACGGATCTCAATTCATTTATTTCATTTTCACTCTCATTAAATTATGTGCTATATATAAATATTCTGGTCTTAATTCAAAATGTAATATAATATCTCTCTTTATATTGGAATAATAAAATTGAAACACGAATAAATATAGCGAATGTTTTTTTTTTTTACAATATAATAAAATAGATAAATAGAATACACTTATTCATTTTGATAGTTTCAAACTTTCATAGACTTTATTACATTTGAGTTGGGTTGAAAAGTCGGTCATGAACGTGACAATATGAGCATCTTTATCCTTCTGTCTTCCACTCTCGTAAGCAATGACTAAAGTCATTCTTGGATCAGTGTTACACATTGCATACGTGCATGAATCTTGAACGCTTTTTATGTATAAAATTTTATCCATAGAAACCAATTCCGTGGCACGTTCTCTGATCCCTTGTTTGATATTATTTAAATGGACTGATGGCCTTTGCGAAAAGATCTGTGCATTGATGTATCAAAAATCAACAAAAACCTGGTAGATATTCTTTTTTATGAATGTTCAATAATGATTATTAGTGATAACAGTCTTACGCCTGGACACGAAACCACTACGGGAAATTCCTCATGAAGATCTGGCTCTCTATCTGGATGTTTGTATCCGGGACCGAAATCTTCAGCACCTCGTGCATCGAAAACAATCAAAACTGCCAGGAGATCATACTTCTTTTGAAAAGTTTGGATTCTATAATGAGGATTATCAAATAGTCATTATTAAAAAATCAATTTCCCCCAATTAGAAATCATTAAAAGATATTTCGTTTCACCTGTGATAATAATCGAGATTTTGTTTGCTCATAATATTTCTCATTTCACCAGGACTCGCTTGTTGACACAATGTTGTATGGAAATATAATGAACACTTGGCTAATATAGCACTTCGCCATTTTATAAGCCATTGATATAAAGCAGGCTGTTGATTCGCTTTGAGAAACGTGGCTCCAAATCCAAGTTTCCAAGACTGAAAAGTAAATATTATAATTAATGATACCCTGAAATGAATATCCAACAATAGTAGAATATCGAACAAATACTACCTCTTTACTTTGTAAAGTTCTTTCCCATGCAGACATTCGCGCTTGTGCACCATAAAGTGCCATTAACGTTGCTAAATATCTCCAATTTTGTACCTCAACTTGTGCTTTTGTCAACTGCACCAATATTTCGCATTCTAATCTGCGAAGAAAAAGTGTAGAACCAATAAACAATATAGTTTAACAATCGCGTAGTTCAGTATTTCATTCCATGATGTCAATATAATTTTACGTTAAGGCAGCTTTAATAGCAGTCAATGCTAAATGCGAACATGACAATGAATGTATTTCCACAGTTCCTTCAATAAACTGCAATAATTCTTGATGCTTCATCACCTTATTTCCAGTACTCATGTGGTACATTCGTTCATAACTGAAATTACGGCAGAACATTAAATTATTGTATTTTCCCCTATATTTGATAAATACGTCGAATTGACTTCTGATGAAACAAACAAGTCTATCAATTGGAGTCTCGCCGTTATAAATTCGCATAGCTGATAAGAAACTTCTGCAACCGTAGCTCCAACCGAATTAGTTCCTCTCGACATTTCTTCTACTCTTCTCAGATCACTCTTGAGTGCTTCATAAATTGTTTTCAATGAATTCTAAAAATGAATAAATCTATTTGCTTATTTGTAATTGATTTCAGTGTGGCTATAACCATTCATTTTTTAAATCTCAGGTAATAATCAAATGACTGGTACATCTTTACGGAGAAATCCTTTGTTTTTTGTATGCAGAAAACCTAGATCTGCATACGAACGTTCTGCAAGTACTATTTGTGGGAGATGCATTAATAGCATTCCCCATGGGCCCATTTGCGCTGAACGACACGATTCCCGTTCCTTTTCCTGGAAAATTTCATGTATATCGACATAAGCAAAAGTAAAAATAACAGTAAATTGCTTTACAAAATACTTACGATGGATTCTTTTGCTTTATCAAAACACAATTGTGTTACTTGGGTAAAAAATGTATTCAAAAATTCCTCTTCGTGATCCATCATTCAATTCTCACTATGGAACGTTGATGATTTGATATTGATCTCATTGGTTGAATTATTGTAAAGAATAATTTGGATGAATCTTTCCGAACTTCATTACCTGAAAGTAATACATGTAAATGATAATTTTGTATGAAGAGTTTCAGATGGGCTGACAGTTCATGACGTTGAATCGTAAATATTGGTAGCACGCAGCCTGCTGATGAATAACCTCTCGATTGTATCACCAATATAGAGTTAGCACTCATGGACTATAAGAATCTACAAGACCGACAGGAAATTCTGTCAACTTGTCACTCATATAAGCGGGAATGCGCCTAAAAAATGAATGAATGCTTTTCCACCACAGCAGATAAATTGAATAATGAATTCATAGGAAGGTGGGATTTGTGCTCAGATGACTCAATAATTAATAACGAATGAATCTGTATAGTTTGTCAAGATATGTAGCCATTATCAATAATTTATTATACATTAATGATATATATGAACCTAAACCTTAGTGGCAATATGTCTTAAATTTATAAAAGATTATCTCGCCGTACAATTGAAAAGAAAATTAGTGCAATTTTGATAAGATGAAATCTAAATTCCGACTGATCGACGTATAAACTCCAGGAGTATTAGGGTAAGCGCATGTAACACCATACGAGATGACACCAATTTCGTAAAAAGTGTTATTGACTGGCAGAATTAGAGGACCACCACTATCACCCTAAAAAAAATAAGGAAAAGATGTATATCAAGATGGAAATAGTCACATATTTGTTCAACAAAGGATAAGAAATAATTACCTCGCAAGCATCTTTTTTACCTTCCGGATGTCCAGCACAAATAACTCTATCATCAATAATTACACGACGTTCTTCATAAAAAGTTTTACAAATTTCAAGATCTACCACAGGTATCTCAACTTGTTGGAGGTGTCCAGCTCTCATTTTTGAAGGGCCTAATCTACCCCATCCGATGACGTATGGTCTGAGCCCTACATAATTATCCTCTAACAACTCGTCAAGGATCGGTAAACATATCGGTCTGATGAAATCTGTAATGACAATATATGTATTGTTTTTTTTTTTTGGATTTATTATGGATAAATCTTAGAGACATGGTGTTTACGTACCAGTGAATTCGACATCTCGCTGAAGCCTCAATATGCTAATATCATGAGTTTTTCGTCTTCGAACACGATCTGGATGAGTGTACGTTTTTTCTATTGCAAAATCTGATGAAATCGCATCATCGTCATTACGGAAAAGATCAATTTCTCCAAGACGTACTACCAATAATTCTGGTATAACACAATGAGCAGCAGTCAACACATGACGCTTAGAAATTAAACTTCCACCGCATCGCCACTCCAATTTATTTGAATCATCGGTGCGATAGCCAAGTGCTGCAATCCAAGGCCAAGAACCTGGACGAACCAATCCCAATTTTACCATATCAGATTCATCGATTCATTGATAAATAATTTTTATTCATGTATTTGCTGGATTAATTTTCGATGAATATAAATTTTGTACCAACCAGGCTTTGCTTCTTCTCCAGCTGATATTCTTGACGGAAATGATAGTATCGTATCGTCTTGATTGATAATTAAATAATCTTTCTGAATAGATATTCCACAGTCAGGCGAAAATAGCGGGCCATATTCCAGTTCAGATACCGCTGGGCAACAAACTTTTGGACCGAAATCATCAAAACCGCACGATAATCGCCGTAGAAAATTGCGTGCTCTATTCCCGTGAGTTTCCAACAATCTCAGAACTGTGCTACAATTTTGTATATTTATGCATTGACCCGATTCTCCAATAGTATTATTGCATTTACTGGCATCTGATGAGAAATGGAAACATAGATCATTTAAATAATTTTTTTGTAAAATTCTCCAAAATATCAGAAAAATTGATTAATGTCTTCCTCTTTCATGTGATTTTATCTATTTATACTTTTTAAAACCTGTGAAATTATACTGACCCACAGCATTGACTCGTGTGGTGATGACCAATACTAAAATCCCCAATAATCGCGCAAAACTTTCAAGATTCACGTACATTATATACTAACAATTTACACAATAGAATCAACAGTGCAATTTTTTATCTCTTCATAAATAATAATGTTGCCGAAAACGCAGTTAACCGAATGTGCTATCGATTCTAGTACACCAACTAAACTCTAAATTGAGAAACGCTTGTACAAGTTAACACCTTATGGGCAGAATCATTTATTCATGAATTATAGATGAAGTGGTTATTAAGACAGGAAGAATGATCAACGAAAAAAGTGCTCAGAGTTGCGAGACTTAAAAGGAGATACGGGATTTTATAGAATGAAACGAACGCTAGATATTGCGCAAGAAACGGTGAGGGGAGCCGGATGAAGGTCATGGTGGGAGAGGAACGCGAGTGACCTGACTCGATGAATTTCATTAATACAATGATGTCAGGATGGAACCAATGTGTTGATAACTGGGGAAAACCTATGAATGAGAGGCTCACGTCCACTTTGGCTAATGATATCGTTATGAATAGTTCGCTGACATCAGACAAATGATCCCGGAAGCTATGCGAGAAAATATCTGAACTTCGATCATGATGATCTTTGCCATCATTTTCCATAGACAGAAGCGCTCGTTCCTTCTTGTTTCATAATTTGCTCCAATTGTGACGATTTTAATTTCCCAAGTCTTCCATAGATGTGTCGTGAATTTATTTATTATGTCGGTTATTTATATATACATGAATTATAAGGTTATTATGGCACGTTTCAATGCCCGTTCTTTATTTTTCCTTATTTTATTTTTTTGTTTCCTTGTTTTTGTTGCATCACGGAATAATTGAACACTCTCATTCTCTTCAATTGTACGCTGTATGAATGCCATGCCGTGAAGATTATATCCAACAGTATTCTGGAAAACAAAAAATCCGATTAGAAGCTTAATATTGATCAACGAATAAATAAACAATTTGATTCATTATAGAATTCCCATTACCCTTAAATCAGTTATTCTTTTCATTGCCAAATTTCTGACTTTCTCCAAAATAGGTAATAAATCTGAATTAGCAACGATAGGTCCGTGATGGGCTTGGACTAAACTCAATGTCAATCTCGATAACATTTCTGCCTGATATTCATTTTCCAAAAGATTCGGCAAATATTCTAATATTTCACATGCAGCCGAGTATGGCAATAACAATAGAGTTTCCTCCATATCACCGGCTCTAATTCGTTTGAATGTTTCTAATAGATACTCCTCAGTGGTTTTACAATTCAGTGCTTGCATTAGTGGTGGCAGTGGTGGCGGCGCATTAGGTGGAATAACTTTTGCCAATTCTTCATTATAAGCTTTTGTTATCTCCAAACACTCAAGAATTAATTCCGCTGCTTTCTCTGTATTTACTGTCTTTCTTGATGGTAACAATTGTTGTTTTTGTCCTTGGACTGCGCTCGTTTCTCCTGTGACTAATTCATTCTCTTGCTTCTCGCGTTCCTCCTCACCCTCATCCTCCAATACAAGAGGCTCCATTGATCTCTCGTATAATCTCATTACTTTATCAGAACCACATGATGCCACAAACATTCCGTTTGGTGAGACAGCACAATTCCATGCTTCACCAAAATGTCCTTGGAGTGTAATAATTTTACGGAAGTTATCAGCGTCCCATTGTTTTACTTTTCCATCTTTACCGCACGTGAATAGGTAGTGTGTTTTCGGAACGAAGGCAATACCTGTTACTGAATCATCATGAGCAAATAATGATTTGTGGCAATCGCCGAAATCCATTCCCCATATTTTGATATTTCTATCCGCTGATCCAGTGGCTATCAATGCTGAATCACTTGAGATATCCATGCATAATACTGGTAGTTTATGTCCATATAATGATATGAAAAATTTGAATGTATCCACGAAAAATATTTTAACAGTCGAATCAAGCAATGCAACAGCGACAAATCTATTGTTTGGACTTATTCTTACACATAGAACCGTTTCTTCCAATTGCAGCGTTCTCGTATGTAATACCGATAAGACTTTACATTTCAATTCACTATTTGGATCTTCCACAAGTTCGAAATTCCAAAATTTAACTGTTTGGTCGGCACCACCGCTTGCAACACCCTTCATATCTGGGAATAATGTCACACTCCATAACTCTTTTGTGTGTGCTGCTACTTCCTCCAGAATTTCACCTGAAGCAATGTCAACAATTAACATTTTACCGTCTTTCATACCAACGATTAGATGTCGATCACCAGGTATGAATGTTGCAGTCAACGCGTAACCACACTCAATTGTTCTTAAACAAGCTAATGATGGTCGGTTCCATAATTTGATGGAATCGCCGCTCGCTGTTGCAATTGCTAGATTATCAGAACTGAAACAGATTGCACGTATATCCGTACGATGTCCTTGGGCTGTCACAGTTCGTAAACATGTGACTTCTTTCTCTTTATCATTCACTGACAATGAATGGAGCTCCAGGCTGTTATTATTCACACCAATACAAACGCGCAATTCACCACCTTTTCCCATTACTAAATCCAATGTTTTAACTTTATTCGATGCTTTGATAACGTTTAGTCGACGAACTTCATCAACGAGGCATGGTGATTGGTCTAGAGATACATCCTCTTCTTTGCCTTCTTTGATCGCTTTCTTCTTTTGTTTCTTCAGGCGTTTCGCTAATTTTATTTTTACCTCATCATCAGGAATCAGGTGGAATAATTCCACGGTATTTTCAACTCCATGACAAGCGATAACAGAGCCTGTAGGATCTGTAAGCAATGATACAATTCTACCCCGCCCTACTCGTAGAACACTACCAATTTTATCACACCTTAATGGGTAATTCGAATCATTAACGTGATCTTCTGAATGAATATCCAAAGATTCAATATTCTTTGTATGATCTGGATTATCTTCATCAATGAAAAAGATTTTCCAAACACGTAATTCGTTGTCATTACAACCGGTTACTAAATATTGGTCATTTTTTATTAGTGTGAATCCCCAAACTTCTGATCGATGACCTACAAGGGTTCGAAAATTGTGCTCAGTATCAAGATCCCAAAATTTTATGAATGTATCTTTGCTTGAGCTTATGAGGATATTGTGCTCTTGCATGAATGCAATTTTCGTTATTATTCCTTTGTGTCCAGCTAAGCGGCACAACCCAGTTTCAGCAACAACATCCCATACGATAATATCTGTATCCTGAAATTGAGAGATAATTTTGATGAATACTGTCGGAATGATAATTAAAGCGATATCAGCTTTTAGTTGTAGCTCTGTTTTCAGGAGAGAGAAATTGCAACAACTCATCCAGAATTGTTCCAATACAATAAGAGATAAAATATGAATTACTTTTGAGCCAGAGGCCAATCGATGACCTAAAGTATCATACGCCAATGTTGTGATTTCAGTTTTATGTCCCACGAATACGCTGATGTTTTCACCCGATCTCAAATCGTATGTTTTAATAGTACCATCAGAGTAACCGACAGCTATATGCCGCCTATTTGGAGATGCTACAAGTGCAGTAACTTCTGAATTTTCACCTGTTAGAACTTGTGCCTGGAGAATAATTAATTAATAAGAGTTAATGAACGGATAAAAATATAAAAATGCAGAATTCATTAGTTAATTATATGTCGATTCTCACTCTGTTACCTTCTCAGCAAGTCTAAGATCCCAGATAATCACATGTTCACTAGCACCAACAGCAACAAATCTTCCTTCTTGTCCTTCCAATGTCACGAATGCAACATTACATTGTGGACTTGCTATAATATTTAAATTACCCGCAGGAACATAACGTAGATATTGTTTTGTCAACCCCATTATTGTTGTCTTAATGAGGTTATGTACGTCTGATTTTTGGATCACACGTGGTTTTGTGGTAGCTAAACAGTGAACAGCTTCGAATATACAGCACACTAAGATAATATAAAGATATTCCAATCGTACAATGCATGATGGGAAATGTGACAAGCCGTCACGCCGCTACGAGTGTTAGATGTACTAGCGTATATGTAAAGTACTTTTATGCTAACTCTCATGACAATAATAAAAAATTTTCAAATATACAACCAGCTTTTCAAACTATTATTTTCACTTCCTAATAAGATTAATTAGTTGTAACTTATCATTTGAAATGCTAAGCGGCATCATAATCTTTTGTAATTTATTTCTGAGGTTAAACTTGATTTCCCAAAGCGCAGTTTTTCAATTACATCTCTTCATAATTGCAAAAAAATATTTATCATACATATTTTTAAATATAACAATTATTATTTCTACTAGTACTATATCATAGTGGCATATTTCTTGACAATATTTCGATAGAGATCAAAGATATAACTACTAGCTTCGCGGCATTTATTTATTGTTTCTACCAATTCCTTCTCAGTGAACTTTCCAGTTGTTTGAAAACTTATCAGATCTTTTTTTATGCTGTCAAACGCATAGGTGAACGTTGATTTGGCATTCTAAAAATATATTTCAAATGATTAATCAACAATCATAAACAAATTCATGTAATGGAAATGAGACAGTATGTGATTCAATGAAAAATGAACATACGAGAAGTTGCGTTTGGTCCGGATCGAGAATAATTTCATTGGAATCCTTATCAATCATGCAATTCACAGCTGCTATTGTATATCTCATTGATAGACCTGCATTAATCAATGCCAAACAACACGCGTTGATGGTGCAGGCGAGGAGCTGAAAAGTAACCAGTACTCGTATCGATAACAATCAATGATGAAATCATCAGTAACACATAACGTAAAAATGTATATTAACAGAACTTACACCACCATCATCTTCCATTTCTTGAATATTAATAGAAATCGCTGTACCGGGATGGAGTGCTGTGAGCAAAGCTGATTCACATGTTTCTCTAATGTACAACTCTTTCGCTCGATCATTAATACCTTAAACAATACCAACATCATTATACCAATACTTTTCTTCATAAAATACTTGCAGGAACAAATATATTCCAATTTAAAATAATAACTAACTGTTTGGGCCTTGAATTGGGCTAAAAACCACTTCAATACTCGCTTTATCGTACATCATTTTTTGGATTTTCGCTTCTATAGGTCCATAAATACCAGCGACAACACAAGTATCACCTGATAAACATATCAAATTTACATTATTTAAATACGGTCAATATAAATGGTTCGCAGAATACCTAAACTCATAAACAAAAAAGTAAACATAAGACTTATGCATGAATATTCGATCTAGAAGTCAGGAACAGTTAATCATTGTGTTCAAAAACTTCCGTAAAATTTCTATGAACTCTGTTATTGGCCCACGATGAATAAACTGTTCATTATTAATTGAATAAAGAACTCTGCTTCCATCGAATTTTATTTTCAAATTCCTAACCTTGCAAAAATGTTGATGAACCATCCGGCATAGATAAGTGATTCATTTCGCAATTAATCTTCCTAAAAGATGGAATAGATGAATCCACGGGCGACGTCATTTTGATGCTAAATTATTTGTAATGTGCTTAGTCAAATATACACTAAACCATGGGTATGTTTGTTATGTACTGAGACTCGGAGTGATCAGTGATCGGCTCCGGCTTGGACATGTGGATATATTAGAAAAAGCCAGAGATATTGCAGCGTCTCTTTTATTAACGAGCTTAAGCGGAAAGACACGAATCCATTGCGATTCTTTAACCTTAAAATTTAACAAACTTTTGAAAACAATTTAGAGGTAAAATTTTTGGAAATTGATACATATTTATGTTATGAGAGAATATATTCAGACGATATATGATTTGATTTTTACGATTGCCGAGCTTGTTATTGTACCATTGGCTCTGGTTGGGCATGGAAAGGTCCTCTTTGTATAGCTTCAAGAATTCTGCCAACATTCACCAGGACTTCTCCTCGGATTCTGGTTTGCGAGTCTGTCAAACCCAATCTGATCTTGTGTTGCCAGAGTTCTCTAATCTCTCTATCCTCTGAACTATATCTAGTCTCCATTCATTTGCTCTCACTCTCATCCTTGCCGCCAGTTCAGGGTCCAGTTCAGCTCTTAAAACGGACTCCCCCATTCTACTATATTCATCCAGGGCGACTCTTAATAGTCCCACCACATCTTGGATCGTTTCCTTTTGGGCCCTTGCATCTGCTTCTTCAACACTTTAGCCCTCAGATTAGGAGACTTGTTCTCCATTATTCTTCGTCCAGCATCCAATGGAACAGAGATGAGCCGGTCAGATGGTGTATCAACCGAGACAAGTGGTAGCTCTTGAACTATACTATTGAGAGTGTCAATTTCAGCTGGATCTTTGATAAAGTTCTTAATATTAGGTTGCTTAAACCCTTTGAATGCCTCTTTCTCAGTTTCATCAACCAATGATAGCTCATGGTATCGGACTCCCATGTATACCAATCTTGGGAAGTTCTTGATGTGAAATGCCTCTGGTATTAGTGATGTCAATCCCAAATATGGGCAATCCCGTACTCGATTGGCGATCTGGTCAAATTTAGCAATTTCAGCCTCATAGATCCTTGTTCCTTCACCCAAGAATGACCTCAAGGCTTTCAACATGGGAGGAACAAATCGAATGGATGTCCCATGATAATTGGTGTAAACCAATCTGGCTTGCTCTAGTAGCCCCAGTGCTGGCTCTGATATCAATTCCATTGTCCTCATGTCAGCCAGAGGCATTATTGTTGTCGAAGTGACTTCACATTGGTACTCCCCATCCTTGTTAAGGCAGACCATAGCTCCTATCAAATCATCAACAACAGGAGTTAGCTCATCAGTCTTCCAGCCAGTACTCACTATTAAGCCATTCATATAATCCTTGGTGGGCGGTTCAATTTTGTCGGCAACTGCTGCTGCTTGAATCCTCTTTGATAATTGATCTGCTAGTGTTCTCTGAACACTATATGCTGGACCTAACACCATTAATGCCAACAGACCATAATTGACACCATGTGACAGATACCTCTCGCCCTGATAACCTTGGACAGCGGCGCCTACTTTGGCATCATTGGTGGGCTTTTGATCTTCAATATGCATGTACAGCCCAATTTGGGCCTTGGTATAGGGATACAAGAACAGTATAGCAGCAGCAATGCGGGATACCAATGGAGTCTGCATATGACTCAGATAGGTATAGATCCTGGGTTCTTCAAGGAGGACTGTGTGACGCACTGCAGTACAGATACCTGTCAGGACCTTGGGTGGAACACATGGTCTGACTTTCCCTTTTGTTGCTTCAGGGATGAAATCTAATGTAGATTTGTGGTATTTATCTGCCGTATTTGATGTAGTCATTATCAGTCGCGGATCTCCAACTACTGCCAGAACACTTGGTACAGTTTTTCCCCTGTATGTGAATTCACCATTAATCTTATAAATGCAAGATCTAATAGTATATATATAAGGAATAGTCAGGAATGCATGGGCTGGAACTCTATCAGCTAAGGCATTCTCAGTCCCATAAATGAAGAAGGAATGAGGACTCCTCACTATAGTCTTTAACAGATCAGCCATTTCAGTGATCAATTCGATGTTATCAATCCTGGGCTGTATTGGATTGGCTTCATCAGTCATTACTTGTCTAAAGATGGCCATGTCAAATGCGACCAATTCTTCAGATACATTCGGCATTTTGATAGTTGGATGTTTCTTGAGGTGGTGGTGGATTGGCTGTTGTTTGGCCTTTGAGAAATTTTTATATCTTTATTTTTCTATATCTTGACGATATATTAATTATGAATATATTGAATAACTGGCGGGGGGCCTATCACATATATAAATTCACTTTGATTCCTCGGTCGCAACTAAAAACAAAAGATAGAAATTGTCAGCCATTTTCCATAAATAGCGCCATGTTAAATACGGAAAAAAGCGCGCGTAAATGATAATGCGAAGAGTAGCGCCCCACCATCATCCAATACGAATTTACGTAGATTTCAAATAGTAGAAAATAAACTATAATAACATTATCTAACCGAGCGATGAAAATGAATCAACAGGTTATGCATAGGCGTAGTGCAATACACCCCAAATCAATTCATAAAAATGAATCTATGATAATACATGACGCAGTAATAGTAGAATATCATGAAACCAAGTAGACTGATAATTCGTTGGCCCATTCATGATGAGGGAAGCTGGGTGGCGCGCGATCAATACACAGCTCTATCACAATAATGCTCCATACTCACTTGCAGAGCAGCATGCATGTCAGTTCGCGTTCGATTTTCATCGTGGGCTTGATGAGAATGTTTGCCTTTTTATATCACAATACGAAAATAAATTATTGGTCCCCAGACAACGATCAATACATCAGATTTTTTACTGCACTTAAATTTCTACAAATCAGACAAGGCATTTGTATTGGTTTCAGATAATTTTTATTCTCTATTTTCCTTCAATATTTCATTCTTTGAGCATTATCGTGTTAAGCTGATGGTGAAGTGATAGAAGAAATGAAAACCATCTTTGGCAAAACGACCTATCTAATTGTTAGGGAGTTGTTAATAGAATAGATGACGTGGGTGTGTGATGATAATAAGTATCAAATAATTTAATGATCATTGTTGTGATTACATATACATATTAATTGACGAGTATTAAATGACGGACGACGAATCAGTTTCTAATATGAAGAGACAAAATGTAAGAACGTTGTCATTGGTAGTGTGCACATTCACATATTTATTAATTGGGGCGGCGGTATTTGATGCACTTGAATCTGATACAGAACGAAAACGTTGGGAGTTCCTATCAGGTGAAAATTATTATAGAGTTGTTCTTTGTTATTGTATAAGATTATGATTTGGATCAGAACTGAATTAATATCGACGATAAATTTCAGAGATTCGACGAAATATGATGAGGAAATACAATATCACTCAGGAAGATTATCGTATGGCTGAAATCGTTATAACTGAGAATAAACCACATAAGGCGGGGCCTCAATGGAAGTTTGCTGGTGCCTTTTACTTTGCAACTGTTGTTCTCGCAATGATAGGTGAGCTGCCAGTCGTCTATAAATCTGTGGAGATGGATTCTTCAATGATTCCAATTGAATTGCAATAAAAAAATATTAAATATAATTGTTTCAGGGTATGGACACTCGACACCAGTAACTGTATGGGGAAAAGCTTTCTGTATGATTTACGCCATGGTAGGAATTCCATTGGGCTTAGTAATGTTCCAAAGTATTGGTGAACGTTTAAATAAAGTGGCATCAGTGGTGATCAGAAGAGCAAAGAAGTACCTGAAGTGTCATAGAACCGAGGCAACAGAAATGAATTTGATGTTAGCAACAGGAATGCTGTCAAGTATTATTATTACGACTGGTGCTGCTGTATTTTCAAAGTATGAAGGCTGGAATTATTTCGATAGCTTTTATTATTGCTTCGTTACTTTAACAACCATCGGATTTGGCGATTATGTTGCATTACAGGTAAATACATGAATAATAATTTTGAAAATTTACAGTGTTGATGATTCATCATATGAATTTATCATTACAGAACGATCAAGCGTTGTCAACGAAACCTGGATATGTGGCTCTCAGTTTGGTATTCATTCTATTTGGTTTGGCAGTAGTTGCTGCGAGTATAAATTTACTCGTCTTACGTTTCATGACAATGTGAGTTGCTATTCCATTACCGAAGAAAATAGATGACTTGATTCTTCTTCCGGATTGCTAATTTCTGGTCGCATTCTAGGAACGCTGAGGAGGTTCGTCGTGATGATAATGAGCTTCAATCAGCATCGCATCATGTGCTAACACTGGATGGTGAAGTTGTTGCAGTTAATGGAAAACTTCTGGCTGGCCATGTGCCAATGATTCATGACACAGATGATTGTGTTAGCGTTTGCTCATGTACATGTCTAGGTACAGCGAATCCTGATTTGTTTGACACATCAGATTATCAAGGATATAGGCCACCATCAAGTAGCGCAAGTCTTCGTGTAAAACGTGCGTCCGTTTGATGGAAGGAGTTCCGTCGTCGTAGTCAACTTCGTCGACAATCACGAATTGATATTGATACTCGAGAACTTCTCGGTATAACTAGATAAACATAATAAGAGACAAGAAACTGCTGGCGGCATATATAATACATTATCCTAGAATATTTTGTGACGATATATTTATACGTAGAAATTGTTTTTAGAGGATATGATATATTTGATGCTGCAAGAATTTTCGACTGGTTTCTTTTTTGGAACTGTTTGAGGAGCTTTGAAAAGTATATATATGAAAACGATATCATTGTACAGCATAATAATTGATGGGAACGTTATGAAGACTGATACCATCGAATTGAACATATATAGCATTATTTTTGTATGAGGAGTTAATTATGAAGGCAACAATATGTATACATGGAGTTATATATATGGAAGTGATTACGGAAAAATATGTACGCAAATAAGATAACATTCACCTATGTGTATACACATTTGGTAATGAAAGGTTTATCAAGAGTGTAGCAGTCAATATTTTATCAAAGAATAAATAATAAGGGAGAAAAAATGAACTAACTCATATATGTAAAAGTATTTAAGAATGCTGGTAGAAATTGAATCAAATACTTGAATTAATATATATATATACATACCATATAATGATTGAACAATGACGCTTGGTGCATATAGTGCAATTGTGAATATTTTAGCTTGAGATAATAAAAGATGAAATTGATAGCGAAAAATATTATGCGTATGTCTCGGAATCATTCCTTGAATATATTCTATTATTCTCATTTATTCTGCGATTACACGTTGAGATTGATATGTGGTATCTGAGTCTGTCTCTTCACTTGTATTTTGCAAATGTCATCTACGTGCTGGCTTGCCATTGACCTGCTTCTGCACATGTTTTACAGCAGAATTTTCTATAATACTTGTGGTAACAATATTTTGCTTTCACAACCAATTCGCAAGGGGCAAAAAATGAATTATCTTCACAGTCATGATGACTATTTACGAAATTTGTTGGTATTAAGTCATTGTTACCAGTAATTATAACATTAACCGGCACAGAAAAATCAAAAGATCCAGTCGCGAATGTGCAAAGATATCTGCCCGTGTCACTGGTAGTAACGTTCTCAATCTTTAGCGTATTGGATGCTGTAATCATAATTGTACATAAAGTGTCATGCACAAGAATTAAGAATAATTTCTAACATTTACATTCAGATAATCACGCACCAGAAAGTGTTATGCGTTCATCAAGTTGAATCGGGATACCGTCTTTGAACCACACAAAGTTAGAAATTGGTTCGCTATCAATGTTGCAATCTATAGTAATTGTGGTACCCTCTGTGAATCGTTCTGTCAGCGCTGACGAGTTCACTGTGATTGACACTGCATGGAAAGAATATCGTGATAATAATTTTCAACTGTTATCACTCATATTATCTGAAGAATTGTGACGGATCAGTGTTGTACAACTATTCGAGATTGATATTAGGACATTGTTCTTGGGATGTAATAGATTCATGTGGCATATATCGACAGTGTCTGGTATGAATTACCATTCTCTTCATTGCTGACATGCGATTGATTAAAAGTTATAATCGCTTCTGTCGTAGCATTTCGATACTGTGTAGTGACATTGTAGAATAATTGCAGAGATGAATTTCCTAATTGTATTGGTACTAAACAGGATGTTCCACAGCCATTACTGCAACATTTGAGATCCCGTAAACAATTGGAATCACTCATACACTCTATTTCACAGTTTGTGGTATTGGATGTACCGGGACAGCGACCAAGTTTCGTAACTATGAAAAAAGAAAAATGAATAAGAGAATGAATGATTAGTACAGTTCCAATTGGAACAATAACGAAAACTTTGAATTACTCTCATGTATTTACCTGATCGACACACGCCTATGTAGTTGGTTTCTCCACTCGTAGAGGCGGCCAAAGTTATTGAGCAATGAGATCCAGATGGACAAGTAACATTGTTGCAGGGCTTGATGCATGGACAATTATCGCGGTCATGTTCGCCAGCGCAAGCTTCTCTACCATGAAGACAGTGAATAGGGCCAGATTCACTCCTTTCCTCGTTGTGTGAAGCGGCCAATGAAATATTTTGGGCAACATTAAAAGCTGTTGAGAATTGGAAAGGAGAGTTATTTTTTTCAAATGCGGTCATCATTTGTTGCGATGGATAAAATAGGCTGAGGAAAGAGCAATTGGATGTTTTCTTACAAACTAGGGCGATATCGAACGTACCTGAATAACTTTGTGTTGCACCACTTCTTGTCAATAAGATGATAGTAATAAGCCAACCAAAAATAAAAGAATATACCAAATTCATGATGAAGATGCAGAATTGGGATAAACGAAATCAATAGTAGAGATATGTTGAAAATTCGATTCAAGTGAGCATATAATTGATACTGCTCTTTAATTTCTCTGTTGACATTAGAAGTGTTAGCAATAGTGTGAAATTTATCTGAATATGCCCCAATGCGTGATTAGATTAGACGAAAACTTTGATCCGAATATTTATAGAATTGCATCAACATATGATAACTGCTACAACTACTATGGCATCATAGATAAATCAGGAAATGAATTAATTGTACAAGATTGGAATCCGCAGAAGAAATAATAAAGTGGGAGGAGTGAATTAACAAACCTACATCATGAAGAACTTTGAGTGATTAATTTCTATGAAGGCTTCCTGGTTGTCTGTATTATTCTAATATCAACTATTATAATGAACTTGGTTGGGCACGTTTAGTGATAGGTATTCTCTTGTGTTGTTCCTCAATGAGTATAGTCTTTTCCATTCTGTTAGCAGCAATACGTTCGACTTTTTCGAATAAATCTTTATGGGTTGCGATGTACTTTCGAAACTCCGGACGATCAAGCCGAAACACTTCACATACTTCAATAGCCACGACGCTTGCGACACGTCGTTGATCTTGAATGAGGAGTGCTACTTCACCGAAATGTGAGCCCTTATCTAAATGACAAATCTGAATGAAAAAGTCGAAATTTTCTAATAAATAATTAGTGTTGTAACAAAAATATTCATTATTCTATTACTCAATGATTAAGGTAGAACAAAACCTCTTTTCCCGTTGGTGTGAAAACTGCTACAGTTCCACTACCTAAGAAGAACATACAGTCACCCTGACTTCCAGCTTTCACGATTGAATCATTTGGTAAATAAAGTTCTATTCGCAGGTTTGAAACAATCGATGCGATTACATCTTTTTCAAGATTTCGGAATAAAAGTACATTTTCTACAAGTCGATGACATGAGTGCAAAACAATCTCTTCGCGTAATCTATCTAATATCAACATTCGGCAATTCAGTGGGGTGGTGTTCTTTGTGAATAATTTCTAATAATATGAACTGAAATACCTGATAGATTTGATAGAATTTTTTTTTCTTGAAAATAACTTTTCTGAAACCGAAAATTATAATATGTTGTTAAACGTCTCTTCATATACGGTGGCATTTGCTTTTGTCTTGTGTATGCAACTATTTGATTCATTATCTCCAAGTATTCAGATTCCGAGGCTTTTTTATCCGCATGAATTTGTAGGAGCATTACTGCAGAAAAATAAGAAGAATCGGAGGTAATTATTAGGTTTTGATGTATGTAATTAATAGAGCAAGTTCAAAGTCTTCAATTGAGAAGATATTCACTAATTATATAAGCTTCAAAAATTCTGCCTAAAATCATCAACATTGTGCAAATGAAAATGTCAGCACCAAACTCAAGCTGTATCGCACCATAGCCACTGGCAACGAAGTTTTGCATTACGATAAACAATGCATGTTGAAATCGTTGTGGAATTCTCGTATTTTGTATTTCAGCCAACCAACACGAGCAATTCTGAAAAATTAATCACGAATACATTACAAAGTAATGTACTGGAATTGTATAAATGATTCAATTCTCACAAGTATTCCAGTTCCGTTTGCGTACATGACCATCATTGGAGTAAGATAAGAGAGACATGTGAACCAATAAATCATATAAAATGATAGTAGCAATGTACTTGTCATCCGATACGTGAAGTCTTTAATTTGGAAATACTAAAGTGCACAAAAGATGAATAGGAAATTAGAAGCAATGTACGATATTAATTTGCTTCGGTACATTATCAATCAGACACCAAATGATTCTCACTGCGAAAAGCTGAGAAAGGTATGTGTGGAAAGTAATGTATCGTAATATCTTCAATATTGGAATCAAATTTATAAGTGCGACCAATAAAGAAGAGTCTCGACCAGGTATTTTCCGTATCGGATATGTTATGTGATCGTATGGTAGTGATGTAAGAATATCAATTAGGAGAAAACTTCGTAAATAATTCCTGGATAGGGGCCAAATGTATGACAAGCATTAATGAATATATCGTGGTAGGATACGATGAAAACAACTTACATGAAGATATCCATTTGGTTGAGATTTACCATTCGATCGGCTTTACTATAAATGCCCGTGATACAATTCAGTATTATATCAATCCAAAAAAATATATAGAGAACGAGACTTATTCTATCAAGTCGCACTATTTCATAATCAAATACTATGAAGCTTATCATAAAAGGTATTATTATGAATGAAATAGCGTATATGAACGCCATTATAGATTCCCAGACAAATCTGTAATTTGAAATATAAATATATTTACAGCATTAATTAAGATGAAAATAACAATACTGATGATTCAATTCAACTATACCTGAATGCACTGTAAGGGTGTATGATCCATGGTTGAGGATGGCGACATTGCCGTTTTCTTTCACGGCTCAAAGCTGCCAAACTATATATATATTTTCTCGAACATGGATTACGGTAACTGGCTAAAAACCAGAGTCTTAGCCGTGTGATGAAACCACCTGACTCAGCCCAAGTTGGAAAAAATACTGGAATAGACACGTTCGACTCAAAATTGTCATATTTACTCAATGGCATTTTTGAACTAAGTATATATATTTTACAAAGTTGAATTGTATAAAATGATCCTCTTTTCTTTTCCAGTATGCTACATACATATATCTATGATACTATTCTATTGACGGTAGAATAAATTTGAAATTGGAATATTCATTTCTCTAAGCATCAATATACATAGGCACAGTGGCAACCTGAGTACAATCTTTAAATGCAGCATGATTACCCGTGAGAAGTCGTCGAGTTATACTATTCATCTACGTTCTTTTTGTTGCGCACTCTAGTTGTTTTGATGATTTGAACAATAATATATATTTACGTCCATAGTTAGATCAGTATATGTTTTTTTTCCTCCTTGAATAAATTTCATGCAACATGTGGCGTTGTATACACCGGCTGTAGCAGTGCTGGTTCTAAACAGGAGGTCCCACATCCATTATTACAACATTTCCGATCTTGCGGGCAGTCAGCATCTACCGCACATTCTTGGTTACATCTCGTACTCTTGGATACAACAGGACAGCGGCCAGGTTTTGTTGCTATGTGAAAAAAAATTTGATCAATGATAAATACGAATGCAACGATAACAAGAAGAAGAATATGAAAGCTTCAATTACGCATTTACTTGATCGACAAACGCCTTTAATCTTGGTTCCTTCAATAGCAGAAGTGCTCAAAGTTATCGTGCAGCGAGTGTTCTTAGGACAAGTTACATTGCTACAAGGATGAACGCATCGACAATGTTCGCAATTGTGTTCGTCAACGTACGCCTCTTTGCCATATGCGCAATGAATGAGATCACATTCTACTCTTGCCTCATCACATGGATCCTTCGATGCATTTTTATCGCCAATATCTACTTCGGTACTCGCTATGGGTACAAAAATAGTTTTCATGTATTCCCGATGAATATTATAATTATACGGCACCGGGATCGAGGAAATCAATGCAGACGGATATACTTTGAGGTGTTCTTTACACAAATACTTGTATTATGCAAAATTTTCCTTTTTTTTTAATTGAATCGCGCTAAGTTTCATCCTAATACCTGCGGTGTCAGGAATCAGACAAAGGGCCACACACTCTTGGTACGTTTCGAATCTATTGCCATTGCCCAGACAGCCTCCATAGATGAATTGATAACATCTATTTCTCATACTATCATAATACCATTTGATTTCGTATCCGGCGCATAGTCCAGAGTTGCTTAGTAAATTACAAACATCTGTAAAAGGAAAAACTATGTGAGTATCCATTCCACTCAACTATCGATACTGGAAATTAAAAATCCAATGAACATCAATCATTGAGATTTACCTCTTCCCTTGGGAGATACGCAAACATCTTCACACTCTTTTCGCGTGTTGAACCGATTTCCATTTCCTCCGCAGCCACCATACCAAAACCTAATGCACATTCCATATGAAATATCATAACGCCACTTGGTATGGTAGTTGTGACATGGTCCATGGTTCATATCGAGAGTGCATATCGCACTAGGTATGATATCTGGTGTTATGGAACAGCCTGCAAAGTTTTCGCCTTGCGCCGGTGTAATATTGTCAGGACAACATTTATACGGTGAAGACGAACAACTTTCTTCGCCGGCAGGTGTATTAGTTACGGTTGTGTTATCAGAGCTGCGGTCACATTTCGATGACTCACATGTAGCTTGATAACTTTCGTTGCTTTGCTCAGGTATAACTGGAACACGACAGCTTCCATAATAAAACTGATGATATCATGTAAATGATAGAAATCCAATAAAATGAAATAGGAGTAGTAGTTGAAATTTTTTTCTCCAAGGTATAGGAAACAAATCGAACTTACTTGACAAATGATGCAATGAACTACTTATTGTAGAGAGTGCAAAGGCAACAGCCCAACCAAAAGTCATGGCGAAGATTCGAAATGCCGGAAAAAGAACTCAATGGTACAGATACGTTGAAGTTGAAAGTCAAGTGAGCAGATAACCCATGCCATTCCTCAAGTTTCCTGTTGACATCGCAGTTGTAACTGGTGGGGGACAGAATTTATCTGAATGGATTTTATTGCGTAACGTGATTGAAAGAAAAATTGATCCGAATAATTACAGAGTTTATTATATATTAATGACTATATTTAATACCTGTTATGGTTAACTATTCATCATAAAATCTAAGACCGTTCCAGGTACTCTTCGTAGTATATAAGTTATGTGGTCGTATGGTGTCCATGTAGGCATATCAATAAGGTGGAAAGGTTCAAGAAAACATCTAAATAGAGATTAAAAGCAATCGTAATGTGAATTGATCTATTTTTATTATTATAACATATGATGGAATCAACTTACTTGATGATATCGACTTGAACATAAACTTCCGTGATATAATTTATTGTTATATCAACCGTAGTTTATAACTAGATGACGAGACTAACTTCTCTATGCTACACTATTCCATAACGGTGTACTATGAAGTTTATCATGAAAGGTATTAGCATTTGGAGTGAAATAGCATGAATGAGCGGTATTATTATTTCTTCTGAAAATCTGAAATTTAGAATAGGATCATGTAGTGTTAATTTGGGTTGACATAACAATAACGATGATTTTATTCAACTATACCTGAATGCCTTGAAGGGATGTTTACTTTCACGGCTCGAAGCCAATAAATTATAATATAACTTCTCGAATATGGGCTACAGTAACTGGCTAAGTGCGAAGGTCTTAATCGTACAACGAAATCTTCTGACTCTGCCCAGACTGGAAGAAATATCGGAAGAAATAGCCACATTCAAAAGTGTCATATTCGACCAATGGAATTTTTAAACTAATTACATATATTTACAAATTGGGATTGTACAAGATGATCCTTCTTGCTTTGCTTGTACATTTTACATACACATAAGTACAATAATATTCTGTTGTCATCTATATAATAAATTTGATTCAGAATAATTATTGCTCTGAAAGAGATTTATTTGCCTCAAAAATGAATAGTTTGATATATAATAGAGCAAATATCTCACAACGTACGATATTAATGTCATAACTAATCGTTATAAGATCTCATTAATATAACATATATATTTCTATATACTATTTTTGATGGTCTTAAATATTATTATTGTCCGCATATTTTCGGATGATGTCGTTCGAAGATACTTATCTCATATTTATACTTTTAATAATTATAATAATCATAATCATCTTCATAATTATCATTCAATTATGATAGGGAAATTACACATACATTTTTATTATATCCAATATAATATGTATTAATAGTTACCTATAATGCTTTCGAAAAAAATGAATGACAAGGTTCGCGGGATGCATTGTATTTATTGACGACTTATAGTGTCAAACATTTATTATTTCTATCTTCATTCCGTCAAACTTGGTGAGATGATATGAATGGATTAAGATATATATCTTCGATTTTGCTTATAATCAGTATACACGTATCATTAATATTCTTAATTATTAATTAATCTATATAAACACTGATATGGAATAAAAAATGCTTGTCTGATACATATCTTTTCACACTGTAATCTCGATGAAACATAAAGGAAAAATTTTATCTCTCCACATTCCCGAAGCAATGACACAATCCTTATGACTTCCATATTTTTCACAAATGATAGAACAAAAATGAATGAAAGAATAGTGCTTAATCTACGTAATAATATACATAGGAATATTGACAATCTAAATAAAATGTTCGAATGCAAATGTCATTATAACATAGAATCATATGAACAAATACGGTATTACTTGATACATTATGTCAGCCATCGGGCCAATAATTGTTCGACAAAATGGTTTGTCTATTTTTTTTTCGAATTCTCGTTGCAATATGTTAGTGGGTGCATGACTACCCGAAAGAATAGAAGCCGGAATATGTCATTCGTTCCCTCCCTTCTTGGCGCTCACTCTAGTTTTTTTACGCGTCTACAATTAAGGCACTGAGTATTACTCTGACTGATGTGTAGAATAATATTAACAATAATATATATTTTACGTCCGTGTTAATATCGATATATGTATTAATATTAAGATTTTTGTTCTTATTCTCTTAAAAATTCAATAAATGCTTTTGGTACTCTCTAACGCAACTTGACGTTATTCAAAATCTTTTTTGATGTCATTCCTCCTTTTCATAACTTGTGTTATACATATTATTGATTATATTGATATATTCTTTTCCTTTTCTTTTTCTGATATATTTGATGTTACTTAATGTAATTCCGATAGCTTTATCTTTGAAGAAAAATTCTTGAATGCACTCTGAGTGTGAATAATGATGATTTCTTTCCATTCCGTGTTTTTTTTTCCTATCCATCCAGTACTCTTAAGTTGATTGTGCTTTTTGAATGAATTTTATAAACCGTGTAATTATGAATCGGAATCCCAGGGGATCCATGGAATTTCGTACATATAAAAATGAAATTTTTTCAATGACTTACAAATATACGATAGACTATCCATAATGATATACAACATAACGCGCGAGAAGTACGGAAAAGTTCCTGTTTTCTTCCTCTCCATCTCCCTAATATACCTCATTATCTTTGATATATATCTCATAGAATTAATGGCATCTTAGAATGTTGCATCCAAAAAATTACAATAAACATAATTATAAACAATGAGTAAATGCATTCCACCGCGAACCCAAAAAGTAATTCAAAGCCGCGTTCATAAGATCTGCGTTTATAATCCCTCAAGTCAACAAATAATTGTGAAATTGTTGAAAGAATATAATTTTACATGAGGTTCGATGCGCAGCTCAATGACGACTAGTTATGTATAATAAATTAGCTTCAGATCATATGTTTACATTGATATGTTCTATCATTCAGAACAATAATACATTATCATCTAATTCAATTATATGTATATATATTCTTAAAATTATTTATTTTTCGACGTTCCAAGGCTTTGGCAGTGAAACGAGACTCAATTTCGTCACGTGTGTATTTTATCCGGGGAATTATAGGCGTGCCGTAAAGTCAGAAACAGCAAAACGCAATGGAATTAAATTCATCAGTTCTCAATTATACTTTATAATATTTATATAGCCAAACGGTAAATTCACGTTCAATATAATGGTGCCAATGATCTTCTCCTTCTACTCAAATCTCGACGATATTGTCCATGCGATGGTAACTGGCCTGCCTCTGTACATGATCTACAGCAGAATTTTGCATAATATTTATGCTCACAATATTTTGCCTGGACGATTAAGTCACATTTAGCGAAGAATGTATTGTCTTGACATTCAGGATCGATGTGCATGCCTGTAAATTTAATTACGTTAATTCAATACATCCATAGTACGATGAGAGAAGAACAATTGTTTGATGACAATTCAGTTTTTTGAAATAAATTGAATTGAGTTCTTACCGGTGATTTCGAGATCTATAGTCTGAGAATCAGTTGAATATTGATTGGCTGCTTCGCATCGATATCTACCAGTGTCATTGTGACCAGCATTAGTTATCGTCAGCCTGTTCGATTCTGTGAAAATTGATGAAAAAATCAATAATACCATATGATTAACGCTGTCTTCTTAACCTGATCTAATAATTGTGACTATGATTAGTTCTGCTATTTTACTCACCAGAAATAGTCACCCGTCCATCAGTTCGGATCAGATCATCATCTTTGTACCACAATACTCGAGGAATTGGATAGCCGTCAACATTACAATCTACACTGATTTCACTGCCAGCCGGGAATTGTTTCCCCGAAGCAGTTACATTCACTGCGACTGGTACTGCATTGAACAGAAAAACCTCAAATTCATATCTACACCAACACCTCACACTTTCTTGATAAGGAACAAAACGTGGTTAAACAGAAATACAAAAAAAAAATGCAAATCATTTGTTGGAACGACACGAAAGCACTTCTGAATGCATATACGAGTACATTAAAACATTTAAATAACAGTAGAAATAGAACGCAAGGCAACAGGAACATGAAAGCAGCACCATTATATTATTATGAAAAGCGGGAGAGAAAAGAAAAAATTAGCTGATGGTTAAAAGAATCCCAGAAAGACATTCTCACCTTTGATTTTCACAGGCTCTTGTGTAGGTGGGTCAGTAAGTGGAATTACTGGTGGAATATACGGTCTTCTTGTGGGATATATAGGTGCGTAAGTTTGATTGAATTCGGGAGCTTGTGTACGGGCAGGACGATAAGGATATTGTGGTTTGTCAGTCACGGGTCTTTTTGGTGGTTGTACAAGATATTTCAGATATTCTTGATGTTCGGGTTTGACGTTGTAAATTGGGCCTATCGCCTGTAGTGTCATTGACCATGAAGCCGGTCGTTCAATACCATTATACGCTTGACAAGTATAAACACCTAGGTTGCTGATGGTTACTGAACGAATTAGTAGCGTATACTCAGAATCTTGTTCATAATATTCAGACGATAGCGGTAACATGCGATCACCGTGCCACCATGTAACAAATGGACGTGGCCAACCCATTGCATAACAGTGCAGAATAGTTGGTGAATTCATTGTCACTGTTATAAATGTATTCGGTTCACCGACAATGGCCGCTGAATGATCGTGTGGTTCTAGAGAAAAAGAGAATTGGAGAGTTCCGTGCATGCAAGATAAGTAACACCATGTTAACAAACATTCGCAGAACATTTCCATAACCAACTATCTTTTGCGACATTTTCGGTTCATTTCGAACTTCGATTGTGTTAAAGTAAATACGGTTTTCATTATTCCTCTACCCAAATTGTTAACATAACTCATTGAACTTATTGGGATGATTTATAACTTACCGGTCACTTCTAGGACATATTCAATTCTTGAAGGTGGCGCGAGCCCATTGTCAGCAGTGCAAATATAGCTTCCGCTATCATACTCATACAAATCTATTATTTCTAGTGTTCCATCGCCTAAAATCCTTCGTCTTTTTTCAGCCGCGTTTATCTGAGAAGAAAAATATGTATTTGATGATACTTGATCCGTCCGCACGAATACTTGCTCTCCTTTTTTTCTATACGTACAACTATTCCTTCTTTTTTCCATGTAATGGTTGGTTTTGGGTCACCGATGGCAATACATTTCATATTGACATATCCACCTTCTTCACCACTAACACGGGGCTCATCAGGTTTTACAATTTCCGCTGGTGCAGCACCGTAATGTCGTGATGTGACATTAGATGGTGGTGGCGGAGGAGTATTTACAGGTCGGTCCGGTGCTGGTTCTAAACACGATGTTCCACATCCATTACTACAGCATTTCCAATCTCGTGAGCAATCAGCATCACTCGCACATTCCTGCTCACATCTTGTACTATTGGATACAACAGGACAGCGGCCAGCTTTTGTTGCTATGCGAAAAAAAAGTACGATGAATTACAAATACAAAAAGAACATTGCGAAAAAAGAACGTTGAAGCTTTTATTGCGAATTTACTTGATCGACAAACGCCTTTGTACTCGGTTCCCTCAGTAGCGGAAGCGCCCAAAGTGATTGAGCAACGAGTGCCCTCAGGACAAATCACATTGCTACAAGGATCAACACATCGACAATGCTCGCAATCGTGTTCGTCAACGTACGCCTCTTTGCCATATGCGCAATGAATGAGATCACATTCTGCTCTTGCCTCATCACATGGATCCTTCGATGCATTTTTACCGCCAATATCTACTTCGTTACTCGCTATGGGTACAAAAATAGTATTCGTCATTTTTTAACTTTTTCATTATGCTTTGGAAAAGATTAAAAAATCATGCATTTATATTTGTTTATATTTCTAATAGTTGACAACTTCCATGAAACAAACTTACTGCGATAACAGGTGTGCATGCAAGAATCGTAAGTCTTGAATCTATTACGATTTCCACCACAACCCGTGTAAACGAATCCCATGCAATTTTGACGCTCCTCATCAAAGTAGAAACGTTTGTAATTACCAGTCGGACACGATCCGACGTCCACGGGTTCCCGACAAATTTCTAAATACCATTGCACCAGGGTTAGTAGAGTAAATGCAGGTGAATATCGTTGACAATGTTCCCCACACAAACACTCGTAACATGCAAACTTTTGGTTAATACTTAAATAATAATCCCTTAAACCTTTCTATGTCCCATTAATTTTTCAGATTATGAACATGCATGTTAGACACTATTATATTCTGTTTTCTTTTTTACCAAGATGGGAGAGAGCGGTATTGTTGCCAGCAGGTGTCGGTTCCTCACGATGGATACAAACAGATTCACATTCAGGAACTGCACTAAATCTGTTTGCATTTCCGTCGCAACCACCATACATAAATTGACGACAAACACGGGAATGTGGATCGTAATAATATTTCGCGAAGTTGCCTCGACATGGTCCAATGTCGGCAGGAAGATTGCAAACATCTTTCCGAAATAAATTAAGTTTATCAGTATAACTCATAAATATTGATGAATGCTAGGGAAGAATAATTTCCAATTTACCTTGACCCTGGAAGCGACCGCAAAGTCTCTCGCACTGTTCTTCGCTTTGGAATCTATTGGCATTGCCTTCGCAACCACCGTAAATGAATGCTTGACACGTATGTGTCTGTGAATCGTAATAATATGCTGTAATATCGCTATTGCATGGACCAGCATCGACCGGTGCTGAACAAATTGGACTACTTGGTACAATCTCTGAAGGTGAATCAGGTGGTGAAGTAATCGGTTGCGGTTGCACTGGCGGTGGTCTGCGTCTGCATTTATTCTCGCATGTGTTCCGATCTTGGAAGCGGTTTCTATTGCCAGCACATCCACTGTATTCAAACTCTTCGCACGAGTCAGATTCTCGATCATAATAATATTGAACAACCGAACCGCTACATGGGCCGACAATTTTCGGCATACTGCACACATCTGAATACAAGAAGAACATTCACAGATGTATATCGAATGAAAATGCAATCAAAACCAAAATCATATTTTTAAACTACTCCCAAACAAATGATTTACCTTGCACGTCGCCACACCGATATTCACATTCATCACGAGATTCGAATTTATTGCCGTTGCTTGCACATCCACCATACATAAATTGTTTACAGATCCCATCTCGACTATCGTAAAACCATTTCGTTTCATTTTTACCGCAGGGACCTCGCTCATCAGGTAGGAAACACATTGCTAGAGAAAAAATTAGAACAACAAAGATGAGTAATTGGGTTTATAAGCATATGTAACATTTTAGTGAATCTATCATGTAGTTTATGAACTTAAGTATGTTCTTTTTCATACCAGGAGAAAAGCGTTGTGGTGCCGCCGGTGGTGTGGTTACAGCTGTTGACTCGCAACGTTCTGTGCAATCTTGTTGGCTGATAAAATTATTATCATTACCACCACAGCCACCATAGTAGAATTGACGGCATTGTTGTTCGTAAGAATCATAGTACCAGCGTGCCGTATAATTATGACATTCGCCGAGAAGTGCGGGAAGCAGACATTTATCTTGTTCTATTAAAAATATTAATTTGGATTAGGATCAAAATTTTTCGGCATACTCCGGACTAATTCTGTATTTCCATTCTTAAGTTCATTAATGAGTTTATTTGATGGATGCATGAATAAATGAAGTGATTTTTGCAATCAAATTGAATGTAATTAGTACCCTTACCAATTTTCGGTGGACAATCGGTTTCACATGCGTCTCTAGTTTCAAAATTATTTTTGTTTTCACCACATCCAGTATAATAAAATGGCATGCATCGATTCTCTGACTGGTCAAAATACCATCTTGATAATTTCTTGGAGCAATCACCCTCGGTGCGTGGCAGTGAGCATGAGTCTGTTACACCATTACATACACTAATGCAGTTATATTACCATGCAATGTCAATAACTAACCAATAATTAGTGTAATTAGTTTATAAATAAAATTCTACCCATGCATAATCATCATTCACTTCATCAGATTGACGATCGCGGTTGTGATAAAATTATTTGCGAATATGATTGTGATAAAAATACTGTTGACTATGAGACAGTGAGAAAATAACGTGGGCGGCATAAAGTCTGCCTGGACATGAAAGTTTCATCCGATAAAGAATATGGATCAAATCTACGATGCAGTAAAAAATTTGAATCATAAGCGAATATCTCGCAGCTGCTATATATATATCCATTGTGTCGATAACTTATATGAGTCTCTTTTGTGAAATCGGTGAAGCGCTATTATCATAGGCTTTGAGTTGAACAATGTTGGTCACACATCGCGGTTATTCGTGATCCATTAACATTGATTTTACGACACTCATAAACCGATATCCTACATGTTCAACGTGCTTCGTCGAAATCCCGTTGCCTTAAAAAAAGGAATACGGTCCAGCGTTTCTCATTAGTGCGCAAACATGGAATACTAGAACATTCAGTTTCAATTTTGTTCACATTAAAAATGTAAGAGGCTCATTAAAAGCCAAGTTAGTGTAGAAAACCCTTTTCCTTAGTTTCATTTGAATATCTGTTTATATATCATTAATCCTGTGTCTCGTTAAAAAAATGTAACATTTATCTAATACTTTGAGTTACCAAACCAAAAAATAGAGTGCAGGACTACAATAAATAGTCTGTGAAAACTTACCGCGACTTCGACCAGGTTGGAGACAACGTTGATTGCAAGCAATTTCCGTTGGGAAATTATTTGTATTGGGTTTACAACCACCATAACGGAACTGCTCACAAACTTCAGATTCTTTATTGAAGTACCATCTTGTGAAGTTGCCTTGGCAAGGTCCAACCTCTTCTGGTAACTCACATGGATCTTCGAATAAAGAACTCATATTATTAATGTGCGCGAAAAATAAGAATATTTATTTTTATATTCATTGATGACATCAAATAATACCTGCGTCAACCGGAATCACACAACGGTCCTCACACATTTCACGGGTGTCAAATTTATTATCATTGCCAAGGCAGCCTTTATAAATGAATTGACCACACTGCTTTCTTTCACTGTCATAATACCATTTGGGTAGATAACTTTCGCATGGGCCGGAGCTCTTCGGTAAATGACAAGCGTCTATGAAGACAAAAATTTTAGAAATATTTTTCTCTACTATCGAGACCGGTAATGAAACATTCAATGAACATTAACTACTGTAATATTTACCTCTTCCCTTGGGAGATACGCAAACATCTTTACACTCTTCTTGTGTGGTAAAACGATTCCCATTTCCTTCGCAACCACCATACCAAAATCTGGAGCATCCGCCATACTCAGTGTCATAGAACCATTTGACAGTGAAGTCACGACATGGTCCACGATCCCTCGCAAGGCCGCATGCCGCACTAGGGACATCAACTGTCGAACGACAACCCTCGAAGTTTTCACCTTGTGCCTCATCAACGCCATCCGGACAACATCCATACTTGGATGATTCACAAGTGCACCCTGCGAAGTTTGCGCCCTTTGCGGGCGTTTGATTGTCCGAACAACAGCCGAACTGAGTTTTTTCACATCCACATCCTTGACCATGAGGTCCTTTGGCGATCGTCACGCCATCAGGACAGCAACCAAATTGATAAGTGTAACATGGACAACCTTCGAAGTTGAGACCGGTTGCTGGAGTGAATCGATTTGGACAACAGCCATGTTTCGTGTATTGACAACCACATCCCTCATTATCAGGTCCACGCGCTGCTGTGACATTGTCAGGACAGCAACGGAATTGTGAATATTCGCAACCGCATCCATAAAAGTCGGATCCACGCGCCGGCGTAATATTATCTGGGCAACATTTGTACGGCGATGACAAACAACAACCTTCACCATTAGGCCCATGAGCTGGTGTTGTGTTGTCGGAACAGCAGCCATATGTTGATGATTCGCATGCTGCATGACAACCTTCATCGCTTGGGCCAAATGCTGCTGAAACACCATCTTCACAGCAGCCGAAATAAGACGCAGAGCAATTTTCTGTATCAATGATACCGCATCCATCGAAATTGATGCCAGTTGCTGTTTTTTTTCCATCTGGACAACAGCCATAGGTTGAATTTGCGCAATCCCCTTCTTCAATAGTCACCGTTGTTGTAGTTTCATACTCATTCGTTGATTCAGTCCATTCGGTTTCATCAGTAACAGCCTCCTTGCAACCCTCTTCATCGGGACCAGTTGCTGATTTGAGTCCATCTGGGCAACAACCGTATTGTGTGATATTGCAGCAGCCAAGTTCATTTTCACCAATCGCTGGTGTTTCTTTATCTGGGCAGCACCCAAATTCTGTTTCATTACATGGTTTTTTACAACCCTCAAAGTCATTGCCTTCCGCAGGTGTTACGCCATCCTTGCAACAGCCAAACAGAGTTTCATCACAATGTTGTGATGGACAGTTTTCATCTTTTGGACCAGTCGCAACTGATACACCGTCAGGACAACACCCGAATTGAGTCTCAGCACATGTCTTTGGTGTTGGACAGCCTTTATCGAATGGTCCTTGAGATGGGGTAATTCCATCATAGCAACAACCAAACTGCGAAGTTTTACAAGTCTTCTTCCTGATTTTACACTTTCTCATTTCATGTTCTTTCGTTATTGCAGCATCAATTGAGCTGATAGTCGTAAATAGATCGAAGACGGTAGACTGACCAGTAGTGTCTTCTTCATCAGTTGATGTTACAGTCGAACCTTCTGTCTCTCCGGAAACAGGAGTTTCGGTTGTCTCACCAGACACTGTCGTGATTTCGGTTACTATTTCAGTCGTCCCAGATTCAGTTGTTACCTCTGACTCGGTTGTTTGTCCCGACTCAGTCGTTTCACCTGACTCTGTTGTCATTCCTGACTCTGTTGTTGAGCCTGACTCTGTTGTTGAGCCTGACTCTGTTGTTGAGCCTGACTCTGTTGTTGAGCCTGACTCCGTTGTTTCACCGGACTCCGTCGTTTCTCCTAATTCTGTCGTTGGTCCGGATTGTGTTGATGCGCCTGATTCGGTTGTAGTTTCGATGTCACCCGATGTGCTTCCAGATTCTGTCGTTGAATATTCTATAGTTGTGCCTTCTGATCCACTGGAGCCCGTTGCAAATTCGGAAGTTGAAAATTCACTCGATTCACTAGAGTCATCAGTCGTGGTGACAACAGTCGAACTTTCGGGCATAGATTCTACAGTTGCTTCGTCAACGGTCGATGTAGTCCTCCGAAGTGTATTCTTAAGATTGACTTCACCTCCGACTGGTAGAATTTCGAACTGTGTGGTTGTCTCATATGTTTTTGGACTGTTCGAAGTTGTAGTTTCTATAGAGTCAACAGCAGTTTCCCCGGTCGATTGGTTCGATTCTGTAACACTCGTGTCTGTGATTGATGTTTGCTCAGACGACGACGATGGGGTCGAATCAGTCATAGAAGTTTCGGTAGACTCAGTTGACTCAGTGGATTGCGGTGTATCTGTAGATTCGGTTGTATCTGGTGATTCTGTGGATTCTGTGGATTCTGTCGATTCTGTCGATTCTGTCGATTCCGTCGCTGAAGAGGTAGTTGTTTCTGAAGACATGGTGCTGAACTCCGTTTGGTCATCCACAGAAGAGGTCGATGACTCGGAAGAAGACTCATTTGTTGATTCGCTAGATTCGCTTGATGATTCTGTCACACCTATTGTAGATGAATCAGACGTTGATACTTCACTTGACCCATCAGTAGAAAAGTCGGACGAAGAGAATTCAGTTGAAACAACCGTCGATGATCCAATATCAGATAATTCCGTTGTACTTTCGGACGACAATGACGAAATTTCTTGGGTAACTTCTGAGCTACCTGAAACTTCTGCTGATCCGGACGGCGAAGTTGATACTGAAACTTCACTCCCGCCAGTGGAACTGTCAGTTTCAGTAACATCGGAAGACTCTGTCGACTGTGAACCCTCAGTTGTATCAACAATCTCCGTAATTGGAGATGTCTCGTTGACTTCATCACTAGACGAAGATCCAGTTGCTTCCATGAAATCATCGTCCGACACGGACGATCTAGCATCGATCGATGTTCCACTGCCTTCAACTGTCGAAAATTCGCCGGTTGATACCGGACTGGCAGAAGAAATAGACGTGGAAGATATGTCACCGTCAGTCAGCAGGAATATACCAGTTGTAGATATTGGTGAGAAGAATGAGATTTCGCCATCACCACTTCCGAAACCACTGCCATAACCACTGCCACTATCCGTAGGCGACATATCGCCACGGCTAAATGCTGCGTCACTCATCATCATGTCTTCTAATGTGCTCGCCGTGAAACCCGTATCCGGAGAAAATTCAGAAGTACTGCCTTTCAATTCGGTCTCACCTTCACCTTTCTATTTTGGGGAGGAAAAATACCAAAAATTACTATTTTTATTTGCTTCTATGAGATTTAGGGGCGTTTAATCAGGTGGAATAGAATCAACTCACAGTAGACAGGAACTTTGAATCTGATGTTATAAAATCCTCTTCGTCCTCGTACACTTCGCAATCATCTTCATCGTCAGTGGGAACATTATCTTTTCCTGGTTGAACTGGTATCACCTCATCTATATAGATTGATAATCCAAAATATATTTTGTGTAAGTTGAACAGCAGTAAGTTGGAATAGACGGACGAACTATTGAGAAAAGTTATTCACCTTCACCACATGGATGTTTATTGCAGTCTTCACTTCCGAACATGATTGAATCGACATCACAGTTGCTTGTTGGAACAAGTATACCGTCTTTCATGCAAATCACCTTTCGCGTCATGTCACCGCCCCCACATGGTTTTGAACACTGTAGAAATGTAGCGGAAGAATAAATGAGGAGAATTAATAGATTTCAAAGTATAAGAATAAAATAGAGTCTTCAGAATGGATGATGAGAAAGAACAAACCTTGCTCCATGGACCAGCGAACCATTCACCCTTACATTCAACATCAGTTTTGCAATTTTTTGTATCATTGTAACGTTTATCCGGGTCACACTTTTCCTCGGCGACTTTTTTCAACGTTAATTCGTCCTCAAAAGTTCCACAAAAAACTTTACGTGTTTGCACACCACCCCCACATTTTGCAGAGCACTGCAAAAATTCAGTTTTAAATTTGTAACATATATACATAAATATTAGTGATCTTCATTTCATTTAGTTTGGAGAAAATAAAAAATAATTCACCTCACTCCATTGAGTTGAATACCATTGATACTCGCATCCTTTCGTATGTTCGCATTCACGTGTCAGCTCAGGCTTCTTCGTCGGATCGCACATGTCATCCGTATAAACAGCGCCGTCTTGTGTTGCGCAATGTGCTGTTCTTGTTTCTTGCGTAAGTCCACATTTATCATTGCACTAGGTAACAGAGATTTCAAATATATATTATGAAGGGAGAAAACGCATTGACGTGCAGTGGCAGTGAACAAGTGTGAGAGAAAAATTACTAACGCCACTCCATTCAGACATAACCCAATCGAGCCCAGCGCACGGTCGCAATTCACATGGTTTTTCCCGTTCCGGAATTTCACCCACGCACGCTGAATCTTCAAGCACGTCGATCTTACCAGCATCATTTTTCTTGAAGCACGTAACTTTCCGCGTTTGCTTTCCTTTCCCACACAAGTGATCGCACTGTAAGAGAGATAGGGCAAAAATGACATTAAATAATGCAAACAAAAAATTGAGAACCGAATATTTTTTTCAACCAATAAACATATATTTGGGATTAGTGTACACCTACAGGCTTCCATGGTCCAATATGCCAGTTGGGACATTCAACATTTCGGTTACAATCTTGGGTGGTCTGGTTCTTGGGACCTACACTCTCAAGGCAAACGGAATCGTCCACAATAGTGGGTATACCACCACCGATGATCTGCTCGCACTTGATGTCTCTCTCACGTTTACCACCTTCACCGCAATACTTGCTACATGGACCCCATTCACCCTCAATCCATTCGGGCGGACATGCCTCCTCATTGCAAGACTGTGTATCGTCTGGCTCAAGGTGCGGATCGCAAAGTCCCTCGTCTACTGAACCATTATTGCGACGTTTCACGCAGTTGACACGTCTTGATTGGAAACCTAACTCATTCCAATCATTAATTTAATGTTAATATTGATTCGACACGAGTTCCGCAATTGTATATTGAATACACGAACAGTAGTATTAATTACAAAAAACCCAATTGATTTCATTATTTGTATAACTTCCACATTCTAGATACGTACCTCCACCGCAAGATGCACTACATTCGGAAAATTCATCGGCGGTCCAAAAATATGCGTCGGGATCACCTTGGGGAGAAAATTTCTTCGGGATGCTGTATTCATATTCCACCCCAACGTTGGTATCTTGAGAAAGTAACTAAATGAAGAAAGAATATTGAATGAAGAAAGGCGATACTCAATTGACGTACTGTAAAGAATTAGGAATTAATGCTACGTGTACTTACAACGATGTAAATTGCCTCAGTAGTAGGGCCTTGAGATGTAATTACGTCTGGTGCAGATAAACCTTGGCGATACCTCTCATAGTGGAATGTTGTTCCCGCAAATGTTAAACTCTTAGGAAAATCAATTCTCCAATTTCCATTCAGATAATAATGACCAGTTTTATTGCGAATAGCTATAAATCAACGCATAAACGTTGTGATGGAACAGAAAAAGGACGTAAGTATAAACGAGATTAACTTCTCAATGTTGACTCGAATCGAATTCGAGAGAAAAATACATAAATAATTTTATCAATGGTCCTACCGAGATAGTTATTCGATGGCGCAATTTCCTTGATATCAATGTTTGTAGCGCCCTCGGGAATAAGGAGTATGTCAACGTATCCTGAAATAAATACCGATTAACTTGGAATATTTATGGTTATTCGAGATGTATAACGTAATGTCGAGTATTGAATATTTCAGGAAGTTTGGAAAGGGTCACGTGTGCTTAAGTGGTAGTTGAACTTACCGCTTTGGAGGTCATCATTATCGAAAAGGCCACTGACAGTGTTGCATTGTGACCCATCACCCCCACACTCCCTACAAGCGTCTTCTTTTGCATCGCTGCCCAACATCATGTCGCATCCTACTGGCTGAAATACATCGGAGGAAACATCAAAATTCGATTCACTATATTGATCATGTTTTCAACACTAATTGCGTTCTCGATATGAGAATTGAGTGTATGGTGAGAATGAAAATAATTATATCAAACAAAAGAATTAATTTTCTACGCTTAATGAATTAATATCCGGTTGATTCTGATAAATATCGCAAATAATGGAAAAATAATTGAACAAGTTATTTAACTAAAGTTGGAATGAATGGAAAACTTCTACTTCATATTGTTTAATACCTACCATACATTTTCCTTCAACACAAACGTCGTTTTTTTCTACGTCGCATGGTGTACCGTCAATCACATGGAGTTTGTGTCTGTAGAAAAAACGTTCGCCTCTCGGCATACAGTCGAGCGCACACTTGTTTGGTCCACCAGTGTACGGAATCCAGCTGCGACAAAATAGTCAAACTTTTTCTTAACTCTATACATAGATGCAGTTTTATAGGAAGGATATGAACGTATACACGTTTGGCCACTTTGTCTGAAAACTCGCGTCGGGCAAATCCTTTATTCAATATTACCAGGATTTTGCCCTTGGCAAAATGGCAAAACATGGATGGCTCCCGTTGCTCCGGGGAAGTTATAATACTCACTCGTAAAGCACACCCTCGAATGACACTGCGTTGTACTCTGCGCATTGTTCTGCACGAAAGTCTGCTGGCCCATTTGGACATGGCTGTAAAATAATCATTGATTATTTCCATGTAGTTTTTCTTTTTCGTATTTATTTGCCAACAAATTTCAAATAGTCAATAGTCTTCTTTTCAATTTTCACATTTCGGAAATGTTCATCAAGAATTAATAAACGTAAAGGGCTTACTGGTGTTTTTCTTATTGAAGGTAATCGGTTTATTGGAAAGATTTAAAATCGCTATCTAGAATAAGAAATGGCAAAAATAAAATCCCTCCGATCCTTTACGATATTACGTTTTGTGACATTAATACTTCTTACATAATCTCAGATAGGACAATAGGATAGATGAATATGTTAAAATAAAATAGAGTTTCCAAAAGGATACGGTCGGAATAAGGTATAACCAAATTAACATTCATCAGAGTTCATTTTACTCTTTGTTGGTCCAATTTCTTTTTTATAGATCAATCGAATGCTGTTATAAGAAAAGGAGAATCGTCCAATGTTTAATGATCAATGTTGAGATTTCCAAGTGTACCATCCCAAAGTTCAATACCGTTGCAGTTATTAGTGTGTCGCAGTTCAACACCGCACATTTTCCAATGTTCTAATTAGAGATACGCGCCCGCTATCATTCGCTAATTAACCCATCATAATAGAATTCGAAAATACATTCATTCTTCCAAACTGACTTGAAATTAGCCGATAATGTTCATAACCAATCATCAAATAAAAAGCCATACCAATGCAAAGACCATGAATACAAAACTTTTAGATAGAGAAAGGAAGGATTGAAATCGAAGGAATCGATAATCGCAAATAAATGAACTATTTTATTTCGTCACAGTAGCGACAATTGCAAAAAGCAACTTTTTGGCGGGAGGAACCAAAACTTTCTTTTACATAGAAGTATATACGTCGGCTTTAGGCTTTCAATCCCACAGGACCACATTCATTCGTACATATGAACGAAAATATGTCTCTTTTTTTTGCTCGTAATATAAATAGCAACCGGATTCACATGAACTATAGAAGTTACGTTAAAAGTCAATGGGATAGCGTGTCCGTTTGGGCACGTACAGAGAGAATTGAGGTTATGTTATATCGTAATATCGATAAATTGACTCAGGACGAGCACGGACGATATGTAATCCGAATTAAATGGAAAAGAAGAGTTCTCAAGGGAAACCCAATGGGCAAGAGAGCGTCCAATGTGCCGCCATGAGGGGATATATTGGATATATGCGCGGGGATTTATGGCGATCATAGGGGAGAAGTAGCGAGTAGTTGTACGACGCCACCGCACCTATTGGGCTTCCGGTTCGGACATAAAAAGACGCGACGGGTGGCTTGCGCGGGAAATCATAATGGCATCGTGTGAGACTGTTGTCGCTGCTGGTCCACTCGATATATATTTTCTCTGCGGCAACGAGTCACATCGTCTGGGGAGTTTAACTTGGTAATATGAGTTATGTGACGATGGAGAATAAGCCGCGACCACCAGCAATGCACGTCCTACGTTTTATCCCTGTGGATCACGAAGAAAGATCTGAGCTTACGCTGTTAATACCCGTCCTCTTCGACACCCACTAGAGTTAGATGACGCCATGGTTTATACCACTGATTCGATTATAAGTATGTATAGTAAAAAATATTCATGAATATGTATTTCATTATATTTATTGAAATATGTTTAGGCTCATGTAGCATTTTATTTATGACTGCAGTGGAGACCCGGTAGATGTTTCGTCTACGTTCTGATAAATATGCATAATCAGTAAAACTATCAATGACGGACCTAGAATAGTGATTGGGTTTGTATTGTTCATACAGTCATCTATTATACTTGCACCATTTTTGAAACTTATGGAAGTCGCTAACTGAATTTATTCTCTAACTTCAACGTTTTCTTTAATGATTCTGTCTTCCATTTTCCATTCTGATAGTGTTGATGGAGATTGAGACACACTGTCTCGTTAATATCATAATGGCTTCTAAGATATATATATATATATATATATATCTTATATAAACATGACTGGATCGTTGGAATTTTGTCTGCGATGCATCAACTGACGATTATTGAAGTTGACCAGAGTTAAAAGAGAGTTAAGCCGGGTCGTCACGTTTATTAATATTTTTTCATTTTGCAATTATCGATGAATGCTGTCAAGATGAAAAGTGGGAGCTACATGCTCCTCTTATTTAATATCTTTCATTCGCTCGATACTTAAATGATAATGAAAATATTTGTAATATTTTATTGTTGCGTTTATGATTACAAATTCACAATTGGCTTCATCAAAGAACGTGAAATGAGTCCAGACAAAATTTATTTCGTTTCTTGTTTTCTCCTTTTTCAATAGACATTGATTACATTCAGAAAGGTAGGAACATCTCGATAAAACGTTCTTATTATACTGTTCTCTAGATAATGTTGGAGCGCATTGCAATTGCTAGTTAAACGAGGGAGAAGACGATACAAATCGCCTGCTCGTATCATGTTGAATCACGAGAATCATGAATGAGCAAGGAACGAGAAAGGAACAGCAATAGAGGGTCCATCAGATGTGAGGAGAGAAAGGATGGATCGCGAATGGCAGAGCAAAGTAGAACTCTCGGATTCTTTATCAGCCAGGCGGCGACTAATTAATTCAAGGAAGAGTCAGTCTTTTGCTCTCTTTTGTCCTATCTCCCCACAATTCAACGGCGACAAAAGTGAGTTTCTGCCTTTTAACCATCCGGCTTTATTTCGTTTTACTCTGGTAATTGCGCAATTGGACTTGAGATATCATGCACTTTACCCACGAAACTTTTTATTAGGCTCTCTTTAACCTTAGTTATGCGAATATATATACATATATATTATTTCATATGAAAAAATGTTGCGATAAATAAAAGCTCTAATCGTGTCACCTCATTGAAAATATATTCGTGTATATTGCTGACATAATAAATGAAGTTATTGTTCCGAGGAAAAATAAAGTGTTCAACCTGACGAGGTCTCAGTTAATAACATTATACGCGAGTCAGAATATTCCTATTGTTGTCGGGGCCACAATTAATTTCTCATTCAATAACAAATCAATTACTATTCCATACTTCAAGGATATTGTGGGATAAATTCTGTTTCAAAGCCACACGCTTAATATAATTTTTCCAATCATTTCTTACCTGAATATTACAAGAGAAGAATCTTCTTTTAGCTCCAGTGCATCTGTCATTGTTGTTATCACTGAAAAACAGAAAATATATTGTAATGTAGTTGCAACAAATAGACCTAAACTAAGGTATCTAGATATTCCCCTTTCAATCCCGAACTACATATATGTATAAATACATAACTGCATAATTTTTTTATTCAGTTTTCCGAGGCATTTGTTCGGGTTTCTGAAAGGTAAACCGAAGAATTCCTAATCGGGTCTCATGCTTCGTTGGTTTTCATAGTCATGACTAACTCACTCTCATCTCATCCGTTTAGCGCCAGGGTGGACCTTTTCTTTTCCCCTGAGAAAAGTCGAGCAAATTTATATGCGACAGGAGGTTGAGGATGAAAATAACGATAGTAAGGGGATGAAAAGACGAGAAGGAAAAAAGTTGTTGAAGGGAAAATGAGCGAAAATACCGAGTCGAAAGGGTTGAATCGTTTTTTCTTTCTTCACTTTTTATGCCTTCCTCTTTCCTGGTCGTTCCTGCGTTTATAGCTTTCTTTTTTTCCTCCCTAGTTTCCTAATAATTCAACTCTTTTGGAAGAACTGCACGCGTGGAGGTGGCTATTAAATTTGGGTTACCGACACAAAACCGGTTTCGCAGTGAATTATTATTTCAACCAAGAGCCGCGCACATATACAATTCTTTTCGTTGCTCCGCGATTAATGGGAATTTTCGTTTCTCTTTTTTTTCATTCTTTCACGTTTCTTTGTCTCAAAATTCTATGGTACTCGCCTAGCTAGTGCACTGACAATTGAGGCATATCGAGTATTGTTGTCCTCATGCCAGCAACAACATAGAACGTACTCTAATTAAGACGAATTTGAGATGGAATTTTGATACGAATGGAATGTTTTCCACCATCACTACTCAATGCTTCAACTTGATAATATCCAACATAGTCATGCATTTCTCTGATCTTTCACTTTATTTTTCTAGGGCAGCAATTATTCGATTGATCTGAAAACTTATTGCGAAAGCGATGAGAGTCGATACTGCAGATGAACAACAATCGTAATGACTCCAGTATTACGAAAATCGCAGAGAGGAAATTGAAGGCTTTCACTTGAACTCTGCATGGTCTATATTAACCTATTGAACTCTTCAACCTCACATGAAAAATTCATCATAGGTATGTATAATTGATAATTGGGCAACAATTTCTCTCGATGTTTCATGATTAATTTCACATTTGTATCCCATAGTTTTCATCTAATATTAATTTTCATACTATTCATGATTCATTCGGATAGAAAAAACTGAGATGAAAAAAAAGTTTATTCCAACTCACTCTATGTCGAGACAACGTCTCGTTTGATGGGCAACACCACCGCCGCACGAACGTGAACACGAGCTCGGCGCCGACCAAGGCCCCCAAAGTCCTTCCTCAGGATTATTATCATCCAACACGAAGCTGCTTGGTAAGTAGCCTTCCGCATGCTGTCTCCGGTGTCTCCCATGCCGCAATTTGATATGATGCTATGAAGAAACATAATAAATAAATAATATAAAAATTGTAAAGCTCAAAACGATCGGAACTACGGCAATTAAAATAAAAATATAAAATAACAAATTAATTTCATTCCATAGGTTGTTCCATCTCATCATTGATGGAACTTAGAAGACATTGGAATGTTCACACAATAACATCTGGAGGAATGGCGCGACGAAAGTAGTAAGTGCTAAAGTAATTCTCAATGATATACGTGTACTGCAGTGGTAATCGAGTGACTCGAGCGGGCTATTATATACGCGAAGCCTGATGGTGCTGGGACATTCACACGCGACGTCGTATAACATTTCAATGGACCAGCTTGGTCTGGCACGTGTCCAGAGCACTCGTATAATGCGCGCGAATTCATATATACATGTATATGTTTCTCGCCTCTTTCTGTTACTCACAGATAAATTGCATGAGAGCCCTGACGCTATCTGCAAAAGAGGATTTTTTAATTCCACAATTTTAAATATCATTTCTCGTTTCTATAATTCGGAATGAAGGAAATGGTTGCCAAATTTTTTCTCTCTCATTCAGATAATTTATTTCTTAATTAAAAGAGTATTAAAAGAGACAATTAAATTGAAAGTTTTATACCAAGTAATAATGTGAAAAATTTTAAACGTGAACACATGATTGAAGTAATTGCATAACAGCTTCATACGAGTATCAAGGTGTAATACGATGATAATTGAGAAGAAGAAAAATAAGATCTCGAAGGTCTTGTTTTGCGCGCACGTGTTACACATGATGTGTAATTAGTTCCGAGGGAGTATGCTTTGCAGCGAAACGTCTCGACATTTTTCATTTAACTTATTTTTTATTGCACATTTTGAATTCTGGTTTTTTAAAATTTTCTCCTTCACCCGGGAGATGTGTGTGAATATTCTGCTGTCATGATATCGTCGATTTTTATATCTTATATCGATTTCATGGCAGTTATACTTTTTTTCTATTACCTCTTGGTCACACGATCTCACGACCAACGAAAAAATTCGATTCACGATTTTTCATTTATTTTTTCGAGAAATTTTCATTTCTCAATAAGCCGAAGTGTATATGAAGACGTTGAACTTGTTCGATGAAATTACATCGCTCTCTGAGTCATGGAGAAGCCGCAAGAGACGACGGGATAATTTCCACCGTCAGATTATTCTCTCACAGCAATCGACATGCGGGCATTTCGCGTTCGTTAGACATGGAGAATGAACGATAAATCATGCGATTAAAGTGCGTCTCGAGTGATGACTAACGCATATGAATTACTATTATTTCTAAACAAGTATATATAGCTTAGGTCAATAGGCTGATGAACCACACACGGTGTTTCACACATTATTTATATTTTCACTGTTTGCATAATGATTTTAGGTGAAATCTAAAGGTAACCCTTCAATGAACATCAAACAAAACGTATTTTTCTTCCTGTGAATTATTTTTGTTTGAATTCGTCGGAATTAGAAACATTTTGATAATCCATGTTTCATGTTCTGGCGATGAGGAAATACATAAATTCATCGTCCTTAACAAATTAATTTTGCATACTGATGAATGCGATATTCAATGAGATAATTTAAGAATGGGGTGAGAGTTGATAGTTGAAATTTGACTCTTAAGAGAATTTTTTGATGTATCTAATTCGCTTCTCCAACCACATAAAATTCCATGCTCTAAGTTGTCAGCTCCTAGACACTTTCGTCATTTGGCTTAGGCACAAACAAGACTTAAGAAAGGAACTAAATTACAAAATTGAAGAAGAAGGTCACATTCACCAGAATTTTCAACCAGTGACCTCGCGCGTCACTCATATACATCCAATGTCGTCATCGCGGATTCTAATACATGTATAATAAACATAAAAACATGCAATCCACACATGAGTGTCTATGTATATATTTATGTACACATTTCATCGTCAAGTTCTATATACTTCTACAGTCAGCTAATTCATGCTAATACTCTGTCCGTAGTCACGTGTCAAGTGCAATGTCCTTTTTCTCTAGAATTTCCTACACTCTAAAACATTTGTGGGACTGTAAGATTATTTTTCCATCAATTCTAGAAAATCTTGAGCAAATATTTCTCTTTTGAAACGGGCGAAACTTATTAGCATATATTTATTCATTCCAAACCGGAAATATATGCATTCCATTTCAAATCCTTACGTGGATTGAAATTACTTTTTTTTCGGTTTCTCAAGATCATAAATTTCGTTTATTTTTTTAGCTATTTCCTCGCATCATTATTGATGAATTCTCTTTTTCCATTGATAATAGGTATTTGTATACTCAGTTTAATTTCGAAAAAGTCGACGTGCACTTGTATTCTCAAAGCAAAATAAATCCGCGATAATCGAGTTCACTTGGTCAGTCATTGACTGGCTTTTGCATGATGAGTCAATTGCGATAATAATCGTGCACGGCCAATTGACCGTGATAATGACTGCAATCATCAATGAAAAAACTTTCTCATTGACTGAACGTGTATAATAACTATAATAAAAATAATAATAATTATAATCATTACATACAAATATCTATATATAAATACTAGCGTTTCACTGTTACATCAATCATTATCAGCGCGATGGAATAAATCAACTCAATTTAGTTGTACACTTAATGATTAGGTATTATTTCATACTCATAATCAAAACAAAATGAAAATTACGATTACGTAGAAAAATAACTAAGTACGTAATGTATTTTCCAAATGAAACTCAATTTATCGCAGTTCAATATAAAAACAAAAGAAAAATAAAAATTGCTATTTTTTCTTTCAATATCAACAAACATAGTACGTGAAAAATTACGCGTTAGATCTCTTCCACGTTCATATAACGACCACTTAAGTTGAATTATCCACGCCGGTAAAATCTTCTTGGGCCAAGCACAAAGGTATATATATTCTGTAACCCACTCTCTTTTCACATCGAATGTTTCGAAGCATAGATGAGAAAGAGAAAAAAAGAAAGGATTATTACGAATATATATATATATATATATATATATGAGTGTATGTGTGCTTTCTTCTTATCTTTCATTAAAATCTATATACTGTCAATTATTTTCTCTTCTTTCATATGCTTCATGCTACGAACAATGAAAATCACTTTGCTGAATGCAATCATGTATCCCAATTTTTTCATCTCTTCATTTCTTCACGTACTTTATTCAAATTACGTGAGTATGTAGATGCATATTTATAGATTTAGTTCGTAGGTTGGGAGGGAAAAAAAAATTTATCATGATCTTAGCAATGAAGGATGTTGGATGGGAAGGACGAAAAAAGAAATATGAAAGAGTATTTAAAAGGGCAAAGGGTGAGAGAAGAGTGAGAACGATGAAGTCCGTAGCCCTCACGACTTATTGGCGTCTAAGCGAGAAGGCAATAAATGCTAGAGGAATGCCGCCAGGACTCGTTTCCAACCCAACACGAAGAGAAAGGAGAGAGGAAAAGAGAGACATGATTATTTTTCTCTTCTTTACTCTTTCAAGGTCATCACTACATATTCCACCTTCGAACCCTTTCGCATATAACGTTCGTAGGGATATGTTTGGTAATAGCTTTTGGAGATGATAAAATTGTAGATTTAAATATGACTCACTGAAAAAAAATCGCGACTTTTTTTCTTATTCTTTTTTAGTTTTATTTAATACTTACATATTTTGATGCTACATTTATAATCTGCCATGCTATTGATAGAAGTAGCACCAATGACCTGAAACAAAGAATAAAAAAATTTGTAGTTGAGAATTTTCATTGCAATTGAAATTAATCTACTTTTTGTTATATTATTATTTCCAAGTTCACTGTGACAAAAGTTGAATTGTCATCGAGTATGCAAATATTTCGATTTGTAAAATACACTTGCACAGTTTTGTTCTAGTATATATATCCGTAATTCATTGTATCATAAAAGACATGAAAAAGGTGATGATGATTCTGTATTTAAATTTAGAATATATATTTTCCCATTGAATTACTGCAGCAGTGATTTCATAAAAGATTTATTATTCTATCATTTCAACTTTCTATATATAAATAGAGTGTCGGGCTTATCAGAATATCCAAAGTTGATACAGACACACCGAGTGAATCGGATTCAGTGGCAATATGTAATATATAGTTACGTTGGAGCAAATCTCAGTTTCAAATCTATATTCGCTATGTTTATATTTGAGATTCACAATGTTTACTTGGATTAACGAAATTGAAATTTCGTCAAGCACATGGTTAGCTCAATTGGTGAAATTGTATCCAAGAGTCTATCAATATAATCTCCCTTTTCTGCGTCTGTTTATATATATATATATATATGGATTAATTCATTATTAATTATTCATCCGAATCTGAACTGCGACAGGAGTTCAATTAAATTAGTATGTTACAATATTTAATAAGAAGAACTTTTCTTATTTCATCCGATGTATTTTAACCAACTTTTTGACAATTCCGCTTATTATATTTTAGACATTTCGTCTTATTATTTCAGTCAATGAAATCGTTATGATTTCTGACTCGAGAATCGTTTCTCAATAGTAATTTGCCATGAAGTCCCTTTGATGCACATGAAGAGAGATTTAAATTGAGTAATTTCAATGAGAATAAATACAAAAATGATTCTGCAGGATTTTTTCTTTATTTATACGCGAAGTTATTTTATCGTATATGGTGATGAGTCGAACAATTAAAATATTGCGACCGCACATGATTACATAACGTTATTATATACATTGAATAGACAAAGATAAAATATCGAATGATATCAATTTTTTTTTTCTTACTACTTCACAATTTTATCGTTGGATCTTCGAGATTCTATTAATGTATAGATGTAGATGCAGGAGTCATCGGTTCAAGTGCAAGTGCATGGGGTCGAGGTCTCGGTCACGAGCATAAATATCAGCACATAGAAAGCGAGGCAGAAAGAAAAAAAAAATAAGAACGCAATGGAGAAGTAGAAAATCGAATGGCCTCGACGCAACATAACCGCGTGGGTGTCGTTCCGCTTTTTGGAACATTGCCCGTATACCTATACACAAACCCACATACACACATCAGACTCAAGTCGATTCATTGGATATTGGCTTGAGGGCGCGCGAGTGAAAAAGTGGCGACTCGAGGTTTTACAGCACACACAGGTATCGTGTGTCCGGAATTTACTACTTGGATCCAGCTGCATTTTTCTTATTTGCTTCTTTTTTTACTCCCCTTTTTCTTCACTTTTATATATTCTCTTCTTTCCCTGCAACTTTTATTCCTTTTTATCTCACCGCAAGCATATACAATAAACCCTCCTGTCAAAGTATAAACAAATAATAAAACATGAATGGAAGAAGTAACATTCTTATGCAGATCATATGATTGATGATCAGTTATTTGACTTGCGTTGATAGCAACATAGAAGTTGTCATTAGTGAAACGTCAAATGGAGAAACAAATCCGCTAGAGAATTAAAACATTTTAGGTTTATAATAAACCAAAAAAAATATGCAAATCATATAGATTAAATGACAGTTTGTTTTTTACTGTCTATTTATACCACTGATATATATCAAGTCAATATGCGAGAGCTTCTATTATGATTATATTCTCTAAAGTAAATTCGGATTATTATACATAACAGAAACTTCCTTGAACGGGTCAAAGACTCGTAATAATTTGCAATTTGCTGTAATCACAAAATGACGAAGACAAAAAATATTGGCATGTATTGAAATTGGATGAAAATGTTTAATTGCAATTTGGACTGAATTTGAACTATAAATTATGTCATTGATTATGCGTGTATATATATATTTATCATACAAAGGAGAAAGTTAGTGGTTATGTGCGTTCACATTTACGATGAGAGAGAGGGAGATTTAAATAGACCTGCTGTTGCCGCCGCTGCTGCTGTAACGTTGGCGGTAGCGACCCTCTCTGGAGTCTCTCTCGACTCCAGCCACCCCATGAATATGCAAATCCTCTTAGGGCTGTAGTAGAACGAGACTTGGCCAGTCCAAACAGTGTGTCAGCGCTTCGTATATATACTTATAACAAGAAGGCCCTCTATTCTCCCCTTTCCGTCCACTCTCTCGCCCTCCCCCTCTCTATCTCTCTATACCTCTTTACCTCTGGTTGCGTCAGGTGGGTCTCGTTAGTTTGGGCGCACCGCAAAACTTGGGATTAGATGTAGTATACGAACGTTGCAGCGCGAGATCCACACGAGAGTTTGTGCTTTTCAGCTGTGGCCATGTGTGGCCATTATTTGTACATCTATATAGTCCTCACACAATCTCAATTTCAAATTAATATTAAACGTTAATCGATGATCGGTATGCATACACTATAGAGTTATGATGTAAATTATTAATATTAGCTATTACTATCGTTGTTAGGAATTAAAATTAACGAATAGAATTTCAAGAAAATTGTTGGAATTGAGGAGAGAACAGAATTGTTGTACAAAATTTTTAAACATTTGTACAATAATAATTGTTCTGGTTATTTGTAAGAAATTATTTTATGGATATGTGAGATATTTCAAATTATGCGAAACTATATTTGTAAATATTCAATTTTGTGCTATTGTGAAGTAGTAAAATGTGGAATTTAGCATTTTCACGAGTTGTTGAAGGAGTTATGAGATTAATTTGAGGTTGAGTTGGATAAATCGCAGTGTTTCATTGTGTGAGAACGCTTTTTTCATTTTTGTCCATAGTGGGAATTACACAATTTACGAAATTAAAATTGGTGACAAATTTTGTTCATATTTTTCAATGAGTACATGATTCATTGATTATATTCAAATTGATTAGGAGGTTGGAGAAAGTTATTTTACTAACATTAGTATTTGTCATAACCACCTCTTCTGATTTTGCATGAATATATACGTAAATATTATAATATCTCCTTTTTCATTCTTACACCGTCATTTTCTTTTTATTTTATTTTCGTTTCTCCTTTCGGTTCATTTCACTTGTTCATTCTCGCTTTCTTCCTCCCTCGATTCGACATCTCCCACGTTGCGCGGCCACTTTGCGCTCCCGCGTTCCTGTAGTTTCTTTTTTGCGACTTGTATGTGTACCGACGCTAGAGGTAAGCTGAGAAAAAAAAAATACCAAAGAAAAAGAAAAGACGAAGTTGAGAGATGGAGGAGCAGAAGAACGCGAAAATAAAATGAAAAAGCAAATCAAGAGACACGACATATATAAACATATATCTGTTCCTGTATATGAGAAAGAGTTGGATGTATAAGAAATGGCAGGAAAATGTTGAGCAGATGGTCGACGATGTAATTTAATGGCGTACACATTGCATCTTTAAGTGATTCGCAATTATATAAGTACTATAAATATTTCAATTTTCCATGGTTCAAAATTCTTATGTTCATCTAATCAAGAATTCGCACGATAATAATTCTCAATCATGAAATAATCTATGTAAAAAAAAATGCGCACGTGATTTTTCACAGTGTGTGTTCATGTATGGAGTCACAAATCAATTGAATGTAATTGTATATGTTTTGTTAGCTAATTGTTATGCAATATGCGTTTGCATAAGAGATTAATTTACGAAGACAAAAAATGAACTTGAAATTTTGTCATACCAACATTTTTCAAGTGTCAAACTGTATAATATTATCATGGCTAATTAACCAACGTTCTGCATCTCGAGCGTCTGAAGATATAATTTATTTGATAGTATAATTTTTATATGAATTTTTGCACAGTGCACGGTTGATTATCAATTAGAGAACCATTAACGAGCGGGGGGAGATTTTAGTATATGAGCGGCGAAATCACCACGATGCGGTTGAGGAGAGATTGGAGAGGAGAATTGTGTATTTGCTGTGGTGAACGTTAATAACGCCACGACCGGTGGTTCACTCGATTATTATCATTGCGTCGACTGTTAAATCTAAAAACCCAGCAAAAGAAGACTTAAGTGATCGTTTTGCGAGGAAAAAAGTGGCAGACAGGATAAGAAGGTGGGGAGAATGTAGAGGGAGTAAAGACCGGGGGAAAAAAAGATCCTAGTGGAAAAGAAAAAAAAAATTTTTATACTCTCAGTCGCTAAAGGAACACAAAAGGGTAATGACCTGAAGAATTACTTTTTTCCCCTAAATTTCCTCCACCCAATGACTCATAAATGAAATATTAATGATAATACGAATGATCGGTTAATTGTTAATGAAAATTTTGCAAATGTTTCTGTAGAAAATGTTGAACATTTTGGATACTCAACACTTTGATGGTAGAAAATATTAAAATCATTTATTGTTATCATATGCTGAGGTGTTAATAATTTATTCGGCAGCTTCATCGAATTTGTAAAAATATTTAATTGCACAATGATGTTTCGCTGTCAAGTAAATTATTTATAATTTTACAATAGCCTGTGAATAATTAGTGATGGAGATATTTAATATCAGAGACGTGATTGTTGTATAGTTAATGGAGTGATTGTTGTGGGTTGGATATGACGATAAAATACAATTACATATTCAATTAAATATAATAGAATTTATTTAATAATTTAAGGTAATAACGGTCAATGATGATATAAACTATGGGAAATAGGAGAACACGGGCTCTCGTTTTGCTGCTCGTTATGCGCCAATGACAAAACCGCCAAATGATATCAGTGGTTGAGGTTGGTTGGCCATTATTGAAAGCCAGATAACCCTCCCTCATGCCATACCATTAGAATATTTCCGCCCTCCAATGCTGCATAATTGAAATGATCGCAGCCTGCTGCATCTTTATCACATCGATATTCAATTGAATGAAATACCGAAAATGATTATCCAAAAACTTTTAACCAAATTATTTTACCAATATAAATTCATTGGTCACATCGGTGAGTTGAGAAATCGAATTGTAAAACCTTTTATCGATATCCAAATTGTATAGACCGGAATTCTATAGGGTTTCACAGGAGTCTGATATTCAAATTATTTTCTGCTTAACAAAAACCGTTTTCGAACACACTTCTCTGTTGATTTTCTATGTTCGGTTAGTCGTTTGGAATTTTATGGAATTATCAATTTGCATTACAATTTAGTGGAGGGAAAAATTTATCACCTACAGTAATGCAGGAATTTTAACAATAACCACTGGTAGACTCAGTCAAATTAAAAATTGAGAAACAATGCAGTAATTTTCCAACTTTTTGGAATCTATGCTAAAACATTGAACAATCATTGAAGATTTTTCTCATAATTAAAAATAACTTACAGACTTTTTACATTTTCTGTAATATATTTCTACCTATTCTGATTCTAAATTTGAGAACAACTACCGCGATGAATAAAAATAAAAAGAAAATAAATGACAATCAAGTCACAGCAATCTATAGACAAGTCTCCATGTCTTTCAAACTCAGTACACTCTTCATTTGTGTCGAGCACATAACCGATGCGGAAATGGTGACACAGTTTGAATGGGATATATGCATATATATATGCACCATTGATGAGAGATAGAGGATTCTCTTTTTTTATATTCTACTCGTGCAAAAAGGAAAAAATGTTGGAAAGCAAAAAATAGAATAGAGCAACAATGACAACGAATCGATAGTACTTTCATCGGGAATATATTCCCCCTGCGAATATTTATGGCTTCGCAATTCTTTTATTTTTTTCTCTCACTACCCTTTTTTTCTGCCTCTCATCTCACAGATATCTGTTCTATCTCGCGGAGTTTTGTTATCCCTGGAGAACAACAATCGCAGCACCGTACACTCATACCTTTACACATTCTTCAATAAGAACCATTATCATTACTTTTTCTTTCTGTTATTCAGTCTCGCTGAATCATCAACAATGCCACGTTATTCTCCATTTTCGGTTTATTAACTTTTCTTTTATTCAGTCTAATAAGAATAACTAAAATATGGCTGCCTGGACATTATTGTTCTTGTATAGACACTCTTTGTTAGTTTTTCATTTTATTCTTCATGCATGTAGGGATTATTGTACTTTTCATATATACAATCGTCGATGCCCTTTTTGAATTGAAATTTTTCATTTCTTGAGGCAAATATTTATGACTATCATTGGCATAATCAAAATTACCCAATAGCTGTTATACAAATATGATCCATAACAGATTAGACTGTGTAATAAAGCCATAATTTTTCAATAACGATAATGATGATTACCATGATAGACAGATACAAAATACTGTGTATGAATATCAACCCTTTCACGCGCACGTCGGCGAACGCAGGTTTTCAATCTTCAAGAATGCGAGTGACGAGAAAAACGGCTGGCCGAAAAGGAATAAAGATGGGACGCGCGCGAGCGAGCACAGCCGTCTAGTCACGATTGAACATAGCAAGCAGAGCAAAGAAACGAAAAAAAAAAAAAAATACAATAAATAAAAAAATGTGGCACGGGCGGAAAGTAATCGGCTGTGGGCACGCTATTCAACCTAACCGGCGCTCCGAGACATTCATACAAGGCGAAGGACCCGTTGAATATTCCGTCAAGGGCGCTCCCCCCGTCTTTGTCGTTCCCCTTAATTTTTCTCTCTCCCTTACTCCCCCTGATTCTGTCTCACTATTTTTGTTTGCGCATCACATTCACCGCATCATCTCTTTCATGCTCTTCGCATCTATCTCACTTCTTCTCGTCTATACACCGACCAATCGAGCTTTTTTTTTTATCATCACATATTCTCTCTGGTCTATTAACGTTTGCCGGCCATGTTTGAAACAGTTCAGTTTGACTTTGATGACAGATTAAATTTATTGATATACTGAAATGTTCTAAGGTTTTAAATCATGATGAAAGTAATAAATTAATGTCATTGGCAACATGCACCTGTACATGTGTCTTTAATTAGTAGAATTTCCTTATTTATTTTCATTATTTTTATCAATAATTTGTTTTGGTTTAGTTGGAAAGAATGAGGAAATAAGGAGTGATCATTTTGTAGTAAATTGAACAACCATGTACAGCTATTACATGTTGTTAATTTATGTATCAAGGGGTCGTCGCAGTCATACGTTTATGTACGTTCAAGTAGATTATTGCGTTCGTGTGTTAGTGCATACTATATTAATTCTTTTGAGTGATGCTTTCTTCTTCGAAACAATTATTCACAATTGATTTTTATTTATTAATTTTTTCTTCTCAGTCACTCTGATTGCTTTTATGTTGATTCATTCAGATCTGGTCGTATGATTATTAAATTGCGATCGGATATTGTGATAATGATTCAGATTTAGGATAACAATGCATATTTAGGTGAGTTGGGTCTTTTTTTTTGGGTTCCGTTGATATTTAAATTCAATTAAATACAGTAAAATCTCTTCTTAAACAAGAAGAGGTTTAAGTAGTCAAAAGTGGAATTTTAACGTCGCGATTTTTTCAAAGAAATCTCCTAGAAGTTTCCTCAGCTCTGTTATTTGTGTGTTAATTTGTTGAACTGGTTACGTAGTATAAATTCACTTTGGGAAGAAAAATAATCTCTAGGACAGCAAGAACAACTGGGTGAAACGTTAGGTCATTGATATGTACACATGTATTTGCCCTGCATTGTGTTTGTACTCAGGAATTCATTTGGACTTTGAGGAAAAGGACGAAAACAGATGTTTGTGAGAAGAGTCAAGACGTTTGGTTTACAAGTTCGTTGAGAGTTTCGATATGGATGTAGGTATATATAGATCATGAATGCCTTGAAGTCATTCCATACCACTCTCGCTCATTCTACGTGAACTTTTCTAATTTAAATTCGCAATATGTGGTGATTTTATATTTATTTATTCATTTATTCATCTTAATATTCATTCTTTGACGTATTCATTGATCTATTCATTCTGTTCCACTTCTTAGTGCGTAGTAATTTAATAAGAATCGATTTAGTTGTGCGAATCTGAGATGGACAATGACAAAGAATGATGAATTATTGGAAATATTCAATCGAATATTTTGAAATAGTTTTCGTTGAGAATTTAATTTATTTCTACGAATTCTTTGTTCTTCAATTTAGAATAGGGATGCTCATTTTAGATTTGAATGTATTTTTATTTTCAGATAAGAGTATTAATAAAAATGAAAAGGAAATATGAAGAAGAAAAGAATATCACTTGTTAGGAGTAATAATTAATTTTGTTACTTGAAATTTTCAACAGCACTCTGTTTCCTTTTTTCATAAAATAATCAATGGACCAATGGGGAATTTTTTACCATGATTATCATAGATATTTTTACCCTTCAACGGAATCGGAATTTGCACATAAATTATAAATAAAATTTATTTCTATTCCCAGCGTAGAAATAGTTTCTGGATCAAGAGTAGATATTTTCAGTGCGGAAGTTCAGAATATTATTAAGTTTAGTCTCGTTCTGACATCAATTTGGTTTATTCGTGGCAGCCACTCTTCTTGAATAGCGAAAACTGACTAATCCCTAAATACACTGATTCATCTCATGAATTTTGTTTCCATATTAAAAATAGAGAAGTTATTCTAAATTTTAATTCAATGTAAAGATTTTTTTACTAATCAATTCTCCATTCTCAGTTAGACCTTGAATGGATCAACGTCAAGTTGCAATCGAATATCAAATTTGATAACGACTAAATGAGTAGCTGGTGAAATATCAATTTACGGAATGAATAGTTGTCGAATGATCTAGAAATAACTTTCGTCATAGACTTACACTTGGTCTAATTAATGTCAAACAAGGAAATGTGGGGGCACTTGATAAGACCACGTTGACATCCGGGAAATGCATTTTATCCAAGCGGACACCCAAGTTTTCATATCTTTGATGGTTACAACTCCTACGCAGAATATTTCATGAATGGGAATTTTATGCATTGCTTAATTCCGTGTATCAACTTCAGCTATTTTCTTCCATATTACAAATTGCGGTACATTAATTTTTTTATTTCTATTCCATAAACAAATTTTGGAAAGCCATTTATTCCATTATGAACGAATTTTATCTCTTATATACTTATCTCCCTCATTTTTTTTTTATCTCCAAAACTATCTTGGTGTTTAAAGCTTGGGTACTTTTTATGTGCATGGAACATTCGGTGTTGTCAGCGACTCGAGACCACCCACCCGTGCACGTGCCCCTGATGGTTGCGCGGTGTCTGGTCGCGACTTTTTTTTTCTAATGTTACTGGTATATGAGTGTCACAGGCATAACTAAAGGCACATCTTACACTCTACTATTTTCTTCTTCTTCCACTTATTTGTGCCACGTAAAATAAAAAGAAAAAATATTCAATTCACTCTTTTAGATTATGCGGAGCTGGCGTGACGTAAGCCATAAAATCGTTTGTGGTAGTTATTTTCGAAAATATAAATTATACTTTCAGCATGTCATTGAATTGATTTATGAGAATATGTTGGTACATATATTTATGTAATTTTTATTTTCTTCATGTTCTATTTCATACTCATTCGTATATAACTTTCGGTATTTCACTTTAGGACTTCTCCAGGGAGAAATTATATGAAAAAAATGGTTGACATGGTACGACGTGAGACCATTTTATCTAGTGACACATTTTGATAATTATTTTAATCAATTCCAACAAGCCAGACATGTAGTTATAGTTCTTTATTCTTTATAAAGCACTTCGTTCAAATTCACTCCTTTTCATATCTATTCCAAGCTGAGTGTAATCAAATGTGTGTGAATGTTGTTCGCATTGCGAGAAAAAAAATCTATCAAACGTGTTCTATTCAAACATGACAGACATATTGCAATTCTTTTGACATGTTTTCAAACGTGAAGAACAAAAGGAACATGTGGAAGTATTAAAAAATGAAAACTGCTAAAAGATCATCAATAACGTGTTTCATTTGTATCGTATTGTAAAAACATTGTCATGGAAGAATTGATCATGAATAATCCAACTCGAAATAATGAAAACGCCAGAATTAAATCTGAACTGTCGAACAATTCGTCAAATTCAAAATTATTCTGTCTTATTCTGAATACAAACTATTCTATCCATAGTTAATAAATCCAAGCAGGTTATTTAAATATAAATTATCGATTTTCTAAATCACAAGTTAGTAGTGCCTTATAATTAGATTATCCCCAATTATCATTCGAATTTATAGACATATGACATACAACTGTATCTTATTGCAGTGAATGCCTTGAAATGTTCTTCTCTACCAGTTCTTTAGACTATTCTAATATATATGCGTACAGATACATATATATATTTATATACCTTCTACCCATTTAAAATAAGAATTAGACACGCCAGTCGAGTCGATCAGTGTCGCGAATATCAATGAGATGGAAGCATTAACGAGGGTAACTGGCCGAGACATTATGCTCTTCCGTTTCAAGATTAGGTAGACAATTTAACCTTTAAAAAAAACCCCTATAATCAAATACATAAACATGCAAACGAGTAAATTAAGATTAAAAAAAAGTTATGTGATTTATTAATTCTAATTCAAAGTCGACATAATTTTTCTTCCTCTGTAAAAAATTTGTAATTCTAAAAAAATCTGTCCTATCACACTTGCGAGAGTGAAAGAGTCCAAGTGTATCTGTGCGTGTGTGTGGATGAGGAATGATAGAAAAATTTCATATATAAACATTTAAGTTACCACACGGCATTTCGGTATGAAAGATGAACGAGTGCTTCAGGCCGTTACTTTTAGAACACCCTATAAACAAATCCCTGTGTCTGAATAATCTAACGTAGCCCATGTTCTTCGAAGACGTTCCATGGACAATGATGGCTCCCACACGGTGAACGACACGAGTGTATATATATATACATACATGAATAGAGAACTTTCAAGGTTCTTTGATCCTGTAATGGCATGGTGATCGAGTGATGCTCTGCTAACTCTTGATCGATTTTTTATTTCCATTTCCCCTTTTGCTATTGACTTCTTTTTGTATTACGATTTCTCAATTCTTCCTGCGTGACACGCAATAGGAAATCATTTCCGGTACAGAATTGCACCGACTACGATTATTTTTATATATTCCCTACTCGGAACAATAAACATTTTCATAATTGAATATAACAATGAATTATTTGATGTTAAAATAATTAAATGATACATTGAGGTTTGAAAAAATTGAAATTGACTGTACATAAATAAATATCGAAGTTTTATTTAGAAGTTTTAGGTTAAGAATTTTTCAAAAATAATCCAACTATCAAAAATTGAATAGGGAAAAAGCAACAAACTTGTTTTCGTGTTGGAATATAATTTTATTTGGTTAAGATTTTTTTTTTCATACCCAAAATTACTGAAGCTCGCGCTATTTCAAGTATGTTTATAGAAAAGTTAAGAACCTCCTTCCAAGGATAACGACGAAGGGGGTGGAAAATAGTTGAAGTGCAAAAGGCGCCGACACACTTTCAACATAACGAAATATGTAGCTATATATATACATGTAAATATGCAACCGCGACAACTTACGCATTTATATACGTTTATATGGCCATCAGTAAATGCATTCTGGAGTTATATTGTGCATGCTCATATATATATATATATGTAAAATGCGTATGCACTTTATAGTTGTTGTAAATATTCTTTACGGATAACTTGCGGCCGATCAAAAGAGGGGCCCCCTACTTCTACATCTACTCAAATCGCCACACACTGCCACTTTCTTGAAGTACCTCATCTTCGTGTCAACTGCAGACACATTTACAGATACGTTTCAGTTTTTCATTTTTTTTTCTTTTTATTTATTTTCTTTTCCGTTTGTGTTTGTTACATAAAAAGTGATGACTTGATAGTGAAAAAAAGTGCAATTAAGAATTAAAACCTCTCTATATTTTTTTCTCAATATAAAAATAGCTTTTTGTCAATATCAATTATCCACATTTCCATATTATAAATTCCAGGTACCTTTGAGTGCTCCAAAATAACAATTTCATTCACTCAAAATATTTGCTTGTACACATTATTGAATAACAGCTAATAATATATCCTTCCACAAATTGAGATAATGTTTGTGGAAAGAACAAATATGCAATGAACCAAATTGAATTGTGAAACGAAATAATACCATTACAGAATTTGATTCAAACAATAGAATTGATGTAATAAATTCGATTTCATTGTATCAAACACAACTGTGAATAGTGAGTGAGCGAGTGGATGTATTGAACGAAGTGAAACATTTTTTGTTTTTTTTCAATTACGGTTGAATAATTTTGTGGCGAATAAATAAACAAAAGCGCTTCAATAAATCGGTACTAATTGTAAACAGTTATCGCGCAGCATAATGAACGTGGGAAAGGAGTGTACGAGAATAGTAAAATACATATAGACATTTAGCCATGAATATATCTATATCATGCAATAACACATTGAATTGTGGCTGCGTGTTGAGGAATGTATACATTGCACTCGAAACTCGCTGACTCGACAGGCGCGCGCGTCATGAGCATCAAAAAGGAATGTATATGTACACTTGTCTCTCATCTCCCTTTGATTTGTATATACGCAACGTTGCGTACTAGAAGCCAGCAAACTATCGTTTATATATATATATATATTGCGAGTCGAGGGATCAAGAGGGTCATGTTGGACACATACAACAATTACCTCATCTGTGACCAGCACGTACACATACCATGAAGTGTAAATAACATTGGGATTGCGTCTTGAATGAGGATTCACATGACTCATCCTCTTATTTATGATTAATATTATAAAGCGTGCGTGAAAAAGCTTTAAATTTCTTTTGAATTATTCATAGGATTGAGAAAGGAAGGAAAAAATAAAAAATAAACTTTTAAGTCATTTCTTTCTCTGTAATTTGTTGCCATGAAATCATTTCGTCATTCTTACAATCTCAACGGTTTAGATTTAAAAAATGAATTTTAGATTCTTGAATATTAAATTTTTGTTGGGATGCAGCAACTGTTGGAGATTTTAATCTGCAGTTTGATTTTGATCTTGGCAGCAAGAAAGAGAAAAATTGAATAGTGATGTAGCGAATGGTGGATTATGATTCTATACAATCGAAGAATCGAATTAAGAATGATAATAATAAATAGATGAATCATAATTAGACAGTTTGGATGTGATTATTTATTTGTCTGTCTCCATACGACGTGATTGATAATAGTGAGGGTAAAAATTTTCTCGTTTTGTATATTTTAACATGAGTATAAATTTAGCAGCATGAAACTATTTTTGTTTATGAATAGGGAACTGAATAATTGAGGTAATGGAATTGTACAAAAAATTTCGTGTAGATTTTGAAATTCTTTGTATGAGTATAGTTCATTTTTTTTTTTTTCATCTACAATTTATTTATTTCGAAGTTCTAAAAATTGACAAATATCTGTCACATTCGCACTCACATTTTTATATTGATAAAAGATGCCTATTGCTTGCAATGATTATTCACCTGTTTCTATGTGCCACTCATGTCTGTATAGAGAGGGATGAATAATCTACGCTGTGTTCCATTTTGATAATTGCATTATTGTGTGTAGTTGAAGGAGTTAATGAGTGAAAAAACAAAAATTGTATATAGAGCAAAGAAGTGAGAAAAAAGAAAAAAAGAGTTTGGTGTTGGTATATATGTATATGAACGCGTGAGAAATGGTAAGTGCAGCGTATTTTAATGGTGAGATGGATAAAGCTTGGTGGTATACACGTTTATATACACGAGCGGAAGGGATCATGACACTCGAGCCGCGCCGTCACTTTCTGTTTTTTCTTTACATAGATTTTTTTTCTTGCTTTCCCTCTCACTCTCTGTACTCTTTTCACTTATCATCTTTGTCTTTTTCTCTATACAAACGTAATGTAATTGGATGCTTGCTCTAATTAACGAAATTTTCATTGTTTTTCACACTAAACCAAAATCCTCACGTTCACTCATTTATTACTTCATTTTTTTTTATTGTGAATATATTAGGATTATTGAATTATTAAAGTTTTTATTTTATTATTGACATGTGTGGAGAAATGGAAAAAATATGATTCGTAGTATTGGAAAATGTACGTGAAGTTGTTGTTTCACGACGTATTTTGGTCTGCTTTTTTCTTCTTTCTCAGTTTCCATTCTTATTCGTGTTGTGGAGCACGTTTTGAGATTCCATCATGTTGCTATTTCATTTTGATAGTAGCAGGATGAACAGAGTTCTCGAAACAAACAAAGTAATGAAAAAGAAAAAAAAAACCAGTGAGAGAAAGTGACAGTTTCGGTGGTTTTCGTTATGATGACATCTACCGATCTTTCACAATCCCAACCCATAATTATACCGTCACTAGAAGATTTGTCAGTAAGAGAACTCACACAGCAGGATTGAAACTGAACTGTATAGAATTCGAAAAAAAAAAAGAAAAGAAATTGTACAGATGTGCACGTACATATGAAATTTTTAAACTTCCAAATCCTAAACACATTCGGTGTCATAAATTATTCTTGAACGTTGCTTAAAATTTTGTGTCAGCAAAAATTTGTATTCTGGTCTCTTTGTGTTCTTTGAATTTTACAAAGAACCTGCATCTGAATATGGATGAAAAAAAAAAAGGTTTTATGGTATAAGATCTGAAAAAAAAAAGTGCAAAAGAAAAGAAACCACATTTTTAGATTCTAAACGCAGCAACCAAAACATGTGGAGCATAAATGACCCTTTTCAAAATTCTTAAAACCCTCATAAAAATCCTTTTCAACACGTGTTAAGTATAAACAAAATTGAAGAACTATTTTATCACCTAAACAAAAACCTATCATTTATTCATGCTCGCTCAGCCTGTCAAGATATTCATTCACTTTCTATTTTTCCTAGTTATCTTCTTTTCGAATCTATTTCGTTCAAAAAAACTTTCTAGAGTAATATCTACAAAATATCAAAGCACTTTTCATTATCTCTTACTTTCTTCACATAGAAAAATACTTCTGATACCATAAAAATGATTTATCCACTCCCATAAATCCAATTTTTCCTCTCTGTAATACATCAAACGTATTCGTAAATTAAATTTAAACCAACATAAAAACTAATAACAATTTATTAAGGAATTTTCATTAATAAATATTAATATTATTATTTTATTGGTTATTATGTTCGTCTACTGTTGTCGGAGTATATATTACAATCCCAAATGTATAAGCAAGAACAAGAATGACTGATCCGTAATATCCCTCAACCGGTTAGCGACGTACCTCCAGCATTAGTAAACGAATCTCTTCGTTGAGCACTAGAGACAAAAGGTGCTGTGCACTCTCAATAATATTAGCTAAATTATGTGGGTGTGCCTGTATCTTGAGTGCTCTATAAGGATTATCTTCTGGTAGTTTATAACAGAGTGAGAAAAGAATAGACAAAAATGATAGAGAGTCTACTCATGCAGTGCTGATCGTAAAAGTTATTTCGAAATTAGTCGAAATAGGTTTGGAAGAAAGAAAAGAATAGACTATGTGTGGCAACATAGAACTCTCTTATCCTCTTACCAGATTTTTTTTTCTTCTATTTATCCTTCCTGGTTTCTGCTTTATCGTCTCTTTTTACACTTACATCTCTCTCCCTCACTTTATTCTCTTTGTGAAGGATCAGGGATAATACCTGACGACAATCAACGACAGTAGCTGTGGCTTTCATGGATCCCTGACACTCTCTATCGCTTCCACTGTCTCGCATACTTCTCAAGCTTCATATATACTATTATATATACTCACATTTTCTCTTCTCTCAGTTGACTTGATTTCCTTATCCCTATATTCTCCTTTTCTCGTATAATCTTTCTACTTATGCGTTTATATTTAGTTGTCGTGACAAAGTGGAAGAAAAATGTTTTTTTATATTGTTTTTTTTAATACTTTGGATTTCATTGTAATATTCAAGAGAATATGTTGCGATATGTTAATGTAGATTTCACCTGAATTGTTTATTTTATTCACTCGGTTGTATTTAATGTCGTGACCAAGTAGAGAAATGCCAACAACCCGAGATGATGATGTGGTTCAAATTCAAATGTATATTTATATTGTATATGCACATATACATGTATGTATATATATATATGTATGTATCTATATGAGACAAGTAAACCAAGCATATATGTGTATATATGAGGTTGTGCGCACGATGGTCCGTATGTATGTGTAAATATTTACATTCGACATTATCAGAGTCAACGTGTATACTTATTGATGGACGGAGCAATATTTATATATGACGTTTGAGGAATACTGCAATATCGGTATTCACACGTGTGTGGTTATTTAATTATGTGTGGCTAGAAACGAGGGGATATATTTATATACGGGTTTGAGAATGAATAGCATTTCTGTCAATGATTCGACTCTGACTCAATTTAGGGCGAATTGGTGCGCGTTTGTGCGTTATTGATTTTTTTTTAATCGATTTTATTGGTGTTTTTTGGTTTTTTGTTGATTTTCATGTGGATGTAGTTTTGGTAGTGAGGAAATTCTGTATTTAAGGAGGAGTGATATGAGAACGTAATAAGAATGAATGAAAAAGTTATGGGTCAATGATTGAAATCTATGAGAATCTTCATAGATTTTGTTTAACTATACAAACTGTTAGATAGGAATGAATAATCATCCAATCAATAAAAATAAATATGCATTATTTTCCTCATTCGATTATCTAATGACAACTTTTTCACTTTTCCTTTATCCCAAATTGATCCGGAGTCTTTATAGGTTAATCAATGATCGCGTCAGATGAGATATAAAAATATAAAGAGCAAACAGAATTATATTCTCCATTCGGAAATGTGGGTAGATCGTTAATGATATCGTCCATCGTTTTAGTACATTTTATATGAAATGTGAGAATATTTTTGTTTATTATTTTCATTGGGTACATACTGTACATAATATACACATTCAATTGCAAGCTAATTTGTCACTGGGGATTACAGTTAAATTAACCAATTTTTTCTCCATTTCGTACGTAACTACATATTTTATATCATCCAACATTTACTCGCAATTAGTTTCAGATTCAAAGCTATCATGTTTATCTAATTTTGGCAATAGAATGAATATCACAAGAAAATTTAATTTTATCAAACAAAAAATCCTGTATCACAGCTAAACAATCTCGTGTTGTTAATAATGTATGAAGATGTGATATCTTATTTTTTTGTACGTCATTCAATTTTTTTTCTACCTCTTCTGCCTGCGGCCACTTCTTGACTAACGAGCAGAGAGATTATTCACATTTTATGCGTATATATATATATATATATATATATGCACTCATCGAGACATTAATTTCAAGGTATTCAGAAATGTTCTTCTTGTAGTCGCTGTCGTCGTTGTCTTCAAATCGTTGGCACGTCGTTTCTATGTGCATATTATCGTTTTCTCTACATATAATATTCCTCCGTCTCATTTGTCTCACGGGGACGGCTATTGAGAGTGTACACATGAATTGTGCAAAGGCATCACAAACGGACGTTCATCTCATTTGTACAAGGTCGAAAATTTACCTGGCGTACCGAAAAAATAAACGATGTTTGTATGATAGATTTTTTTTTATTTTTTAGTTTACAGTAAGTAACTGATTCAATTCATATATTTCTATTCATGTGTTTTTCGTGTTGAGCATACAAATCCAACTTTCGATTTTTTTTTCAATAATATTTTCATAAGCCAGTGATGATGTTATTTATCTATACTGTGATCAGGAAAATTTCTATCTATACTTCCTCCAGAAGACAAACATATAAATTTTTATTCAATTATAATGAAAATTCATTAATGAAAAATACATTAATTGAACGAGTATGACTAAATATCGTATTCTGATTGTTTTGAAAATTGACAACTGGATGTTGCGATGATTTATATCTGACTGCAATGATTGAACTTGAAAGTATAAATGATGATTATCTGTGTGCGATTTACCATCAACGTCGGCCTCGAAGCAAGTTCAGAGCGCCGCGCAGTCTGCAACATCGAGACTGCGAGACGACCACACACTCGCACAATTTTCTCTGTCTCGATGTGATTGCACTTGCTGCAACATCCATGGATGATATTTCTTTATGAGTATATAAATGTATATGTTTATATTAGTATATGTATATATTTATCTCAGTATGTGAATGAAGTTAATGTAAGTGTTTTAACTGGTCTGCAGTTACGATGCTAAAACGAATCGTCTGTCTGCATAACTGCGGCGAGAAAAGAGCCATGATTCATGACAGACGTAGACACACTCGTGTTTATAAAATAAAACAAGTTTTATCCCCATCCAAAGTCTGTGAGAATTAAATTACATTTAACGTAAAGACTATATAATAATGTTGCAAATGTACATTTTTTAATTGAAGTAATTTAAAGATTTATTTTAGTTGATAATGTCAATTTTGTGAGTGATCTCCGGGGTTTTTATTTATACAAAATTATTGTGTTTATATATTTTAGCAGAATAAATTTACTGGGAAATGCAACTCTGGTCATTTTTTTATGAATTGTAAGAGTAGAAGAGAATGAGAGAATTATCAGCAATGCGAGGAACTCGAATCAACGTATAACTGATAAAAATCATCAGAATTCTTTTACATTTTTTCGTATACTGCTAAAAATAGATGGGAATGTTAAAATTTCTATAATGTGCGTTCATTTAGTTTAGAGAGAAATAGTTGAAGAACTTAAAGAATGCCCTGAAATTATATAAAAAATGGTATTATAGAATGGAAAACATTCTCGGAAGAGCAAAATGGAATTAATTCAATGAATGAATGAAGAATTATTGAATAATTGGAAGGATGATCAAGATAAGAATTAATGAGATGCGTCATAGATAGATTGAGTTCTTGGAATGAAACTTTTGCAGTTGGAAGACAGGATTTAGTTATATAATTACGTGGATCTCTTGATAATCACGATTTTCTCTTAGATAGAAAAACAGTGGGCGAACAGAAAACTTAATCAAACACAATTATTTACAGTATTTCCAAAAGTTTATGTATAAGAAACTGCGAATTGGAAGTATATAATCAGTTTGTTTCAAATTGAACATGAAAAGTTATCTATACAATCTTGAAATGGCGATTACGTTTTCCATGAAATATAATTTTGGAGTTATGAGAGAACTGAAAAATAATTTAGTTGCACATAGTTTTTATGATTAATTGAAAATTCATATTTTGGTGGTAGCAGTTATTGAATATTTTACCCATTTTCTAACATTCATCGATGAATATTTTAATATTATTATATGAACAAAATAAAATTTCATTTCATCGATATGTCGATGAAATATTTTGCGATGTTGGGAGGAATGTGAACTATGATAAACTTTTTTTTTTATGTATTGATTATTATCATAATGATGATGAAAATTGATATTATTATTATTTCGTTCTTTCATCGTGTCAATGACAAACAATTCAAACTCGTACGCATTTCGGTTCGTGCATTGAAAAGTTTTGTGTGAATGGTATTATAATCGGATTTTCACGTTCAAACTCGATTTATATTTCAATCTACCCATGTGGAAAATCCTCACCCGACTCTTTTTGTCGTCCCCTCCATTCGACTCTGCGTCATTGTTCAAAAACCACTTAATCCTGAGTTTGATTGTGAAGGAATAGCTTTGCGACCACTCGTGAACAAGAGATTCCAAAGAAAAAAAGGGCCTGTGAATTTAAATTCATTCATTCGTTCTTTTTCTTCAATATTTTTATCGTACGCGAATTAATAAACCTCATTACTTTATTACTTTCAATTTTATATTATGACCTTTTATAATACAATTGGAATTTTTATGTATGCACATAAAATACTTGACATTTGAGAATAGAGAAAGAGCAGAAAAATTTTACTGTATAATTAAATTTTAACGAGTTCATATTGTAAATACATCTTTGCTTCACATTGTATCTAAAAGTCAAGACTAAAAGGGCTTTCGCTTTCAATGCTAGATAGAAATTTTTTTTTCCCCAATTTGCTTTCTTCTATTTTTTACTATGACAACGGGAACAGAAAACACTGCGAGAAAAAAATATAAAGGTCAGAATGATTATAAAAATTCGCGCTCCGTTACTTCACTTTGGAATTTGTGACAAATCTTAAGTATTTCTCACTATAGCTGTTATATATTCATATATATTACTAAAGGATAAATTTAACGAGCGGTTGGTATAAAACGGAGTAAGTTGCCGCTTTTCCAACCTCTTCAATATATACATCGTTACAAATAAAAATGACGAGAAGAGAAAAAGTGAGTGGGAAAAATAGAGATGCTACATTGAATTGTTAAGGAAAAACAAAAATATATTAAATACACTGTAAATGCATTCAAAGAATAGAGCGTCAAAGTAAATTAGATTCGTTAGCAGCTACGATTTGTAGAAAAATTTACAGTGCGCGTGTTCATTGTTCTGTTTTTCGCCAAGAGCGAGAAAAAAATCTTAAAATATTATATATTTTTTTTTCTTCTTCGCATTTACAAAATGGAATTGTATATATATAGATATACATATTTATAATACGAAAGGGTGCAACAGAGCGGGCGAAAGAAATGCGACAATCCACTTCCGGGCACTACGTGACTTCGTTCACATAGCGAAAATGAATTCACAACAAATCCAGAGAAATGGATTTTTATTGTAGAATAAAAACGTAGGAATAACAAAATATTTGCACGTGAATTTTTTCCCTGCATTATTCTAGTTTTCATGTGTATGAGTGAATTCACAATAACAAACTTCCAACATTTTCTACTTATTTGAATAAATGTAAATTTCATTGGAACAAATGATGCCCATTGAAATTATTCAATGATGCCGTTTTTCATGCGCAAAATTTTAAGTTTATTCTTTCATTATTTATTCCATCCATTTATTTAAATGATCGTTCGCATTGATCAACTCACGTCTGATTGATATCTTCATATATACGATGAGATGTACACACAGTGACTCTAGTTTGTTGGCAATGGAACTTCCGTAGACTCTGTTAGATAAGTTTGATGAATCGTATCATAAGCTTGAATTGAAATGGATCAAACTTGCAAGGTATCAAATGAAATTGAACTCAAACAGTATGATAAATTCCAATTACAAACCATTGAAAAATAATTGGAAGTATAATATTAAAAAAAATAAAAGAAGGTAAATAAATAAAAATATTAATAAATTGTATGACTCATCTTGTGGGAAAATTTAAAGTGACTTTTCTGTGTGAGTCATTGTATATAAGCGAGAACATATTGAACATTATATGGCAAATTTTCTTTTTCTTTTTCACTATATCCGAGATTTCGTACTTCCGGGTGAGAAAATCCTCCTCTATCGCTGCATTGGTCAGAGACAAATGGCGCTACGAGCTAAGAGTCTGTGTGTTGGTGTTCTCCCATATTTTCTCAACTTTATGTTTTTCCCCTTTCATCATTCTTTCATATATATAAATCTATATATATATATCTTGTTCTCTTTTTATATTCCATTCCCATTTTTCGATTCAATTACTAAACAAAATACAAAACAGAATTCGTGATGGGAGGATAAAGTTGTTTTCTGCGTTTGAGGATAATACTTCAATCAATAATTCCATTAAAACTAAGAGGATTCAATCTTTTTAAAAGATCACAGTATCAATTGATTTTTATTTCATTGAAAAAAATAATTTAAACAATTGTTAAACATTGCACAAGAAAATTTCCATACTTTCCCCATTGTCACATGATAAATGAAGACAACATTGTCAAAAAATAATAGCAGAACAATTCGTTTGATTCAGAGGATAAACAAAAATGTTTAAAATATTCACCAAACAAATTATCATTAATACAATCATTTTTCGTAATTTTATTCTGGACTGTTTAGTTTTACAGCAGAGCGATACCGTCATATGACGAGATATATATATATGCAAATATTCATATGTGTGTGTGTGTATTCCAACGCTTCAACTGAAAACCTTACATCATGCACCATATGATCAGGGATATGATTAAGCCACGTCACGTTCCAACTCGTCTTGGTAACGAAGGAACAATCTCTTATCTTTTTGGGTCCGACTACCCTCAAGATTGAAATCACCTCGTTATTTCTTTTTTATCCACCGCACACAAACTCACTTCATTATCCCTCATAAACATATATGTACTGAATCTAAAGAAGCTGCGTGTCATCCACTTGTTTTTCATATTGCTCTGTTGATTATTGTGCGTATAAAATTAACCCACATATTAAATTACATTTCTTTTTCTATTTTTTTCAAAGATATATTTTCTTCTATCTATAATTCATCATATCCATCATGTATTATTATTTCTTCTATTATATAATTCAATCATCAGAGAATTATATCTGACATCAAATAAAATTTTATCTGAATACTTTGAAGATAAAAAAAAAACGAATAGATTGAACTGTCATTAATTTGTTTTTTATTACGAACTATTTTGTGAATCAAAGTATAGCATGAAAATAATTCAAATATTCCAAGTGATAATTTTAGTGTTGTTTCTATTTTAGAAACAACTCAAATAGTTTCATAGTCAAATTTATCTATCGTTCAATTATATACTCTTCCTTTTAACGAGTTCGTCGATTATTCAGAAACTATTGATTTAATATGTTTCGTTATTGCATAAATATCTGAAAATACATCTACCTACTGTCATAAAGTGTATTCGCATGGTTTAGCTGTTATGCCAATAGAATTTTCTCGTATAAGTTATAACCTCATAATATAAATATACATATATATTGAAGCTTATGCAAATAATCAATTTTAAATTGAGGTAGTATCTTGTTAAAGTTTATAGTGATGATATTTGTTAATGGAAAAAGTATGTCTGCATAGACAGATAATTATATCAGGAACCAGGATGACAATTATTTTAATTAATTGGAATGAGTATTTGATTTAATTAAGACGCAGAATGAAGAAAAAATTATATTATATATCAAATTTTGCATCACATGGATCATTATATTTTTTTGAGATGTTGATAAAAATAATGTGGAGTAGTATCAGTTATTTCTACTTCCGTTAGTGCAATTTATTAAAGTAAGAGACAAAAATGCCATTCATTGGATGCGTTATCTCGCTCAAACAGGCTCACAAAGTACTTAACCCTAAACGTGCGCCGATGTATGTGTTTGTGCGGGTGTATGCTTGACAATTTTTTCTTTCATCGTTTCACTGTAGGAGAAGTCAAATAAATGGGAAAAAATTTAATTCCTAACATTAAAAATAGATAATTAATGGAATAATTCTTTTATATTTTTTAATTCATTTTTCTCAGAACTGTGTCACGACATTTACTTTGAATCATAAAGAAATATCAACTATTACGAATTTTTTCAATTTTGTTTGTGTTTTTTTTTTGTAATTCCATAGAAATTAAACTTTTATGCCAATTACAATTGTACGAGATCTTTTTTCATTCTATTTTCTTCATTTTTATCCTCTTGTCGGCGGTATAATTGGATGTTCGCCGACTAACAAGGGATTTTTATTAAGGTCATACTGCCAAAATCCGACCCCTCTTGTGCATCGTTATATATATAATTACTCATTCTTAAATGCATTTGAATAAATGCTGCACAGTCAGCTGAGCTGTTTGAGAATGAGAAAAAAATTACAAACATCAAAACATATTTTCAGTATTTATTTGCGCTGACAGGAAGTTTTAAAAATACAATCTGTAATTGAAATTCCAAATATAAAATCAGCCGCTTTGTTTTATTATGTTTATTCTCATTTTTATTCAGGTTACAAAATTGAATAACGAGAAAATATAAATCGATAGAAATGTATCAAACCAGAGGTTGAGAAGTGAGAAAATAAAAAAAATAATTTCATAAATATTTCATGTTGTGTGAAAAAAGCAATTAATGAATCGATAATGGCAGAATGTGAATATTGTTCATGGTAAATCCATGTACGAACAAAAATATAGTGAAGAAAAACTGTTGACCAAGAAAAAAATATAAACGAGAAAAATTCAAAGATCTTTTATTTGTGATATGCAATTGAGATGAAGAGAAGTCTGACATGAACAATTATTTCAGCGAATCATTATTATATTATAACAAAAATTGACATTTGATTACACGAAAGTTTTGTATATACCAAACGCATCATAAACAATACGAATTTATATTTTCTGACATTTCAATTCAAAATATATCGTCCATATGTTTCATAATTGACAATGAAGTGAAATGTCGGAATTCATTATATTTTTCTCAGTTTACTTTTCCATTTCCATGATGAATGACCGAATGAAATATACCATAGTCGATTACAATACGGCTCAACTATTCCACAAATTTCAATACTGTTCATGAAAAAGAAAAAAAAACAATAAATAAATAAATTCTCGCCAATTCCAGTTGAATATAACTCCGAATTTAGTTGCGATAGCATTGGAACTCTTTCATCACCACAAAAATCTGTTGCAAAATTCTGTCCAGTCTATTTCATAACATTACGAGATAAAAAAAAATTTTATTAATTTCCAAATGAAAAAGTTCTGATCAACCAATTTTTATATATAAAATCGAGGAGTAGATTCATAAAAGTTCAGTCGAATTATTAAATCATCGAAGATAATTCCTCCAAACAATAAAAGAACATTGGGAAAAATACTTGACTAAAATTAATTAATCTCATTGAATAAAAAAATAGAAATAAGTGACAAAACATTTGTAAACGCTGCAGTAGATTCAACTACTTGATGTTTGACGAGAGAAGACAAAAAGGGAAATCGAAATACCAGATTTAATACGAGTTCACTCATCAAGTACGTATTTGTGTTAGGTGCTAATTAATTGGAGACAGTAACTGACGACGCACACACATACACAGGGACACAATTCATTCCATTCGAATGTCTGGTACATCTGATGCGGAGAGAGCTGGAGGTCGCAGTGCGTGTATTTCACGGGCGGTACAACCGCCGAGAACAGAGGACATGTATAGATATATACACATCCCCAGTCTACACCTCCTACTTCCATTCTAACCATGGTCCAAACCATTTCACCCTTCCTCTCTCACCCTGTCACGTCAATTAGATTAATTGCCAGTGCCATTAACATTCGGCTGTAGAGATGCCCGCCAAATATCTGCGCAATATATATTCGCCAATCGTTTCTCATTTCTATCATCATCACATGCACATATGTTTATGCATATACATATAGACATAGAAAGATATATTGTCTACATAAATGAATGATAAAGAAAGAAGAATGAGAATATACTGACAAAGTTTATTATAAATTTAAGATATTCAATTTTGCATTTGTCTTTATTTCGTAAACTATTATAATTGTGTTGTTTGAAAAATTCAAATGAAGTTTTGTTCAGTTTATTTTCTGAGAGGAATAAAAATTGATATCATGGGAAAATTGATTTGTTACTTAAATTCATTTTCATTTTATAGTTTTTCAAAATATTATTGGGATTTGTTTTTGAGTAGATTTCATTAATTTAATATATATTTCAGTGGACTGAAAATCTAACTGATCCTATTATATTTCGTTATAAATAATTCAATGAAATTTAATCTCGATCTGGCTTTGATGTAATTGTCGAGGTATATTGAGAGGATTCACTGGACCATTAATTACACTACATTGCATTTTCAGATCCGTTTATTTATGCGTCATTGATAGTTGTACAGAATTGAGTGCCATTTCATTGACACATATCGAATGACTGCTGTTATCACATTTGACGCTGTCCAACGTTGATTATTAGCATGCGAGTATGCAACGGAAATGTGTGTAACAAAGAGAAGAAGAGAGAAACAGAAATACCCACCAGATTTCATTACAGATTATGATGGGAGAGGTGCGAAAATTGATCGTGTTGAGATTAATGTCGAAGCTCATTTTGTTCGTGCTGTCAACAGTCGATTGAGAATTATTAATGCCCCATTATAAAGCAGCATTTATATCATTTGCATTGAGTTTCCAGTTCAGAATATTACTCGTATGAATTAAATGATAATCCTAAACGATATGTATCCAATCTATCATTTGCATATTTATTTATTGATCCATCAATGGTCGAGTGAATTATTAGAGAATTCATAGCAGTATAAAAAATTTTAAATAGTGAACTAACATACGTTTGGGATTAAGTAGAATGAGAATAGACATAAAAAGTATGAGAAAAAAAAACGTAGAGAGGTCTAGTGCTCATGGGAACAAATGAAAGATGTTTTCCACACAATGTATTGAAAACAAGAGAAAAAAAAAGGGTCGAAGAAAAACTTTTGCTGTATTAACTACAGGAGGAAAGAAGAGAAAAAATACCAAAGGTGTGGTGAACCCGAGTTTTTATTATTCGGAGAAATATTTTGGGTGGATTATAAAAGCCTGCAACACTTTTCAACAACAGAAAATCCATTGTTTTGGATGGATAGTGAGGAAAAATATATGAGATATTGTAAAAATTTTTTACAACTCAGTATTTGATTATGAAAGTATATTTTTGAGTGGGTGAGTTTTGGGACTTAATCCTATTTTGTCTATTATACATGGATTTCTGTACAATATTTTCAACATGTGTCGGACATATTTTCTTTGAAACAAAAAAAAAGGTTTAGGAAAAGAAAAGGAAAACAGAACAAAAAATTAGGAACTATGCCAGCCTGAAGAAAAAACACATGTGGGTCTTATTGAAACTAGCCGTCAAAGGGCATTGCTGATTAGATTAAAAAATTATAGCCCGTTCTTCAAAATAGTCGTTGATGTTGTAATAATGTATCTGCGTATATGTATATATATATGTATATATCAGACGTTATTTAATCGTTTCAATACCAGCAAGTTTATAAATACAGTCTTGAGGTCTCTGACATCCGAATCGTCTCCCACGCGCGCAGTCACTCGCCCCAACACGTTTTTTTTTAATTTCAATGACGTCAGCGTGAAAATGATCGCCATACAAATTGGAATATTTTTTAAATAATTCAAACTAATTTGAGTGAAAGAAAACAAAAATGGAAGTAATTACCATTCTAGATTGAAACATTTAATGGCAGGATAATATTCTCAATAAAAGATTGATCGAAAAAATTTATTAATTCATAATAATTTCGTTGAACTAAAAAGTAACACAAACAATAGCAAGTACCATTAGAATAGTTTATAATATTGCACAATAATTGAAACCACTGGGTGTACAAAATGTCGCCCTCGATAATTTAAGGACATTAATGAAGTAAAGAAAAGAAATTTTCTAATTGATCTATTTACAGCAATTGAGAGCACATTAAGAGATATAAAAGAACCGCATCGTCTTAATATCCACATAAAATAATTAAAGTCTTCACATGATTGGGAAGATATTTGATGCTTGGTCAATTAAAGATTTCATTTCAGTAATTCATATGTGTGAGTGTACTTATGACTGTTCGTTAAACATCCAGAGTGCTTGTGGTCTGAAAGATTAATGGAGATGAAAAGCTACCGCTTGGTACTAACGAATAAGATTCATATTCACTATGCGTTTTCAAATCAAGAAAAGTGGACCGGATGAGTCGCTATTAGTTTCTACGTATGTGTATGTGTATATATATTCATATAATATAGAAAGGATACCAGGTGCTAAGGTCGATGACGGCCGCACTACGTGAGTTCAAGAGCAAGATTGAATAAGGGAGCCGTGAGGGATTATGCCTATTATAAACTATAATGGGATCGTTGACATTCCAACGTTGAGCAGGTTCTACTGTTCACCATCCCACACACACATATATGTATTCACAAATATTCACAATTTCTTGTAAAACGGCTGGGACATCATCAAGACCATAAACCCTGTCCTTTTTACTTACTTTTTTCTTGTTTAATTTATTGCTCTTTCTATTTCTTTTCAGTTAGAACTTTTCAATCTTATTATTAATGATTGTGATAGACATTCATCTTCTCATCCTTTGCTCTGATTTATCCTTTAACACAGACCACCCAGATATATATTTAAATCTTAAACTTTATCAATATTTATGAAATATTGATTTTTTTATATATGAAAAATGTTGGTGGGAAAAAAAATAAGACAAATGATAAATTTATTATTATCTGTCTTATGAATTGGGTATGTTTGAATGGAGATTTGTATTATCTTGAGAGTGTCAGAAAATATAATCGACGTGTGAATATAACGGCGCGTGTAACGTGCACTCATCTTCATACATAAAAACAAAAAGAGAATGAAAGAGGAGGAATAAAAAAAAGGGATTGGTATGTTCCAGTCTACTGGTTCTCTTCAATCTTACCATCCATTAAGTGTATGTACATACGTGAGTGCTCAATGCGCACATAAACATATACACACAGACACACACATTATGATGGCGATCAACTTTACGCTTTTGGATTGATCTCAAACCAGATAAAATCAAACGCATGATCGACAAGGTCAGAAAGACTGAGCTCGCATTCATAAATGAAAATAAAGATAAAAGTTGAACGAGTGGAATTAAAATAATAGAAACTCGACAATATGAATGATCAAATTTTTCTGTGTTCTTATATTCAAGAATTCCACTTATCTATTTTATCATTTCATCATAATTAAAATTGTTATCAATGAATTCAATTTATTATCGTGACGAAAATCGTTTCAATCTAATATAGTGAAATGACAATTAATTTCTCGAATAGATCGCAATATTCAAGAAATAAATAAAAATTTTTGCATGAACCCATATAATAATTCTTCAAACGGATATCAAACGTCACTCAATAAAGAAAAATAGCTCCGGAAAATAAATTTGAAATAAAAATGTTCCTAATGTAAGATGTAAATATAAAATAAATACAATTAACAACCCGTACACATAGACAAAAAAAGTTAGAATAATTTTCATGCGAATCACGCTCTTCTATTGAATCCACTGAGGGACCAAGAGATTAGTAAAACGGTAGAGGAAGCACCACAGACACCCAAGGAAAAGCAAATAGAAATGCAAAATGAGAATAAGTGAGATAGTAAAAGAGAAAGTGTAAGTGAATGCGAATGCGAACGTGAGCAAAGAAGAAAGCTAAAGCTTGTGTGTGTATCATTCTCTCATACATATTGAAGGTGAGCAGGGCTTTCATAGTGAAGAGAAGATACGTATAAGAGGATAGTGAAAGAGAGCTGTTCGTATCAAGCAAGAAAGAATTATACGAACGTGATGTACAAAAGAGCGAGATACCAAATTATTGTGAGAAAAAAGTATTGGATGTGGCGTTAGTGCGATGAGGAAGCGCAAAATATCGAAGAGCAACAGAGTGCAACGGTTGGTGGCTTTCGTAGCATCAGGGTAACATGCGCATACGAAGCTTCAACTCACGGTATATATGGATGCATATAAACGTGTGTGCGCCCAACAATGTAACGACAAAGGGCGAACTATCGTCTGAGTTTGTGGTGAAAAAGAGATCGGAACCGGAGAGAGCGAGTCGAGACTTGACGGTTTACGAAAAGGAATATAGAGGAGTAGGTTGCTACCAGCCAATACGTAGTGTGTGTATGAATGGTTATACAAGAAGAGAGAAGAAAGAAAAGAGATGGAGAGATAAGCATGCGCGCATGGCAGAGAGTAGTGACGGACAAAAACAAGAAACGAAGATGCGTGATCGTTTAAAAAAGAGTGCAAAAGAGATCGAATACTGCGCGCGTGGACACTTTGATATCTATTAAATGTTCAATGTAGTACGGAATAACGGGGAATATTGAGAGAAAGTATCGTATGAAGGGGTGATAGGATAAATTTGAGTGTAGGATAAATGGACTGTGACAGTGTAGTATTTAGATGGAGAAAAGAAACGTCGATGCAACAGGTCGTTTGGATTAACACTCTACACTGTGTACTCCATTTAATCCAGTTTAAAATTTTATTCTGATTGCATTTTGTTGTTATGTTTTTTGTTTGGAAAGAAAATTGATATAAATAGAAATAGGGTAAATAGGGTGAACAGAAAATTGTTGTTCGAGATGATAAATTAATATTATACTCTGCCAGTTGTATTGAAATATTCTGAATTCGTTGAGTGAATTCGAAGGAAATCTTTTTTTTTTTCTTCAAAAACTTGATATGCGTATGGTTTCACACAGTCTTTTTTTTTTCCGTTGCCTTCAACGTTTTAAAAAATTGCTGGGGTGAGAATGATGAGAGGAAAATTGAGTGTATATTTTTTATATTTTTCGCAACACGAAGACGATCTATATACATTCTTCACGCCCTCATGCCGCGAATTGAAGGGCGGATCCCGTAACTTTGAACACCACCTTGCTCATACATATATATATTGCACGATAAGCCGTTAAAATAAATATAGAACACAACCGTGCTCACAATTTAGTCTCGACACGTTGAATTTATCCACACACCATACAGTACATGTTGTTCAATGCGGCGGAAAAAAATTGCTTCATTATTTTATCTCCCTTTCGCTATTAAATTCTCCCTTCAACACCTATATCCATCAACCCAGTAATCATTCAAAAAAATAAAACGAATTGGAGGAAAATGCAATCCATGATTAATTCTCAAGAATTTTTGTGTGTATTATATTTTTATTTCAAATAAAAATTCATGAAGCAAAGAAACATTATTTAGAAATGAAATGATGGAAATTTTCTCTGGATTAATTTTTATTTTTCGTGTTTTTTTTTTCCGCTTTCATTCGCCAGTTATTTTCATTGTTCCAATCTTTTTTCATCGTATATATGTATACCTACAACTATGCCGCATAATTACCATGATAAAACAATGACGAGACGAAGAGTCGCGCTGTGGCGATGGCAATTGTTATAGATGGGGTATACGCACCTTCAAAGACTTTTGCGCGTATTGTTTATACATATATACATACATATCTTTGCATTTGAGTGAGTCGGTAGCTCTTGGTTTAACCAATAGCACAAGACATTCCATAAACTAACTGAAATGAGACTCTGCAACAGAGACATTAGATTGATCGTGTGGTGGTTTTCTTCCTTTCTCCTGAACTATATATTTTTTTCATTATTTTTTTTTCCTGCTACGTTCTCTTTTCTTTCTCCATTCACATTCGTCTCCCTGTACGTCATTTTATTCTCATCTGTCTTACTGTTGCGCGTACATGTAGGAAAAAAATCTCAATCTAAAGAGGAAATATTTTACTCTCCGCTCGTATTTACTTGGCGATTATGTCATTTTGATTAATCTGTTATGTTCGTTTATTTGTTTATTTTGTGAGATGGTTTTTTTTTCTGGCATTGACGAAAATGAATTTGTCACATTTAATATTTAGCCAAATGCTTTCATTATTTTTGGTTTAATTTTTACCTTTCTAATTATTTCTCCGCTACTCTTCATATTCGTATTCACATATTCGCGATTGAAATATAGTTCAAAAGAAAATTGTGAACGAGTAATTAGTTTCGCTAGATATATAATAAGAATTATTAAACTCACTCGAATGGCGAATTCACTTAAGGCAGATCAAAGAAGTTCTTTTTAGCTTTCTGTTGAAAACATAAAAAAAGAAATGTAATTCCACGGGCTAATAAATATTGTATGTCCCATCTTCAAAAGGAATGTATTAAATATATATATATATATATATCCTTTTTTTAGCTTTCATTATTTATAAGAATTAATATCAGTTGCACCCTATACATTTCTTGAATCTGAATTTAGCCGAAAATTATTATCTCGTATTAAAACACTAGTTATGAATTTTCTGTGAGTGTTTTTTCTGAATGAGGAATAATTTTTCAATGCTAATCTCACATTATGGTAATTTGTTGCGGAAAAAGAATATTTGTCATCAATTATTTGGATAAATATGGAATCTATTGTCATAATTTATGATAACGTGAAACATTATTTGCGTTAAATAAAAGTTAAAGTCGTTGAAACACACATAATTTATAAAAAAGTGTCTGACGAACGATTGAAATCAGTTTCACACGATTTATCAGACGAAATTAATTCATGTTTGATAGAATAGAATATAAAAAATTCTACTCGCGTGCTATGACTTTGTGTCGGCGGAAGACAAAAGATACTAAACGTGCTCGGATTATCTTCTTCTTAATTTATATATATTATACCTGTATAAATGTCCCGAATTTTTAGTAATGAAATGAATCACGATTGACCCGTCACACTCTGACTTGACATTAAACGTCACACATATTTATAAATCATTATATCTAACTGTAGTTATCTCTGAAGGGAATGAAATCCAAGAACACCAGTGAGATGACTTAAACATTGCATCACCGCTATATAATTTTTTTTCGTTTGACATAGTTACCAAAATATTTACGCGTGCCCCAAACACCATTTCCGCTCGATCGTGTCATCACAGTTGTGTCAAAGTACCCTATGTGTATGTATATGTGTCGTCATCAGAAGTGATGACACCTCAACTTGTGGAGATGTCTAAACCCTTCTTTCATTCTTCGTTATTTCTCTCCACATCCAACTGGTTTATTCATTCTATATACAGACATCTTCTGAAAATTTTTATTATCACTTCAGGTCATGAATCAACACATTTGTAAGCGACACATTGTGTGATGAATTGATTGCATTGTTAATGCTGTCAAATATTGTAATAAGTGATGGAAGTAATTCAGAACAAAAATTTGGAAGAATTTGATTTAAATATGCAAGATTGGAGCGACGTATTGACCTGGTAAGTGGATAATTGCTTCTATATCATTCAAACTTTGACAATCCTCATATTTCATTGATATTCATTTTTGATATCATGATGTGATTGTACAACAAATAGTAAATTTACTCTTCTCAATATCAATTAATCCATGATCAATTTTCAGATATAATTAATATTAAACCGCATTACATTACAATTTGTCCAACTGAGAATTCACCGTTAACAATTCTAGAATTCCGAATATTCACCCTATATTGAAATCAAAGGAAAGATCAATGACACTCAAAAGCCTCACTGTGGCATGAAAATTCAAATTTCACTCATCTCGCACATGAGTATTCTGAAATTATGCACAAACGAGGTAGATGACTGACTGAATCAATGAATTGATAACAGAATAATGCAACCAAAAAGAAAAGGAACACATCATTTCAAGTCAATTGATCTACATAAAAAATGCACATCTTTTAACAAGAAGAATGAAATAAATCAGAGTCAAATTGAGAGAAAAGACAAACGAAATTATATATCTAAGTTGGTAAAGAATGATCATAAAAGTTATGATATTGTATGTGTAATAAAAAGAACAAATAAGAAACAAGAATAGAGATGGACATATTGAACTCTTCAGGATATTGAAATATATGGGTTCAATACGGATATATGATCTCAATATATACAAATATATGCTTGAACTTCCACCAACGTGAAATCCACCATGTCGAAACATGTGCTCCATCGAATTTCATCTCATAATTCTTCACCAACTACACAGACACAAACATGCATGTGCTGAATATCTTTCAGTGATATCATATATAAAACGACATTCGTAAAGAAATCGTTTTCGTACCACTCCCTTGCAACTCATCTCACATATACACCACTGTATATCCCTTATTCCTTCATGTTTGTATACACATATATATATATATATATATATATTTATTTTTTACATATTTATGCACTGACATTTTGCTTCATCCACACACTCGGATTGAAGCTTGTAAATTCCATTTGCTTCAATTGAATGAGAAATTTCATTTCAATGCATGCTCTCGACCGATTGCGTTCAACGTTGAAAAGCTACGCTTGTATTGTTGCAGTATATTTATATGTATAGGCATATGTATTTCATTTATTCAGTGCGAATCTAATTTAATTCAAGTTTACTCAACTTCCATTCATGATTGGTCTTATTGAATGGAAGAATCTAATGTTAGTACAAAATGATATGTCAACTACGTGATAAAAATGTATGTAGAGCTGAAAGAAGAGTAGCAGGAAGGAAATATTAATGAATACAATAAATAGTGGCTCTATTTTTAGTGATAACGGTTTATGAAGGCAGTTTATGAATTGTACCAGATAGAAATCAAGAAATATTTTATTATTTTAATCAAGCAGTGATTCATATTCGAATATTCGTTATTGGTCCGAAATTGAATCACAATTTGATTCATTTAGTATATTTAAAGCATTTGAATCTTGAAAGAAAATTATTCCGTAGGCTACGTTGATATGTAGAAATTATTCGTGGAAATACTTATAGCAAACGGTGGTAACAGCTAAAAATTCATGAGTATTACAAAATAGCCAATAAAAAAAAATATAAAAACATATGTGAAAAAAGTGACGAGTTTCTGCTTTGAGCTCGGAAACACAAACGTCTTATAACCTGGGGGTGTTCCCTGATGATCATGTGCCACACGGAAATGCCTTTTGTCTATATATACATTTATATGTGCCAACTGGAAGTTAGGGTCTGTGTATACATCGGAATAGAAGTAGGGAAAGAACAAGAAAGAGAGAGGGCGAGAGCAGCAATGAAATGCCATCTTGGTCAAAGTTTCGGCCTCCAAACATTTCCTCGAAAAAATATCACAGATATATTTCCGACCTCAATTCATCTTCCTGCCCAACGTTTGAAACCAAAAACCCTTGACTCTCTTTCACAATTTTTATCTCTCTTCCTTTCTACTTGTCCCTCTTATATGAATTTTTATCCGCTGTCCAATGTTAATTATTCTCATGCAATTAAATTTTTTTTCTCTTAATCTCGCAGCTTCAATAATGAAAGCTAGTTCATAATTACCTTTTTTTCATTCTCTTCATGGAATTTAATTCTAGAATTCAAATGTCAACAGTTTTTAGCTTCTCTCCATTTCCGCTATTTCATTATTGGAACGTTGACAGCTTTCATAATTTTTTATTTTCATTTTAATCTCTGAATAAAATTCCATGTAAAATACGTCGTCTAATTTTTCGGGCGGTATTCATTGAAACAAACATTTATTTGCCATAAAAATATCCCTGATGTTTATTAATAAAATCACAGAGGCCTGAGAAATCAAATTTTGAATCTGCACTTTTGAACAACGAAGAGTAAATTTGCAAATACAAAAAAACTCTGAAAACTTGACACGAAATTTCAATGGGATAGAGAACTATTTCAACCATATAATTTTTTTTTTACAACTCAGACAAGTTCGAGGAATAATTCACAGCCTCGAGCCTCCAATCTGTACAACACTTTCCAGAATGATCTATATAAATTCCTGAATTAATTCATAGGTCAAATATTAAAACATAATAATCGTTCCATTAATTAATTTTACCAAGCGGAAACTATCACAAACCCGAATTATATAAAGCTCGCATTGTTCTTCGTAGATTCAAACCTCATCTGTATTCAACACGTATTTCACTACAATGAAACGACAAAGATAAAAACTTGCATACATCGAAAAAATCGTCCTTTTATGTAACGAAAAATATAGAAAAAAAATAAATAAATTGAAATGACGCGTTATAAAGTGTCTATGCAAAGGTAAGATGAAAGGACGACGAGCCTCGACTTGACGTGGTAGTAACTTCTGAAACAGAAATAACAAACGCTCCCCATTGGGGCTAAAATAACCTGAGGCAACAACCAGAATTACACATTTTGCCTCTCCGCTATATACGAATACGTATGTATGTATAAAGTCGTATATTTCGTCCTGAGATCTCATTCTCACTAATTCACTCCTCTTCACTTATTCCCTGTCGCTCCACCGCTCTCAATTACATCTCAAATACACATAGCTATGTGTTAATATATATGTATACGTATATAAAGAACACTCGAACGGTCGGTTCACCCTTCAGTGGCGATGATTTAACTTAGGAATATTTGGAGATAGACGGAAAACTCCTTCACTCATGTCACGTTCATTTTAACCCTTCCTGACACAAGTTGTTTATGTTGATGAACGTGAAATGAATCGTGTGGACATGATGCCTGGAGTGCGTGCACCGAACTTATAACATTCAGAAAGAGAAAAAAAAATAGTTCAGTTTAACTTCTTGAATTAATTCGACACGTCTTCATAAGTATAAATAGTACACTGATTAATATATGAAGCTACTGAAGGATACCAAAGTTTCATTAACTATCAAACAATACGACAGAATAATCTATAATAATGAAATTTCAATTCGAATAATCAGCAATTTCATTACTGAATGAATAAATAATATTCAATTTGATATAGTTCCATTAGCAAAATTGATTACACACTAGCAAACAAAATGTCACTGTTACATTTTTAATTACCTTTCACCAAAAAATGTATTCACAGTCAATTCAATTTCCGCATTATAAACAATTGAAAAAAATCTATGAAAATTTTGAAAAACAAAAGAAAAAATGGTGAAATATTTCTTGTTATTCTTCTTCCCTTAAACATTCTGCATACAAACAACAGAGGTGTATAAGTAAACGTCTTGGTTCTATTTTGCAAGACACACTAAGGAAAGGGCTGAACGAGGAGATTATACTGTGAGGCATTGTCCTGCCAAGGCGACCAGTCTGTTAGTTGCGAGCACATTAAGTACATACACACATCGGTGTATAGAAGTCTGTATAACATATGTGTGTGTATGTATGTATGCAAATATGTATGAGTGCAAGAGAACTACGTGACAATGAGCCTTTATTCTCTGCAGGTGGTAGTTGGAATATACATGGTTAAATTCTCTGCATGGAATCCAAAAAGGAACCACATCTTCATCATTGCTATTGCATTTGACTCTTCACCGTCCACCACCGCACACTAAGGTATCTCCACACCCATAAAACATGACACGGAATTTCTTCAGATACGTTAATCAAGTAAACTTAAACTTCAATATCATTTTGATAAATTGACTTTATAATATAAAGAAAATAAATATACATATGAATGCATATGAATTTTTTCTATAATATCATTCAACATTTATTCCTTTCTTAATCGAATAGATAAAGAAATATATTGTTATACTCATGAATTTGATGAGCAAAAAATTGAAAATCGATTTATTCATTGCGGGAGAGGGTCAGAAGTTCATACACACACATATACAACCATCAAAGACATTATGTCGTTTTTCCAAATGACAAATGATATCTTGGAAGAATGACTTGGTGGGAAAACACGTGTTGTCCAAGCCGTCACAAGCTACAATGATGTTATGAGAGAGAAACAGAGGTGGAGCGGGAAAGAGAGTCTGTTACTTCCCTGTGTCGGTTAGAAAAACAAAAAATGGAAACGACACCATAAACTATATAGTATAATGTTAGATATACGCACACCCCCAATGCGTTATTTGCTTCCTCTCATTTTCCCTCCTATCCATCTGTCACTCCGTCATTTTCTCTTGCTCGTTCATATATACATATATATATATATGTACACAGATATTTTTTTTTTAGAGTTTTATTCGCACGATCTTTCGTTTCCTGTCTAGCAAAAAATACGAGTTGATGCAAGCGCATATATATTGCTTACTATATATGTAGAACAACTGCATTGGACAGGGAATATTTATTCATTTATTTATTCATCTTTTTTTTTTTTTCATTCATGTTGACGATTTCTCCGAATTTATCGAGCTTTCAAAGGCCTTTGCCAGGTTCATTCAATGTTTGTCGATATGTAAACAATTTTTGATATAAAAGGAATTTCTATATAGTTGTGAGTTTGAGGATTAATTTGCTACGTTTTAATATCGAATGCAAATATTCAATGAAATTTAATTAGCAAAAATGAGAGTTGAAAAATCGTATATTTTTAATGATGTACAATCACAAACATAAAAGTCTAGCATATATAATTACGTTCAAAATCGAATTTTTCATGATTGATAAAAGTATTTATAATGCAGAAAAAAAATTTGTTTCTCGTGTACATGTAAATAATTCGTTTCAATTAATTATTCCGATTAACGTTCTATCTGTATCTTGGAGGAATGCATTAAACAGCTTCAGGGAAATACAACTGAAGAGCCTTGCATTAAATATGATACCGCTAAATAGATTTTTCATATATTTCATTTCTAAATGAATGAATAAATGAAATTCATATCATTTAATCAACTTCGTTCATTAAAATTTATCTAGATGAAAATGGCGAGTGGGATGTTCATCATTTGGCAGTGGTTTCACCAAAATTGTGATGATACATTTTCACTTGCCTACAAATAAACTCCAAATGAATCACGAAAATATGAATGGATATGTTCAACATTAGACCAGTAATATATATTTCCCAAATACCATTTAAATTTCATTGAAAGAACTACAAATTTTTCTATCTTACTATTAAAATTCTTTGAGCAATAAAAATCTGCGAGTGCTTTTTTCTTTTGAGATTTGAACATTCCAAAGTGTACGATGGGGTTAACAATTCGAGATGGATGAAAATAGATATAACAAAATGAATTTATAGATATATATATATACGTATGGGAATATGTAAGACTCTGAACACACGAAAGATTCATATCGCAAAGAAGAACCAAGGTCGAGGTTATTCTAAAGTCTAAGCATATATATATATATCAGCAAGTATTTTCAATTGCGTTCTCTCTACTTCTTTTTCTCACGTCTTAATTTTCTTTCTCTTTCTCAACGATCTGGGAGAACCTCGTGAGTCACGAGAAGGTAATACTCGTGAGAGAAGTTAACGAGATACGACGGATTTCCGATCATTGGTGAATCCACACGGCCAGTTTGAAATTGAGCGCGCGAATAATCACGCGATCCGAGAAATTACAGTTATAAATGATACATACACCTTGTATGCGAAAGGGTTAACGAAGTAAATTGTGATTAAACGTTGAGTACATCCAGATTGTCATCAATAATAAAATTGATAATTGCAATGTAACAAAATCATTGAATTAATCTCAATGATACGCAATCAATTAGATAGTGTTTTTATATCCATAAAATTCAATTGATAGAGAATTAAAAATAGCAGCATTATAAAAAAATATTTGACGAACCACGTGCTACGAACGTTGGCCATGGTTGGGACTTCGTGTGGGAATCCCTGGATTAGAATTCGTTGAGTTGAATCCTTTGAGATGAACAGTTCCTTTTTTTTTTTATTTATTCTCTGAAGTTTTTTAACTTTAATAGGATAATGTTTGTATATTTTTTTTTATGTGCATAAATGTTTTTTATATGGTATTTCAATGTGGCATACACGCGCGAACCACCACCTCCGCGTACGGGAGTCGGCCACTGACTGAATACGAAACGCTCCAGCGGGTCTTAATATCGCCGCGTTGGGGAAGCTGCGTCGGGGCCTCCACTCTGTCTGTATCGGCGGCTTTATATTATGTATATATAGATATATATATGTGAACACATATATATATGTTTATGGTGGAAGCGCGCGGAGGCATTAACGGCTGCGTCGTCGACCACACCGATGTCGAGGGATAAATTTTTACGCCTTCCTATATTATATACACCTACCTATATAAATACATTACATTTGGATTTGTTCCCTTATACACTTGATTCTGCAAGTCAGGTGTTAATTATTACCAGGCAGTATTTTTTATTTACTGATGATTCATAAGTTCTTCGTAATATAATTAAATGTAGAAAATATTTCTCTCAATCTTTCAGAGAATTGATATTTTATTTTTTCACTTATCATCATTGTCTTTTCACCTGATTTTTAGGCATCGAAATATTTTCAAGGCATAGTATTTGACGGTGTGTTTTGATGTACGTATGTACGATCAATCATGCATTTAGGGGGTCAAAGGTAGAATGAAATGAAACGAGAATAAGTGAGAAAAATTGTTGGGACAGTAATAAAGTATTTATTCGTTCCTAAGGGAAATTAATATACTTCAGTTTGTTTTTTGCTATTCTTCTGGAAAATTTCTCAAAAATTCTGATCCAATATACAAAGTTGATGAAGTAATGCTCTCAATGGGAATAGTTGGATTTCATAATAAAAAATAATTGCTCCAGAGAATTAGAATACACTTCGAAATGTTCGAATTCCAATTCGTTATTGATGTTGTAAAAGTGTTTTTGCAGAAATTCCAACACTACTTCTTCATAACAACTTGCAATGTATTATACTGAAAAACAAACAAAACATAGTTGAGAAATGAAAATGATATAGATGAAACTGCGTGCAAACACGTCAAAGTTGCAACGCATTACCCTGAGATTTTCGCCTGATGTTAAATTGCTATTTGTTTAGTTTGTACTACCATCTAATAGAATGTGCGAAACAGAACAAAAAAAAATAAGAGGAATAGAAGAGGGTGTGAAGTATATACAAGAAAGAATAAAAGAATGATATTGGGCACTGTAGAGGGATACACGAAGGAAAGACCAATTGGTCTCTCTTTTAGTGATGAGTTTCACACACACGATATATTATTTATATGTGTTCACATATACCCACAGCATTAGTTGTGATATATGCACACGCTCTGTATCATATATTATGAGTAGTTGCGTGCAAGAAGACACTAACTCTATAAAACACGGACATGAAAGTTTTAAAAGGGACGAAAAGTATTTAAATTCCAATGAAATATGATTTTTTTATTATTTCTCCAAGTAAATAAACCATCTCATGTGTTGACGTCAATGAAATAACAATGATAATCTCGGTGAATATTATTTATATTATCTGGGATTCATTTTGTGTTTCTTTTTCTTCTTCAGAACCTTTTATATTATCTTAAATCTTCCAGTGTGTATATAAACATCTCCAACAGCTGTGATCAATTATTAAATTATGATTTAGTATTTTACACCATATGCAATATTGATAGTGATTTTATTTCGATTACGAATCAAATTGAATTGTGCTTAAGATTTACGAGGAAGAAAAAAAAACCAAAAAGTTTCTCTAGATGGAAATGCGTTTCATCTTTTTTTAAGGTGATGAACTTTACGTCATTTTCATCAACATCTTCATTTCCTTTTACATGCACCCCTTGGTGAAGTGGCCGTAGAGATCACAATTTTGAATGATACAAATATTTTTGTAATACCGAATTTACTTTACAATAACTTCAAGATTTTTTTTAAAACACAACTGCTCACATATAACTCACAGAATAACAAGGGTGAATAGTGTGAGAATGAGTGTGGGAATAGTAGTGAGTATATATGGATGAAGTGACGATGTAGAGAAAGAAAAATATATCCAACTCTGTCATTCATATGTACGCCCCCGCACGACCATTTCCTCATATCGCTTCCGCCTCTCTTCCGTGAAATATCATCTCTTTCATATTAAAATTTCTATCATTTTTTTCTTCAAGTATTCTACTCAATTTCCGAATTCCCCAAATAAATCTTTGTGCGTATCATAATTCTCCTACCTCATGGACTCTAAATTTTCCAATATCACCCTCATCTCGATATTCCGTTTAGTTATAAAAACACCGATCGTGATAACATGAAATAAAATCGAATTTAAATTATTAGGATAGAATTGTGATTGTTATCCAAAATGAAATCAACAAGATAAAATTAATTAATCTTTTTCAATGTTATCAGATTCACAATAATCTGTTATTTAAATATTATCATAGCTTTTTAATTCTTCTGAAATCGTCAATAAAAAAAAAATAGTCAGATAGATAGAATGGAGAAATGAATTTTCATACCAGAATTAAGATATCACAACACTTTCAATACTATGACTCACTACCTAACAGAAACCTGTGAATAAATATAGTCGATCATGAATCCCTCTACACTTTATGGTGTCTTGATAAAATTAAATCGTAGAAATATCGATTTGCTTCAGTTTAGTTGGTCACAGTGACCTCCTCACCTTATTACAACTAGAAGGAAAGCGAAGAGAAAATGTAATTAAAACTAATTGGAAGTAATGAATGGAAAACTAATAATTACGAGGAAACAAAATTCCAATGCTCATTAGCGTTATATTTTCACATAAATTCCTTTGAATGATAAATACATATAAATGAATATATAAAAATCTACAAAGTAACAATTTTATTGGTTAAGAAATGTACGACCAATTTTGTTGATGATATTTAGAATGAATTAATCGTCGAAAATTATATTCTGTACAAATATGTATTGAATGGATGATTCAATGGTACAGAAAAGGGAGAGGAAAGCATTGATGAATTCAGAGTAATATCAACCGGACATATCATGCTCAATAATCAATGATATGGAAATCCTAATGTTTGATATACATTTGCATATGCGTAAACAAATGTGTTTGAATAGGATAGAGCTCCAATTGCCTGGAAATTAATGTTGAGTGAATAATCCATTCAGAGAGTAACTGTAAATTTTTAGGATTGTTGTATTACCAGAATAATTTTTATCACTATATTTCCATCACATAACAACTATGTCATATGATCCTAGACTAATACACGATAAGAATAGAAATAGAAATGAATCATGAATTGTCTCGTGATAGGGTTTCAATTGGAATCGAAATTGGAAAATATGGGTTGTCTAAAATAATTGAAAATTGATTGATTATATTTATCTGTTAATCGATGTACGATTAGAAATTTTCAGTTTTATTTCTGACAGAACAAGTCTTGTGAATGTTTGTGGTTATACTATAGGTCTTAGTGTACTGCTGGAAGCCCAGCAATTTTTACGAACTATTTGATAACAACTAATCGTGAAATTCGGACTTTAATGTCTGTTCTGTACTTACGGAATTCAACTAAATTTAGTGATGATGAAATTCATAGCAAATAGTGATTACGTGGCAACGGCGACTGTGAGAAACTTAAAGTTTGTTATATTCGAACAAGTTTCGAATAATGGGATAGAAAATAATAGAAAGTAAGATCAAGTTACACAAACAAAAAATTACATTGCATTTAAATATGATCAATCATAAAATATGTGAATATTTTCATTGTAGAGCCATAGGCTTTAGGGTCATCTACAAATTATGCATCACGCAAAATTGCAACACACTCATTATCGATTACAAACTGAGAATTGTTGCATTATAATATTTTATATTGTTACATTGTCTTCAAATTACTGAATGTACCAAACATTCAAACATTTCTTTATCAAGTTAGTGTTTTCTTTCAACAATTGTTCATTTTATACACGATATGCTCACAAACTAAAAGCATATTTAGAAGTATCAAATAGCAATTTATCAGTTCTTTTTTAATCTCATTGGAAAATAATTCATGGAAATTTATGGAGACATTGTTCAAGAATGCACTCTCAATTCACAAAATTGTTTTATTATTCCTGAAAATGATGGCTTTTATGCCTATTTTATATCAGCGTCGTATCCATTCACGTAAAGTATGTAATAATTGTGCATTAGTAGTGTACCATTATCTTTTTGCATTCATAAGGATATATCTATACATATATTTATGAATGCAGGGATCCACACACATACAGTATATATTATGCTCCAACTACCCGGTATTGTCCTGCTGCTGCTTCTCATAACTGTCATCAGCTGGGTACATACCATGTGCTATACCCATTGTCTATTTACATCGAGCAATTAATAAACCTCAACGACAAGTTGACATTACATTTATTTCACTTGTGTTATGACCAAAGTGCATTCACAAACTTCGCCAACTATTTTTCATAAACTACTATATTATGAAATTATTCATCAATATTATATTATCATCCATTCATAATTAATTTAAGTTCGTATCCAATAGAATAGCATTTTTATATTATATTGATGTTCTTATATATTATATTTGCAATGTCTTATTTCATGTGTATATAAATATGTGAGGGTGGTCCACGCGTACATTTATATGTAACATATACGTCTGACAAACAAAGGAAATGACCATCGTCCTCGAGGCCATAACGTCCCCATTTAGAAAACTTGATTAGACGAATGACCAGGATGTGCTGAGTATGCACATTACGATGATAACACCAAAGTCGATGGCGTAAACATTCTATATACCACATTTCCCTTTTTTATATTACGATTATTATCAACACAATTCACATGAAATTTCATTCACAATTATAATCTCGACATATTCTCAGCAATTACATAAAATACTATCGAAATCAGGACACAAAATTTATATGCCAATACACACGAAATATTGGAGGAGCTATATTTTACCTCCATTAATTTTTAGTATTTTTTATTTTAAAGACTGGAGACAAATCTGTCTTTCACTTCACTCTTTTGCCCCGCTTGTCCCAAGCTATTATCGTTGTTGAGTTAAATATTTTTTTTTAACTTCCCATTTTTGGAAGCTCGTTAAATTAATTGGGTCATTCCGATAAGCATTGCGATATATAAATGTAACGCAACGTTCTGTACATCTATTTAGATCCGAATAAAAATGTCATCGTGAGAATAAAGTGTATATGAGTGTATTTTAAAGAAGAGGAGAAGCGAGTATTTCCGAGTTGTACAGGATGTTGAGAACGAGAATGAGTAAGAAGAAGAGAAAAAAGTGTCACACATTTGAAAATCACTAAAAGAATGGTGGCAGACAAATGAGATACGAATATATACAGTAGGAATTCTTTGGATGATTTCTATGGCATTATATTCGATAACCCCAAAGTGCCTTTGACACTCGGGTGCACAGAGATCTCATCATATTTTTTCCTGACGCTTTTATGTATTATACATATATATATATATATATGTAAAGATTTCCGCTGTTATAGGGGCATTGCATTTACGATTAGAAGACTGACAGTTCGATTGAACGTGAAGGTGAACAGGAGGATAAAAAGATAACGTGATATAATTGAATGAATAAGAAGATTATGGCATTTTCATATAATATTGATGAGTTGTCACAACCAACATTGCCATCTGTTCAACACGATTTTCGACAAGCGAAAAAATTCCTTATGAGGCGCAGTCCAGAATCTAATGATAATTTGTAAGTTTTAATTTGTTTATAAACGAAAATATCTATATTGTTTCATTATCATATTAGAATAAAAGTTATTCATAATTCAATTACTTATTCATTTTTCCTGTTTGATGATAGGTACGATCATTTATCAGAGCTATTGGGAAAAATAATTGCTGAACGTCCAAAAAATGCGGTTGACATTTTTGAAGAGTACAGTAAACAATTAAAAAATGAGAGGCTAAAAGAAACCACAGGAATTCGTGACGTTTATGTTCCACCACTGCAATATGAAGACGCACAACAACTCGTAAAATTGTTCAAGGTGCGGTAGAATGGCCATGTATCATGAGGAAAGATATTTTGTAATATAATCACAAGAAAAAATATCACAAATAAAGATGCCGAGCCAGAGAATATCACATAAATTAAAGTCAAGTGAGGAGATATAATAGAAATTGATATTGTAGGAAAGAGAAATTTATATGAAATATTAACGCAGATGCTCAATAATATATCAACAGGATAATTAAAACTTCGAAGCGAATCAATAAATTCCAAAGAATATATATTGAGATATTCGCTGTGAAAAACATTCACAGCTCCATAGACTGCAAACACCATTAAAACAAAATGTTACTAGATTCCAATAAAGCTTCACACTCGCAAATATGATAAAAGCAACTAAACGTTGTAGTACGTACATTTTCAATCCAATTTATCATGTGTCAGAAAGGTGTTTGCTCTTACTTTACAATAACTTCAGAACTATTTTTAATAATCATATACAAACTGTGAAAATGTGAATTCACGTAACATTAATTGATCATAGACATTTTCGAGGAATATATACAGCATTTATGTTTTTAGTGTTACTATTTCTTTTCTATTCTATCAAATGATTTTACCAACCGTGATATTCTTCCTCGTGATATTTTTCCACATTGTCTTTATAACATTATCTCGGACAACATTACAGGTCTTTAATATTTTATTATACTTTTTAACGTAAATATTTATTTTGTTACATTCGTGAAGTTTATTGATATTTTCTAGGAGGTAATAGACAAAGAAAATAAAGAAGACATTGATGATAAAGTTTGTGATGACTCTGAGGAAATGCTGAATTTATCGGTATTATTCAATCATTTAGAGCAGATGGATATTGGTATGCCACGTTCAGAGATTTTCTTGCTTACACTCTCCATTCGTAAACTCATTAAGAAAAAATCACTAAAAAATGTCAGGTGGGTCATAAAGCATGAAAAAAGAAGGTTGATAGAAAGTTGAAACAAGAATTATAACACTCAATGTGACAATTTATTTATCAAACTTTAATATTGCTGGAAAAAGATGTATACGATATATATACATGTATATATGTACGTCTTTTGTGGCTTGAAGTTTGTTCGAAGTAATTAATAATCTTTCTACAGATTCTGGGGCAAGATTCTCGGGAGACCGAAGAATTACTACGTCGTTGATGCAGAACTTAGTGAAGAAGAGCTTTCACGTCGACAAGAAGTATATATATTCGTCCAGTGAAAATAATTGGAGCACACACCAACATAAAGTTTCAATGATGAAGTTCATGATGATTATGGGATTTTTCTCACCAGTTAGAAGCTGATAAACACCACGAGATGAGGCAGACACAAGTGGAAGATAGTGATGGCGTTGAGATGAGCCCAACACAGCAAAAAGATAACACTAATGTAGAAGCAAACGTTGGCGGTGATGGTGTAGATAAAAAAAAAAAAGGACTAGACTTGGTTTTTCCACCGATCCCAAGAAGCAACTGGAAGCCTCCACCTGTCGTGCCAACTGAGCGAATTGGAGTGGGCTTGAATAAAATGGTTAAATCAAATTTAATCCAAATATCCATTATAATAGAAATCCCAATTGAATATGAAGAAAAAAAATTGATGTCCAATTTAAACTAAACATTGAACATATTCACGATTTTTCTTTCCTTAATAATATGTCAAGGGATATTTGTGCACTTTTTTGTTCATAATTTACGTTCTAGATTTACTTCGTGTGCAATTCACCAGGATTGGATGAGTGGATCGAATTGACGTCAGTTACGCCACAGCAGATTGTGGCAGCAAGACAGATTGTTCACTGTTTCACAGGATGCCTTAAAACTCCGGTAAAGCCTTTCATCATTAATCACAATTCTGGTTCTCTCACTCACTCTCATCCGTTTCACCTATCTACTTTATTGCGAAATTAATACCTCGACAATAATAGACATTATGTGGAATTGATGTTTGTCGACCATTTCCCCTCTCTTTCTTGTTGTTCATTTGTATTTAGATGAATACTTTTCCGGCATTTCCGGGAAATGAAGGTAATTATCTTCGCGCACAAATTGCAAGAATTAGCGCGTCTACACATGTTTCTCCAATTGGTTATTTCATTTTTGGAGAAGAGAGAAATGAAGACAAGACAGAAGAGGAAGAACAAGAAGAAGAAGAACTTGAAGAAGAAGAGGAAGTGGAAGGTTTTGAAAAAACATTTCCCATGGTTAATATATGTTTTCTCGAAGCTATAAAATAGCATCGGAATTCCAGGTGGAACGGTTATAAAAAATCCGAATTACAATAATGTTCCGATGAAAGATTTAGTTGATCCATCAATGTCCAATTGGTGCCATCATCGTGGATATATTCTCAAACAAGGACGGTCAACATGGTGGGATGTCTTCAAAAAAGACACAATTCAGGTAAAATCTACAGAATTCACATCGTGTGAATGGAAGTCATGAATTATTCAACGATAATTGAATCAGTTTCCACTTCTTTTTTTTTTCATTTTATCATAACTTTATTTCATCCAGCCGCTTTGTAATTGAAAAAGTAGAGGAATTACTGTCGAGCTTGTTTACTTTTCATGTTTGCTAATAGTATTTCTCGACAGAAAATAAAGATGAGAGGTATCTATATCTATTATATATTAGTATTAATTTCTCGATTCAATGATTGTTAATTAATTGGAATTAATGAAGTCGAGCAATTTTCTAACTAGTCAATTCATGTACAAAGATATAACATTTATCTTTTCTATTTATGATTCATAGGAAGAATCGAGTGATGTAGTTGATGATGAAGAAGAAGAAGAAGATGACGAAGAAGAAATAGAAAATGAAATGAAAGAGAATGATAAAAATGAAGATGAAGAGGAAATTGGTCCGCCATTGCTGACTCTATTATCCGAGGATATTATTATCGGAACGATGACACCCGCATGGACAGCACGATTTTCTTCTGAAATCTTACCGGATACTGCCTTTGCCATGACAAGATCAAACGTGTGGCCAGGAGCAATTGCATTTGTAAAAGACAGGTGAGAAGAATCCTGAAATATTTAACTGGTACTCTCTTTGGCCTATATTCTATTCATTCATCACATTTCAATATCCTCAGAATATTCGGGAATTTATACATTGGTTGGGGCCATAAATTTAACGTGAACAATTACTCTCCACCAATGCTGCCATTTGTTCAACGTCAATACAAACTTGGCCCAGAAATTATAGAAATTCAGGATCCAACTGTCGAGGCAGAAGGTGGACATGAGAAAGAGTTTCTCCTACCTACAGAATTTTCTGAGTCGGGTAATATAATTAATAATCCTGGATGCATTGATATTGTAGCTTTCATATGCATTTATTTACTTATTAAAATGTACTCTTCTAGATGCAGAAGGACAAGAATCTTCGGAAGTGGAAGTGGAAGAGGATGATGATGTCGATGTTGATGAAGATGACGAAGATGACGAAGATGAAAACTATTGAATTTATCATCACTTTTGTTCCCATTATATTCAATATTGTAATTCAACCGGCAATATATGATACGTGACAACTATAAGTCTCATCACGTTTTCTCTACTATCGTCAGTAGATACGTTCATACAGAGTTTCAGATGTCAGCACCTCTCTCTCATTCATGATCGTGCATTCAACTTATCCACTATCTATACAACTGTTTTACTATCACGGGGAACGGAAAATTACAGTAGATATGTAAATCATTTATCTTTCACTCAACAACATGATTTAATGTCAGTGTGTGCCGCAGAATAAATACGAGAATAACAAAAGAAAGAGCATGATTCAGCTGTTCATTCGTTCCTAGTTGTTATCTATCGCCAGGCACACATTCCACGTAAGTCTCGTTTCAACTCTTTTATATTCTCCAATTGTCGTTGATACACTCTATCTTCTAGAGTTTGCAATTGTAATCTAAAATTACTTGATATCAACCTAATTTTTATTCATCATTTTACATCTAAACAACACTAAACTGCATTCATTTACCAGGTTATAGAGTCGCACGTACAGCTACTCATTTAATTTTGTGACGAAAGATTCATTGAGTTCTTTAATTTCATCATCATGAAGAAAATTATCATGTTTGGTTCCACCGGTATGACCGGCTTGTGCGCATTGGAACACGCTGTGAAGAAAAGTATTAATTGTTCACTAATTTCATTGATGTACTAATTCGCATATGAAAGAAAATTGAGTTATTGATTTTTTTTTGCAGATTTAGAGGTGACTGTATTTGTTAGAGATGAATCAAAGATTCCAGAGCATATTAAAGGTAATGTAAACGTCATTGTTGGTGACGTTGTCAATTCACAACAAGTTGATAACGCTGTGGTGGGGCAAGAAGGCGTTGTGGTTGTACTTGGGACTCGCAATGATTTGAGTAAGTATTCAGAAAAAATGTTCAAACTTTGAATATTTTACAGAAGTCGCTCAGTTTTATTGAAGAGTAATCTGAAGAATTAGTTTATTAATGACTTTCTTGTGGATAATATCTTTTTAATATATTCATATTATCAGTTATCAATCTCCATTATCAAAGAATTTCGATTGAATATGTCGTATTGCATTCTTTTAGAACCCACCACAGTTATGTCAGATGGTATGAAGAATATCATCCAGGCTATGAAGAAGAATAACGTTGAATTGGTATCGATTTGTCTATCAGCCTTTCTTTTTTATCAACCTGAAAAAGTTCCGGCAATTTTCAGCGATGTAAATGCCGATCATCAACGTATGTTTGATGCAATTAAAGCAAGTCAATTGAAATGGATTTCAGTTCTACCACCGCATATTGCAGGTATTGTGCTTTGAGGAACAAAGAAATTAATGTACAACTAACTTTGAAAATATGTTAATTATGTGATATTGGTATTTCAGATACGCCTGAATCTGGTTATACTATCAAGTATGATGAGTCGCCCGGTAGAGCTGTCTCCAAATATGATTTGGGTGCATTTTTAGTTGATAGTTTGGATATGCCAGAACATTATCAAAAAGTTTGTGGCATCACTTCCAAATCGAAGTAATTATTGTTCATTACTTTGAATATTTACAGTATATGTTACCAAGCACAAATTAAGATATAATTAGAAAATGTTGAAATAAAAATGAATTACATACAGTTGTCATAGTCGTTTAACCATATAAGTTTTGGATTTAATAATTGGTGAATATATTGTAGAATAATTTTTCGGCATTGGTGGTGGTGGTGGCCCACAGAATATTTGTGGTTGTGACGATTTATTTTGAATTGGTGCAATTGGTGCAAATGTATTCGTACACTCCCATATATTTATGGGATCACAAATACAATAGCCATTTTTTTCATAAAATTTCTCTTGACCTTTGGTAGCTAGATACACATTCTTGATTCCTTTATCAACGACATATTTTTCCATCTCATTCATGAGCATCGAACCAAGACCTTGTGATCTGCACTTCGAATCAATCACAACTGAAATGTGTGGAGATTGATTTAACAAATTGAATATAATGAACAGAAAAATATTGAACTCACCAGATTCTATGAAACAACTGTTGCCCAAACTAGACAGTAACGATATTTTACAATGACCAATTACTTTTTCATTATCCAACATTGCTAAACACGTTGGAAAGTTGTCACATGACATTTTCAATGTATGCAGCCTAGAATACAGATCAAAAACTATTTAGCAATTAGTATTCAAGTTTAATATTCGGATAATATTTTCTGAACAATGAAAAAAATGAAAATACCTTCTTGTATCACTGGATGGCCATTCGGAATTGATAAGTCTGCTACATTCCATCAACAAATCAGGTCTCTGGTGAACAGGAACAATACTGTACGAATTATTTCTCATCATATCTCTGTAAACAAAATTGTTTGAATAACTAAAACGATACTCAGTATATTCGTTCATTGCGATAATAATTCATGTTATCTGAATGAATATATCAATGCTTTCGTTCTGTTTCGCTAGGAATTTACTATTAGGAATAATTTCGAACTGGCGATTATTCAATAGATAATAAATAATCAGCATTATGGGTAAATTCATCTCTCATTGTTAAATATTATATATTTTTTGGAAACAGAGTACTAAGTTGAGATATATACAATTGTTTCAATAATTTAAATGATTGATCAAATCATTTCTCTTGTCACCTGAGAAGTTTTATTCCATGAGTGAAAATCCCAACTGGATGTTGATCCACATTAGGTGAAGCATACTTCGTTTCATATGTCATCTCAGTTATTTTTACGCCTTCCTGAACATTGGGTTAAAAGAAAATAATCAACAAAATCCATTCGCATTGTGGTTTTGGTGGTTATGGTGGTTATGGTCGTTTCTACAGATCCCACTGCCGAACAAGAATGCTGTCACATTTTGACAACCATGTGTTTCTCATGTGGTAAGCATGATATTATTGATATCGACGCGTCTACTGTGGCGGGTAAAATGAAGCATTTCAAAATATTTTGATAAGTTTCAATCTTTTCGTTAACTAATTGCCTTTCTACAAATTTTTTTCTCATAATACTCAACCTATCATGTTCATACAAAGTTTCAAATTAATTTTTTAATACATAAGAAATGAATGAATAATCTAAGGCCTAAAAAATAATTATTGAAAGGAAAATATGTACTAGTTGAGCCTTCCTAAATTTCATTGCCCTCTAGAAGTGCTAATAGAAAACAAATAACATCTAAAATATTCCTTTTAACAACTCAATAATCGAGGTTAATATTAAAATTTCGATGACCAGGTACCGTTGTAAATTGAAAAAACGCGAAAAAAAATTCGACTCTCTGCAAATGGATTCACTTTATGATTTTACATCTCAATAAAAGTGAACTTGAAGTAGACTGGGACACTGGTAATAACATCAACCCGCCATGGGAAATTTCTCAAAAGGAAAATATATAATGAGAGAATTGGGAAAGTCCAGAAACAAGTAATAACAAATAGCCTAATAAAAATATTACAATATTCCTCTTGATGACGATAATTCTAATCCGATAAACCCCAATGAAAGGTTGGGTTTTTCTGAGAGGAAAGAATAAGCTAAATCTTCCATTTTCATGAGGACCAGGAAATTTTCTTCATATAAATGACCACTTCCAACAATATTTACTCCGTTATCTTTGATGAATTGTATTTTAGTATATTTATTTTTTTTCTTTCCTCCTTTTTCCTTTTCCCTTTTTTTTTTTGTTTTTCCCAGTTTTATTACATCCTCAACAACCGTTTCAACAAAGTGTTTGTTCAGACGGGAGAAAAGGTGGGATATTTCTTCATCCGTCTTACAGTCTACAAACATTGTGACAAATCTCATACCTGAACATCTAAATATGAGAATAAATAATTATCGTTATGGACAGTACATTTGATTTCTTAACGATAACGCATTTTATATTACATTTCGTAGTTATCAAATTCAAATATAAAAACTATCTGTAATAGAACTATCTCAAATTTTTTCATTTTATAAACAATGTATAAAATTTATAGTCAAATGCTTCAGAAAGAATAATCGTGTTTGAACGTCAAGTCTACGAAAAATATGTTCGAATGAGAAAATTCTTCAGGAATTTCATGTGACACGGCTGATTCGTTTATCAGCTGTAAATGAACGATCCGATATTGAAGTGTTGATACACTATTAACTTAAACAAACCTGACGATATGATAAATAGAAATGTTTATGCAGATAAAAATTTACCAAACGAATTAATCTTCTTGACTATCATGTGTCAAAAGTTGATAAATATGGAATTAGTTTAATATTAATAGAACAATTATTGCTAAAATGAATACCAAGCTGGTTTGAAGGTTCTATTCAATAGAATTATTCACTTATGTCTCTTAACTTTCAAGAATAAAATAAAATTCCATCTCAACAGGTTTATAATTCTAAGGGGTATAACAGAGTGAAACATTGGAACAATTGTTGGAAAGTAGATCGATAAAGATTAAAATCTCTGTGGTTTCACCGTTACTCTAGCAGTAATGGGATGACTCAAATTTTAAGATGGGTATTTTGAAGTATCACTCCGCCCTCAACTAGTTCCCTGCCCTATGAAAGTTCATATTCATGGCACGAAATTTCTTGCTCCTCCCTGAGGTTCCCGGGATGAGAAATGTTGGGGGAAGATGACCGTAGAGTATATATTCGTGTCGTGTTGAAGTAACTACAGTCAGTTTCCTGAAAATATTTGTTCAAGGAAGAACTATCGTATTTTAAGGGTGAAAACGAATCTCATCGAGTCTTATATTTGATTTTGTTGTACCTTTTATTAATTCAACGGTGAGACTTTTTTATTTAATTTTAATTATCTAGTAGTGAGTTGTTTGCAATGTTTGTTTCTTATTTCACATTCCTGCATCAGCGCGATAATTTCTTTTTCTGTTTTTAAAAACAAAATTATCAACGATTCATGTTTACATTCTTCGTTAGGTACCGTGAGTTATTCTGTATTGATATGAACAATATTCGAAGATAATTTTGTTGAAAATGGATAAATGATCAAATAAATGTTCGCGTAATTAATCTGTGACAACAATACGTGATGGAATTTTTTGTGTTTGTCGAATTAATGAAATAATCGAACAAAACGTGTTCAGATGCGTGTGACGTAGCTCAACAGTGTGTGATGCTATTCACAACAATTAATTAAAATTAAAATTAAAATTTTTTTAAATTCTTCCATATAATATTGATTTTGATATAGATGAATTTTCTCGATTAAAGTATTGATCATTCGTGTAGTTCGAATTTTTTTTTCCATTCTTATCTGCTATTTATGTATCAAGTGTTTATTTTACTCTCGCCTATTTTCTCGGAACTAACATTTTGTACAAAGGCTCTCACATAACAAGCAGATTAAGTGTGTTAGAGTCGGGTCTGGCATTAGGATTTTTTTCCTCACTCTAACGTGAACTTGGCCCTATGTTCCTCAACTTTTCTATCCTTGCCAGGCCGTCACAGTTGGATTTATGATCCTTAAGGTTTCAAATTTCAAGTTAAGAATATGTTTCAGTCAATGTAGAGAAAGTATTTTCAAGATGCAATGTCATGAACAGATAAGAAAAATATTTCTGAAAAATAAGAATAACTCAGTTGAAATTTCATTACCATACACATTTAAAAGTATGGAAAATAGAATTATTTCATGGTTAGAATTTTTATTCTGAACAACCGCAACTGTTTCATCAGTTCTATTCCATTTGATTTGAAAAGATAATGGCAATGAAGTGGTATGGTGCATCTCAAGGAGTTTTACGTGGAGAATATTTAGAAGAAACACGGGGGGTAAATACTATCTCACCAAATATGTCGACCCGCCATCCGTATTTTACTCATCCAAGATCACCAACCCAATCGGTAAGTAAAATTATTCATTTGAACAGTATGCAAAAACAATCCTAGATGATTATTGTCCAAAAATGTAATGATGTAATTCATGAGATTTTCATTATCGTTCATTGATTCATTTCTAGACGTCTTCATCATCATGTTGGTCTTCGTCACAGGAATCATTAAATTTTTATGGATCTTCACCTGAAACAGTAATATTTTAATGACCATACATATCGTTGTTCTCATTTACTTTTTTATTTATAACATTGAATTTTTTCATTACAATTTAGCCCCGCTTGAGTGGTCTTAAACCTCAAGATCGGCTGCGTCGTATTCGTGAAGAGTTCATAAAGCAACAATCGAAGAAAATGGAAGTAGATGAACTAAACTGGAATTCTCAAATTGAATCCATGGAACAATCAATACCAGAACGGCATTCGCCAATGTTAATTGAGGAAGATGTTTCCACATCGGTGAAGAAATTTTCATAATATGATTTCTATCATCTCTTTCTATATTTATTTTTCAATTTTTTCTTCCGTTTCATCAGTTGCATTAATTATGGAAATTTTTCACCACCATTAGGCTCGTTCTGTTAGTTTGAGGTTGAGACGTTTTCGTCAAACTCGTTCAGAATCTATTCCGATTAATAACAAGAATAATTATAATTATGGATATCCATCGTTCCAACCATGGGAGCGTGAAGTAGGATCATCGAATCAACAAAGAAATTCAAACGCAACATTTGGATGCAACGCAGGAAGTTCACCATCTAATGAATTCAAAATTCCACAATGGATGATACCAGCACTGACTCTAACACCTCTTCGTCGACCACATTTCGCTCACTAATACAAATATAACTGAGGTATGTAATTAATCAGAATGGATTTTAGTTTCATATTCAATTTCCCATAATAAGTCATCAATAACATAATCGTTCTTTATTTTTTTCTATTTACAGACCTGATACACATGGAGACATGCACCTAAACGTACGATTGGAATTTGATTGAGAATATCAATGAATTCACAGCCGCTGGCGATTTATCTGCAATGTTTTTGATCGATTGGTCTTTCATGACATTTTTGCTGATCGCATCAGCAATTTTTATTACTAAATAATTTATAAAGTTGATGTCACAAACGAAACATATTTAAACAATCTATTCGCATAGTTCTAGTTCGTTTTATTAGAGACTGATTAACAGTCGAGTTATGAAAGTTTTACTGATTGTAGCTAAATCCAAAGCATTAAATATAAATGCTTCAAGAAAGATTTTCAGTTTTATAATATCGACATTCTGAGCAAAATTCTGCCCAGAGATTAAATATAGAAAAACTATTGAGTGGCTCATGGAATTTCATAGAGATGTTCACGACACGATCTTTTATCAAATTGCAATGTCGCTTTGTTTATGAATAATGAAATAAAAAAATTACAGGAAGCTTTTGAGAATTCATCATAAATACGTTAGACACTGAACTTAGCTATTTATGATTAATTATTGATAAATTCATTATTAATGAACGAAGTGATATCGTATTTTGATATATAATCATATCTTGAGCATTTTTGTAAAATTTCACGAGTCTCCGAGCAGTTTTTTAATGTCTATTCCTTGTACAAAATTTTATTCTGAATGTTAATATTACAAAGCTGGAAACCGCTTTTAATCTTGATTATCGATACGAAATAATTATTATAATGGTAGCGTTGGTCACACTGTGACTTTATATTTTAATATATTTTCATTAAAAGATAGATTAATTTCGATAAGAACATCACACACATAAATGTATGCCCCATAAATTTTTATAATAAAAATTTGAGTGAGATTATAATAGTAGATTTGAGAGAACTTTATTCGATTAAAAATGTTGTGGAAAAGTATTTTCACTTTTGATTGTTCTGTCAGTATCTAACGTGGAAATAACAACCATAAATTTAATACTGTGAGTGTGAAAGATATGATTGTTGAACAAGCAGTGGCCGTTGAGATGAATTCACGTACATGGAAGTGGGCCATGCGTTCACAATAACAAACGAAGATACGAATTTTTGTAGTCGGACACGTTTTAGTCGATTAGAGCCCTATATAAGAGGCCATTCATACCACAATAAATCATCAGTCTCATAAGTGATCTACTCTACTACATCATTAGCATCGTTTGCTCGAGTTTCACAATGAATTTCCATGGAGTATTCATCTTCAGCCTAATGGCCATCATCGTTTTGTCTTTTTCAACTCAAGAAACTGACGTGAGTATATGAAAAAAATTCATTGGTTGAGAAGGATATTTGCTTGGTTTACGATTTAGAGTTTTGATACTATTTTAACTGTGATAATAGGCCTTCTTTCACGATTGGTGGTCTTCCAACGATTGCGATTCGTCCACATCTTTCGGAATTTCCAGACGTTGCCAGCCTGCCAACGATGCACCAGGTACTAATCAAATTTAACAGATTAAAACTTCCATATCAGTAGTTTACCACTACCTCTATTGCTTCTTCAATATTCCTTTGATTTTTCTCAATGTTTTTTCTGAATTAGCATCGAAGAAGTGTAAGGAGTGCTCTGAATGCAAGGATACAGAGAAGTGCCATAACGGAGAATGTGTCGATGGATGCAAGGTAAAAAATTGCGGAAGTAGTTCAAACTGTCGTTCCCAGAATCATAAGTCTGAGTGTCACTGTGGATTATGTCAGAAATTATCCGATGGAGACTGTAAATTTGGTAAGTGGCCAACTTCAATGATAGATGTTTATTAGAGAATCGGATTCAAACTTACTATTATAATGAAAATTATTTTTTGTTTCCTATTGAAATTGAAGACATAGGGTCGTGCATGCCGTGTATGTTTAGGTGTTGAAGTCATTGAATGCACAGCATACTTATGCACAATCTATGGGTTTCTATACTCATATTGAATGATATATAATTCGCAGAACGGAACGTTGCAGGGGACATTCAATTTATGGAATATCAAATAAATAGAATAATACGCCTATTTCAATATCAATAACTAACAATACGAATAATGTGATGCAAGCAGTAAATCTCCCAAAATTATAGTTTCATTAATAGAGTCACATAAATGATTGCCAATTAGAACTATTTGTAACAAGTGATAAATTGAACGTTGCAATCATGTACAATTGAATTATATTTGACACTGACGTAAATTATTACAGCAATTTGCAATATTATGAAAGTATATGAAAAGAAGAATTACTGATGCACTCTACTTATATCAATGTAAGATATAACTATATACAATTTAACAAAATATGTATATATATATATGATCATATGAATTCAATTATATTGTAGTAAGAAAGTTGAATTACACGAAATAAACAGATTATGCACATACTTGACTCGGTTGGTGATTATTTCTTTATTATTAACTATTATGTCTTACTATTTATAATCCAGGATGAAATTTTCCTGTTTGTCGATGGCAAAGTAAATTGTTTTATGTCAATCGATTGATTTATATTAATTATTCCGTTCATGCTAGTCTCAATAGATTCATCATTCTCTCAACTGAATATGCGCATTTTACAAAAGGACATCATTGGTATTGAGATTAATAGAGTCAATCTTACACATTAGTTCTGTTGTTCGTTTAGGTCCATGGAAATTGGGCAATTGACTGATACTGTTGGGGTTTTTCTGTTGAGTGCATCAGTCCACATTATGAATATTTATGTAGATATTCAATCAATAACATCAATTTACGTTGAAGATGAAAAATTCGATTGTGATTGCGGATAGAAAATTTTTGTGTTTAATTATTAAAATTTATCAACAGCAATATGACACGAATTCAAAGATTATTATTTCATCATGTAACTCCGTTGTTTGATAGTTTTTAATATTAAACTATTTTGGATCAACCCGTCGTCCATATCGTCAATTGAATATTTTATTTAGCTCTTTATAATTTCAAATGATATTTTCCTATTATATTTCACAATCGCAAAATGTATTGATTGATGTTATTCATTAGACTGAGATGAATGATTATATCATGCGTGAATGACGCATCGATTGAGTATATATAAACAGCGCGGATTGATTCTGTAACTTCAGTTAATCTGCAGCTTGATACCAGACACGTTTGAAAATGCAACATTTTATCTTCTCTGTCAATGTTCTTTTGGCAATATTTGCGAGTACAGCAATAACAATTGTCAATTGTGGACCAGTTACGCTTCCAGCAAACACAAGTTTATAATTAAATACCATAAATATTCATCGAAATTTTATTGTCTACTCTATTAATGCGCTTTATTTATTTCTAGATGAGTTCAATAACTTAACGCAAACAGGAAATGTTTCGGAAAACGTTTCTGCAGGCATGCGGTTGCCACGATTCACCTGTGATTTATTCTCAGCGGAATTCGAGGGTATCAGTGTTGCTAATGCAATGTGTCTTGCTAAATGCGCAACTCAACGAAGAATTGGTGGTTCATGTCAGAATGGAATTTGCGTATGCTCGGAAACGTCATTTTAAATACTTGGATTGTATTTCCATTCTCAACGAACTCTAAGAACTAATACTTCTAATAGAAAATAAATGTTTATGTTGAAATTTGTGAACACTAGAGAAATTTGATTGAGAAAAATAAACTGATTCAAAAATATTTTCTTACTTTATTCTATAATTATGTTGATTCAGACTTCCTCACCCTTCAACTTTTCTGTTTATGAGTGAATACAAAACTGTTTTTCCTTCATGTATGCCCGCTATTGATTCTATTTTGAACTTGGAAATTAGTAATGAGGCACAGCATTTTAATAGCAAGTACAAGCTGAGACTTGAAGACAATTTCAGATGAGAGTCTTTGAAATTATTATTAGTATTCGTTAGCAATCATACCGTATTTCGTTTTCTTTTTTGAATGAAAGACAATGTTGGAATTGGAATATGGTAGCGGACTTCGTATAAATATATGTTGGGTTCAATTATTCCTCCAAACTCATATAGCAAGGAAATTGAGTTTGAAATGAATGATTTACGAATTTCTGTATTGTCCTTTTTTCTACCTTACAATGTCGTTTGACTTTTCCTAGTTCTTCGTTGTTTGATGTTATTCATTAGATGATGAGATGATGTAATGACAGATATGAGATTATCGTTCTGTTGTTCAATCTTTGTCTATGTTAATTGATATATTTCAACTGATAGAACTCAATAATTGCACTCTGTGAAAAATTCATTGACATTGAGATATTTTCTTGCATCATAGATGAAACACGTCAATATTTATTCTTTCTTTATTACACTCTCAATTGTCCGCATTTTCTGATAATTAAAAATTATTCTATCCATCATTAAAAAGCTGCGAAATTGCATTTTCTTTCTGCTATATATCATCAATCATTTTTTTTTTCTTTTCGTCGATCAGGAAAATATGTCAATGCGACAAACGTTAGATTTATAAACAAATATTACAAATGAAACACATTATGAATAATTCAATGTCCAGTTTATAATTGAACACTTAGCATCTGCGTGCGTAGCTGTTGCAATATTGGATAATCTGTGATGCGCTATTGCATGTATCAGCAACTATTTAATTAAACGATTGATTAATCGATTGAGAAAGATATGATCGTTCGTAGCGGGTGTTTATCACATTAATAACTTGGACTATGAGAAAAATCAATTTTCCTTCTTCCGCATTAGATTTTTCACTGTGACGTTATTTTGTTATGAATTAAACAAATCGAATGGATTGTTACGTTTTATCCTCATCAGAGTGGTATATAAATCGATAGAAATAATACATTGAGCATCAGTCAATTGAAGATTTCATCTCAATAAACTTCTATCCGATTGCAAGGAACAAACTTATATTTTCATCCACAATGAAACTTATCGTGGCGACTTCTGTTATCTGCGCTGTTATGATGGTTTGCTCATCTGCTCCGCTTGAACCTGAGAAGAGTAAGTACATCAAAATCATAATTGACTTTGAATTTAATCATTGATGTGATAATTTTTACCTACAAAATATGTTTCAAAATGGATTTAATGTGTATGTTATCAAATACTTTATTTTATATTACAATGAAATGATACTCTCTTTGCAGCTCAATTGGAGGATGTTGATATTGGTTTGTTAGTAAATTCCCAAGCAGAAATGATAAGGAATAGACGATTCTCATGTGATTTGTTTTCATTCGAATCCAGTGTAGTCACACCGAAAGATACGGTGTGTGCTGGAAAATGTTTGGGCATGAACAGACGAGGTGGGCATTGCGAAAACAATTTGTGCGTCTGCCGAGAAGACAAAATCATTGAGTCACTTCCTTGAACACTTTTTCACTCTATTCAATTGCCTAAAAATGCTGATATAAGAAATATATAAATTTATAAATAAACTTAAATGTTATTGTACGTGCACATGGATGACTTTAATTAATCAATAAATTGAGAAGGTTTCTTCATATACAAATATAATTAAATTAATTCAATATATTCCTACCTCAATATACTTTTTCAAATATTCGCTCGAGCTCCAGCGTAGTCGATATGACACATAGAATATCATTCTTACCGACTACTGTTCACCTAGCAGTTGATGGAAATACGACATCATATTTTGGCAAGAGAAAATGAGCATTTCTCATTCACCAATTGCTACTAAAGTTACAAGCATTTTATGTAAATAAAAAGTTTATAATTTTCATTGTATCTATGACATTGTTTATAATGGAGCATATGGAATAATGAACAATCACTTTCGGTTACTTAGTTATTAATCTCTATCATTGTTTATGAATTTGCAATCAGTTTACGTGAATTTACAATAAAATTTACCCATTAAAATCATTATTTTTATGTGATTCTAAATTTCAGTTCAGTATAACCAATTTTTCAATTAAATCAACTTGAAACATAATTTGATGAGGAAATTTAACGATTTTCACATATTTATTAATGAATTTAATTAAAATACTGAGATATCAATGAATAATTAGTACGTATTTCTTCTAAAAATTGGAAAAAAAATAATCGAATGACAAATCTCGCATAAATAATCCATACAATTACAATTTCATCATCCAATACATATTGAAATCCACATCTAAATATATTAATATCTAAAATTCATCCCATATGCCACATAAATAATTTTTTTATTTTCTACCTCCAACACCACACACACACACACACACACACACACACACACGCACATTCAGATACCACGCACACACCCAGAGTTTCCAGGTGGGCTGTACTCTCGCGTAGATCGCGTGTTGGGTGGCCATGGTGGTAATACTGCGCTACATCTCCCTCCAATTGTCCCTCATCCCTCCGCGCTGTCGACTCAATCCCCCTCCACTTGAAAGCATCGTTGAACAAAGACGAAATTGGATAGGCGCGCAACGACCCTCGACCATTTTCACGAGAACCAACGAAGTGACGTGGTACCCCACTGAAGCCAACTCAACACGTAGCACTCGTGACCAATCCAAAACGCGAGATGATACGATTGGTACTGCTGAACCAATGGTGGGGTGCTTTTACTCAGCATTTCTAACCCGCGTGTTATACACCCCTCGTAACCTCCTCCTGTCTCTCCCCCTTCATCACCCCAACAAAATTTCCCACTTGCCGCACACTCCCCAACCAACCCGTGTCTCCCCACAACCAAAGTCCTCTCATACGCAAAAGGGGACATCTCATCACGACTCTTGGTACCAGAGGCACTTCTCCGTAGTGGGCACTCCACTCATCGTGTCGTCTACGGGTACGCGAGGCTGTGGGCCGCCCGGGCGAACGAGCGAGCAAGCGAACGCGCTGGTCGAGTGGGTCTAAGCGGCCGTGAGGACCTCTCCAGGAACCCAACAGTCCTCTCCATTCATTCATCTATCCATCCACCAAAGCCCATCCACCAAAACCCATCCATCCATCTATCCATAGAGCGCACTCCTCTCTACGGAGAGAGAGTGTATCCTCGCCGGCGAAGGTGGAGGCGAAGAGTAGAGAGTGGTACCATCTACTATCGGTCTATCGGTAGAGTCCAAGGACTCGAAGACCCTCCGGGTGATTTCAGTCGGCCGCCGGCCGGCTCTGCCGGCCACTATTACATTTCGATTCGTCTACATTTGCTTTATATTCGCTTTTCCATATCGCAACGTCAAAAAATATCATATTCAAATATATCGTTTATTAATCAGTGATTAATGAGAAAGAAAAAAAAATTCATGTACAAATACATGGTGGGTTTACAAATACAGTGCAGTGTTGCGCGCAATCAGTTGAAATTTTGCAGTGTAAGGGAGAGCACTAAAGAGTGAGTGTATCAGAGGGAGTGAGAGAAAAAGAGAGAGAGAAGGAGAGAGAGAGAGAGAAAAAGATATAGTGGCGGGACATCATGGGACACGTGCGCGACCATTCCTTGCGCCAGGCAACACAATGATCTTTCTCCTGAAGGAGACCATGTGGCCTATCCTATTTATCCTTGACATTCACTGCGAGTTTTATCAGTAAACAAACACAATTTAGTTAAGACAACAGTGCAGTGCATCGTGTATGATTATTTATATAAGTAATACATGTGTGATTATGCATATGTAGATATGTACATCTGAGAACGATTGTGTGATTGATATTTGGTGGATGTTTTGTGCGCGATGATGATTTACTTCGAATTAATGATTATATCAATGAATTTTTTATACATTATTGAAACGTGAATATAAATAATTTGTCAGTAATTGTGAGCATAAAGACGTGAATGTGAATGTACAATAGATTTGAAATAACTTGAGATAAAATTGATAATGGGTGGTGAAGTGAATTGACAGTTTGATAAATTTGTTGAAAAATCGAAAGATAACATTATTGTAAAGTATTGGGATCGGTTCGCCGAGATGAGCGGCGGCAGTGGTGGCGGTGGTGCAAGTGCTGGCAGCCAAGGCAGCAATAATGCTACGAGTTATCATCAACATCAACAACAGCAACAGCAACAAAATCAATTGGAACAAACGGGTTTATTGCCAGATCTCAATGGGGTGGATTTGGCGATGAGTTTATCGCCTAAGCAACATCAATCTCACGTACAAGTTGGTGGTGTTGGTGCACATTCGACGCCATTTAGTGTTACGGATATTTTATCACCAATTGAAGAGTCTTATAGAAAGTTAGAATTAGCTGCAGCGGCTGCAGCCGTCGGTGTTGGTGTTGTTACTCATCCACAAGGTTCACCTTACACAAACGCTTGTGGCGCTAGAGTTGGTGGAAATACAGGAAGCTCAAGCGCAAGTAGCGGAAGTCCACCACTTCACGGTGGTTCAACACCCGGTGGTAGTACACCAGGTCCAGTTAGCGGTGCCAACGGTAGTGGTAGTGTTGGTCCCACCGCTGGTAATGGTGGCGGAATGAGTGCAATGGGTAATCCTTATGCAACAATGCAATTAACATCGCAATATCAATATTGTGCTGCTGAATTGTCACCTTATCATCATGGTGGCCCAGGTGTTGGTGGTGGCGCTACCGCAACAGATCCAATGAGATCTCATGGTGTGCCATCACATCATCATCCTTGGTATGCACCTGCACCACCAACCACTAATGATCCTAGATTTGCCAGTGAGTATAATTATAAAAAAAAATCAATAACTGACAGACATTTTACAAAGAATTTCATTGTAGAATTCATCATCATACTTTTTTTTGTTCAAAAAATCACTTAACCTGCTTCCAACTTCTCCCATTCAAATAAAGCATCGCTTTATGTATAGTTCCATTTCAAGAAAAGATAATTATCATCAACAAAATTTCTCCAAATCCTGAAAAACTCTTTTCTAATGCATTTATCGAACTGGGGTATAAAAATGTAACAAACGTGCTAAATATCAAGCAGTTGTTCTTATATATGGGGTGTGTCGGATACAATTTCATGATGAGATGAGAAGAACTCATGGTGGAAAAAAATACTAAAGTAAAAATGAGACAGCGATATCACGGAGTGCGAAAAGAGTATAAACACCCGCATTTCAACCATATCCAGAGTAGGGTTTCATCTTTCAATGTCCACATCACTCGGCTATTCGAACGAAAAATGACACGTCGTGTTATAGTGAAGCTTGCCGTCGCATGTGACGCTGTGTCAATACGCACATTTTGTCTATATACATACATATATATATATATATATATATATATAAATATCTGTATAGTAACGAGAAAGAAAATCTTCGGAATGTTGGGTTTTAGCACGCGCGCATCTAAGAGTAAAACCATTTCTTTACTATATATTGAATTTATCTGGATTCAGCAACTGGCCAAATTCAAATGTCGATTTGCAGACGCGTGGCGAATAGACATAAAGTAAAAGTGATTTTAGTTAGATAAATAAATGTAAGGGCGGTTTGGATCGTCGGACTTGTTTCAATGTAAATAGATGTGAAATATACGGATAAGATAAATCGTCGAGAAAGTTTGGCATAATTTGTAGAGGTTGATTTGGGTTATTTGATTTGAAATGAGTGTAAATTAAAGGTAGAAAAAAATGAAGGAATGTGATACTTCATACGAGCATTTATTAGAATTTTATTATCTCTATTATTCATTTCTTCATTTATAAACAAAAATAGTCTCGTGTCTACTAAATTCACACCCATGGTTTTAAGTGTGACAAGTATTATTTGTAATAGTCAGTGAAATTGAGTATCATGTCTGATGCGTCGGATAGGGACTTGGTTTGTTGTTGATGCGTCGGTTGATTGTTGTGGTTAAGTTTAGTTTAGTGTTGACGAAATTTAGAAAATTAAAACCACTTTATTATTGCAGTGAATACAAATTCATATTTTTTGAATATTCAACACGATAAATGAGATTAGAAATATATTTCAAGTCCATCTGTTCTGAATTTATGAATGGAATCTTTGGAGTAACAAGAAAAATATTTCTACATTCCTATAAGATAAGTTGCCATTCATTTGCTTATTTAATTGCAATATTTTCCAGTGTTTTTATTTGTTATAAAAAAATTTACATAGTGAAACCATTTCAAAATTAATAAATGGTTGATGAGTCAAAATTGCACAACGAAATTAGAAATAAATTTCTCAAATAAAGAATAAAAAAATTTGTTCATAAGTCGTTGAAAAAAGTATAAACCTCATAAATATCCTTTCATCTTATATCAACTTTTGGAGACCAGAGTACGTTTCGCATAAAACACTGCAACTAAACTCTATATTTAAACACAGTAATTAAACCTAAAATCATACAATAAACTCTAACATAATAAAAAACGAAACAAACAAAAAAAACGCTACCCCAAAGCCCAATAACAAATGTAAAATATTCTACATCATCATTCCTAACATAAATCTACAGAAAATAAAATAAAATTCGTGTGTATAATTTTCAACAACGATGCGTATGTTATCCTTTCTTGAAAATATCTCTATTTATTTACTTTCTTTTCATTTTTTTTTCTCACACTTGACTATTTGAAGAGTTGTTGGCAGTTAGTGATTATAATAATTCAGATTCTTTACTTCTTGGCGTTGGACCTCCCGCTATGCCACAATGACCAAGCAGATATTATGAATTTCTTTCAACTCAAAGTCATTTCATTGTATTAAAACTGTCTGACGTATGCGTTTCTTGGCTAGGATACGATTGACGAGGGGTGGTTATATACACACTACCTATATACCTACACACACATATATATATATATATGTATATTTTTTAAATTGAGAGATGGAGAGGTAGCTCAGTAGCTCAAATATATATCGTATAGTTATATTATAATATACACACATATAAGTTCAAACCATTCGTTCTAACCGTCTCATTATCTTATATTTTGTTTTCATCGTTTTCAATCACCCACTCGAACAGTCATGGAGATATATTCCATTTGATTTATTCATTTTTCATACGTATATATATATATATATATATATATATCAATGTAAAAATGTTGTTGAGAACGGAAGAGTTGAATGTCGGAGTATAATTTAATTGAAACATTCAAATGCAATAAATGATGATGTTGAAGCAACTGGACGTGAATCGGAAGATGCAGTCAATGACATCTATTCAAAAGACGATTGAAAAAATATTGAACTCGTAGTGAGAGTATTGACAATACTGAAATGCAATGATGATTCTTACATTTTGTTTATGAATGCAAGTGCATTGTGAATGAAATAGCAGACAGGTGTTATTGACATTGCTTGGAGAAGATTTGATTTGGGTATCGAGTTGATTTTAATTGTGAATTAATACCGACTGGGTTAGATACTCTGATTTTGATGCAGGATAGTTAATTATCATGATTTTTGATTGTGTTTTTCAATTTAGTTATTTTGAGTGGAATTGAAAGATAAGTTTTTGCATACGTAAATAAAATATACAGAACAATTACATGGATTATCACAATGTGAAACTTTTACTGAATAAATTTCAACTATTCGATAATTGCGAACAATATTGAATCAAAAAGAAAAAATCACTATCCTTAATTTGATGATAAAAAATAATAATTGAAATTATTTTTTTTTTTTTCTTAAATATGTTATGCAGTATCGCGACTCATGGGGGCGGCTGCGGGCGCTGGAGGCAATATGGCCGGCTGTTCAGTTGGCCAGTCAATGAGTGACGTTGGAAAATCATCAGGAATGGGAATGGGCGTTGGTGTTGGAGTTGGTATGGGCGTTGGTGCGATGCAATTTCCTCTAGCACAGAGACGAAAACGACGTGTTTTATTTACCCAAGCCCAAGTGTATGAGCTTGAGAGGCGATTCAAACAGCAAAAGTATCTCAGTGCACCAGAGCGCGAGCATCTCGCATCACTCATCCATTTGACACCTACCCAGGTAAGATAATTTACTAAATTTATTTCAGTGCTCTTTTTTTCTTTCTTCACTATCTCCAGAAAATCAGATTTTCACTCCGTGTAACAGATGAACACAATTAAAAATTTGATGCAAATGTATATTAAATTCAGCACTGGAAAAAATCTTGCGAGTTTTTATACGAATTATAGTCTTTGATTATTTTTCATTTCGCAATGCGACGCAATATAAAGTGAATAATAAAAATGTATGAACGCATTTAAATCCATCAGTTGATATGAAGTAAAGGTGATATACAGGTAGAGGTTGTGCATGAGAGATGATGGTATATTATACAAAGGACCAGCTAGTTGTCTATATAGGTAATACGATACGTTTGAGCACGCACGTTCACCTCATGTCGAGGATCAATTACGGTGAGGTAGATTAATTGCTATACGCCAGGGCATAGTGTAGAGAAGCAGTGTTAACAGAGAAGACATTACATATGTGTATATACAGACACGTTGTAATGTGTATACATATTATTCAGTCCAATCAAATTTAATCAGTTGTTGCAAAATGAATTCAATAGGAATTCACTTGTGAAAAACTACAGTTTAGAGTCTCGTTAAAAACATTATCATTCAAAGAATGAATCAAACTATATTTTATCAAATTAGATTTTTTATTTAATACCAATGATGAAAAATTACTGTAATGAAAAACCTTTTATGATAGAATTTTAGATTAAAACTTTTACTATTCTGATTAATAAATTCACGTTACTGCTCAAAATTATTTATCTAACTTGCAAATTACTGTGCGTTGATTCATTTGGACATTTTTAATGTACTTTAATTGATCTTTAGCAATTCCTGAAAATTAATTTCATTTGCGAATGATCTTTCTTGAAAATATTATGTGGAATATTTGATTTAAAAATTCAATATGAATTTTAATAACCACAAACCATCATAAATGTCTATACATTTGATACTGTACGATAATGTTGCGCGCGCATTTACAATGTCTGTGACGCAAATAACAACAATAAATAATTGTTACCGAGCTCATTGGTCGCATCCTGCATTCGTCGTTGATCCGTCGGGTGTCCCCCTCACACAATGACGCGATGTCTGATGCTTCGTTCAGTTTGATGTGTCTGCAAAAACACATTGAAACATCCATACATTTATACACCCACACACAAATACGATATTTCATCGTATTCATACAATTGTGTTCCTCCTCATCGTGAATATAAATCACATTTTATTTTACATATACGGGCACGCGGCACGATTATCTCAATTGCCAATTATTATTACATACAGAATATTTTTTCCATTTTTTAATTATTCTTCTTGTCTATTTCTTTTTCTTCGATAAAATTTCAATTCATTTTATTTATTCATTTTTTCTTTTCCATATATCGATAGATACATTTGTGAATGTGTACATACATATGAAGTGTGCGAGAAATAAATAGTGGAGATAATATAAAAGAAGGAAATAAAAAGGAGGGTTAGTGTGGTATATATGTGTGGTGTAAAGAACATAACGATGCGTGAAAGAAAGGTGATGATGATGAGAGGAGAAATAAGAATGTGAAAATAAAAGAAAGGATGCTTATATAGGAGGACACAGTCACATATAGAGTACGTAGATATATGTGTGGAGATGTCCATATAGAACACTCGAACTTTCAGGAACAAATAGAGACCAAACGAGCCCCTCGGCTTCTGTATAAAATATATACCACCCTGATGATGGCCGGCAGTACTCTGTCTTTCTCTTTATCCTACACTCACAACCACTCGAATACACGCTCAAAGTTTTACTGTTTCTCAAGAGGGAGTGGAGAAGAAAAATGGACTTGTTATTTTATTTTTGACAGTTTTTTTTTGTAACTGAGGAAAATTTTCGGTTGATATTTTTCTTGATTTAGTAATTTGTGTTGGATCGTGTCGATGATTTTATGAGTTTATACTCATAAAATAGAATTTACATGACCAACGAGAAAATAGATGGAACACAAAAAGACTTTTTTTTCAAGTTGTCTTATGAAGAGTTTACTCAGAAGTCATTTTTTTACAGGCTTTGAAGTAAGAAGAATTACTGGAAGAATTAATTTTACTATTAAATAAATTTATTCTTAGTCCCAATTGATTTTCAACAGAATTTTCAATGAGAGTCAAATGACGATATATTTTTTTTCTTTAATTCTGTCACACATATAATATTGCAAATTCTTCAGAAAAAAATATCAACAAACAGGAAATTCTCTGTCAACCACTTTTAATAATTTATTTTCTCATTGGAATCAATGATTTCCTCCATTCTGTTTTATTATTTCTCAATTGTTTTTTTCATTCAAAAAATATTGCAAGTATTGGGAAAATATTTAAAATGATTTGGTTGTTAGGATTAATTCTATGATTGAAATATTGTTTTTATGTATCGAAGTGATTCTAATAGGAAGTGAAGAACTCATGTGAAGTAAAATCTACGTATTGGTATATACATTGAAAAATGGTTTCATAGTTAAATAGTGGGAGTGAATGTAAGTGCAGATGGAATTGCAAAAATTGACAAGTGCAGAGTCAAGCAGACGAATTATAAGTCAAGTGATCGCGTTGGAATTAATGAACCATCGATGTAACAAATCTACTACTATACTCTCTTGAATTCTTTTTTTTTCTTCCTGCTGTCTCTGTCTATCTTTTTTCTCTTGTCAAGGAGCCCATCATTGGCGAAGCATCTTCACTTGATCGTACTTTATACCCCTGTTACTCTCGCGTGCCCTCGATTTCTCTTCACATTATACAAGTACCAAGTGGCGATTCTCTCTCTTTTGCCATATCTCGGGTAAAGAAATTAAATTAACATTCCACATTGAACATATTTAAAAAACAACCTGCTATTGCTTTGTAAATGCAAATTTTTCATGCTCATCAAATAAATCAAATGCATTTCAGTTGGCCTTACTCAATAATTTCCTGTTGTGTATTCACCATCGGTTTTTATTCTTTTCATACAATAACTCTACATTTCCAATCGTTTATTTTTAGTATCGAGTTTTATATCATATTTGTAATTAAATTCATAAACTCATCTACAAATCTACTTTCATCATTTTTCTGAGAAGAAAGTTGAAAAGCAAAGTGTATTTTCAAAATAAAAGCAACAAACCTCTCAATTTTCACAACTCGTTCCATCAATTTTTTATATCAAACTCGACGACATTTTTTACAAAGATTTAACAACTATCACCCCATTGCTTTGAATTCAACATTTAATCATGAAAAAAATATTCCCCTTGCTCTGTAGTCGCCCTCCAAAACTCCGACACAACCATTTTACTGACAATTATCAGTATCCAAATCTCATGACATTCATCATCACCAATCACCTTTGCAATATCTAAATGCAAACAAACATAAAAACGGCAGCATACCTTTCTCTTTTTTATTTTTCGTTCATACACACTTTTCTTTCAATCTATCCTTTTTATTCTGTATTTTTTTCTTGTTCCACCACACTCTCTCTTTCTATTTTATCCGGAAGGTCTGATATCGCTGGAACACAGATGCGCGGTCCTCCATTTTGTCGTCGCATTGTTACTTTAAGTGCAGTGTACCCCATTGTTACTGGCCAACCACTCTTCTGGCGCATTGTTAACGGGCGTTGTTATTATTATCGCTACTGTTGCGCGCGGACGACGATGACGATGAGACTCGCGCGCACACGCGCGACATATATACATATTTATGTGTATATGTAACGTAGGGATTGTGCTGAACCACATTAAAGCACATCAGAGAGACAGAAAATGAAAAAAAAATAAAAAATCTATATATGTATATTGTATATATATACATTCATACGCATATGTATGAGTGTATGGTGAACCAGCTGCTGTTCGAGTGGGGCATTAGAGGCAAATTATACCACCGGAATAATTTTTATCCCTTTCCAATACTCAGCTTTTTTTTTATTATTCATTCTATGTCAATATTCACCCACCAGATTATTCCCAACACCAATATAAAATGGAAATACCAAATATTTTTTATTTCACTTTTCATTGCAATCGACAATATTTTTTCACGATTTGGCTCAAATACGATTATTGCTCATAATGTCTGTGGAAATCATTTTACCCATTTTTATCTCACCTACACACGAGATATCCAATAATTAAAAATAAACAAAAAAAAAACAGATAAAATTTATTAATACATTAACCCATAATTTATTGTTCATCTTCATTTGCCATTGACTTAATCCACATTTATTTATTTCCACTCCTTACTGTTTCAATATTTCTCCACCTCTATTTTTTTCTCAAAAAATATTTCACTTCATTACTGAGTAATAGAAATAAAAAAAAAACAATCTCTCTATACGAAATTCTGATGACATATCATTTTTATCATAAATCCATCTATTTATCTATTTACTTCAAAATTCTTCGTGTATATTTTTTTAACTCCCTCATTTTTTTTCCAATGTTGAGAGATTGACGTTAAAACGTGCTCTCAGCTAACGCACCTGGTTATGCAAACAGTATTAAAGTCTCAATCTTTGTTCGGGCGAGCAAATTCAAGGCGCAACGGATGCGAAGATGTGCTACTCCTCCGCGCTTATATACATATTATATACATATATACACGCTCCCAGTTGAGTACGTACAACGCCCGCGAGAACCAGACGGGAAAGCATGTAGACACATAATATATACACACACACACACGCACGCGCAAATAAATGTACATATACATAGATTGTTGTATGTATATATATAGAGCGTAAACCAAGCATCAGAGAGAAAGTGCACGAGTGAGCGAAATTGTTGAGAGCGAAGGGAAAAAAAAAGTGCGCGTCGTCTCTCGTCTCTTGCTCTCGTCAAAACGACGATGATGACGAGGGTGCACAGAGGTATAGAGGGGAGAATAACACACCGTTAGGTTCTGTATGTGTATGTATATATCACTGTGCACACAACATTATTTTTCTATGGGGTTTTCAGCCGAGGGTATACAGAAAGCACGAACTCGGACGAGGTCGCCTCGTCGAGGTAAAAAAAAAATATATGTGTACATATATAAGTAAAATGGATTTTATATATACGAGAATTGACGCACGCAATTATAATAATCATAATAATGAGGTTGGGTACGGATCTATATATTTTAATTTATTACTTATTGGTAATTATTTATATTTTATTTTCATATACATTTTGTTGAATATTTTTTATACTGTCACTGAATAGAAATATTTTTTTATGGAATTGAGTCGAGATATTTTTGTGATTTCCTGTATACATTTTATTTGAAAAGGAAGTATACTATTTTAATTCTCATTTGTCAAATTAATTTTCTTTTTGCTTTACTTAATGCAAGAAAAAAGAAACATCGATCAATACCAATTCCAATAGCAGATGTGTGATTATGTATAGTACAATTTATTTTATAATTCAAATGGAATCGAGTGGTCTATATAGTAAACAAAAGAAAAATCAATGTTTTTCGTACTTACTCTACATGAGTAAATATATAAAATGGAGATCTTCGTTATGTATATGCGAAAAGAGTTTCGTATGCATTCCGTATTGGATACATCGAATGTTTTGGAATTTAGTTCAATGATGATGAGCGACGTTAATTGACCGGTGTTGACTGAGCCGAGTGGCTGCAGTGCCTTCAAGACAAACAGCAGTCTGCTCCCTCTTTATTATTTTAACATTTTCTCATCTAAACACACACCACAACACACATATATTTATATATGTCTTCCAAGTATGGAAAAGACTTGAAGATTAGTGGTTGCATGAATTTATTTATATTGTAATACGTGGGGATAAATAATAATTATTTATAAGATTTTTATTCTTTCCAATGTTCAAATTAATATTGAGACATATTGATTAATAATTATTATTCAATGTAATATTAAACAGGTATATAGATACGGTGTGAAAAATTGTTTGAACGGGAGTCAAAGTCACGCTTAGCTTTTTATATTTTTTTTTTCTTTCTTCTCTTTTATTATCTTTCTTTTTTCTTTTTTTTTTCACTTTGACTGAGAATGCCAGCAAGTCAACTAAAAGACGACCGAGGCAACGAAAGGCCCTCGAGCAAATTCCTGGTGTTTGCGGTAGCAATGTATGCACCCCTTGGCTATGGATATGTATATGTGTATATATATGTGTGTGCGTATGTGTGTGTGATACTATATGCAGTTGGTTGCAATGTTTTTAATGAAGGTTTGCATCATTGGCAACGTCACATTTCTCCATACATGTTTGTATTAAATGTGTTATGCAGGTGCATTTGCATCTACTGCTGAATATGCATTCGCATGATGTACTGTAGTTGCATATAGTTTATCATGTTTCGAATATTGGAAAATAGAAAAAGATAATTTAATAACTGAAAATAAAATTAATGGAGAATTTATGAGTGACAGATTCATGATGGATTTGTTAGTTTTAATTGAAAAATACCAAATAATTGTAGAACTCTTTTACATCAGTTCAGTGGATGTGATCTGAAATTTGTATATTTAGTCATATTTATTGATTACAGAAAATTGATGGAATGAATATTTCTTGAAACTAAACGAAAAAGACAAACATTTATTCATAAATTCCGAAAACAACCTCCACTCTAAGAAAAATTATTGATCCTAAATTCTTATCTCATAAAGTGATCCATTTTGTCCTACATTTCTAATAACCATCAAACATAATACGACAGCTACAAATCCTCCACATTTATTTTATTTACTCCTCGTTAACCCTCAAAATATCACGAACAAACTGATTCATAAAAAACATTGAATTTCCTTAGATTACCCATCTCCTTCAACTCACCCCTACCAATATAAAACAACATATCCTGCGACAATCAAATATTTTTATTTCACCAGCAAACGAAATGTATACATATTATTTTTTCACCAAAAGAAAACACATGGGAGTACTGTGTACATATAGCGAAATAAACAATTGTCTCGGATAGTTGAACAAGCACAAGACATAATAAAGGAAACAAATGATAAAGGCGTCATTGCATTGGACGCCCCCTTTTCCCTTTTTTTTTTCTCTTCTTCCTTTTTTATTGTGCACAGAGGCCTCTGTTAATAGTGGTTGCCTGGGGGCGCGTTGAGTATCACACAGCAATTGTGATCGGAGGGTGGTCCGATGACGATAATGCGTGTTGCAAGTTGGTGGCAAGTTAAATTGCCCGAGGAGTTCAACCATTACTATTATATATGTATATCCAAATATACAACCCCCAATAATTTACGTCAACCAACCACTCTACCGCAATGTAGCCACAGTATAACGACGTTAACTTAACTCGATCAATCGTCACCACTCACACCACCTACACATATGTAGTTATCTCTGTGTATATTAGTGAAGGTAATAAATTTATATTCATGATAATGATTTAAATCAGGTTAACATTGACATATTGGTTGTAGAACATTCCTCATTACTGGTTACTCGTGAGTTATATCAATTAGAGATCTGATTAACGGTTCCATCAATTTATGCATAGGACATCTATGATATTGTGAAATGAAGCTATTTTGAAATATGAATCCTTCAAATTGAATGAAATGATAAAATAAGTGACGACTTCATTGCAAATGGGTAAAATTTCTATATTCATTAAAGTTTTCTTCTAGCAAATAATACTGAATGAAAAAGCTGACTGTGAACATCGATCAGCTGTGATTCATCCTTTTCTTTTCACCAAAATATACACGCTCATATATCAAGAGTCATTTTCGCAAATTAAACGGTCTATTAACTTTGAAGTTGATTTTGACAGCCAGGTATAAACCCCGTAAGATTATACACACCCAAATATACGTATAGGTATTTGTTTAATAGATGACTTCCTTTAAATAATATAGGCGTGAACTTTTTTTGTCTATATACCTGGTGCTTTAAATTTTTTCGAAGTTCAATACTTAAAATAGCAAGTTGAAAATTAAGTTGAATGTTGTAGAACACACAGGAATTTTCGACTAAATTAATGCACAAACTAAATGGTGGTTAAATATGTATACATATAACAGTTGGAATTGTTGAGATTTTTTTTTGTCTAAGAATGTGACTGCACACGTTGAAGAATATATGGAAGAATGTGTAAACATTGTCGCAGGTATACAGCGACTAACTGATGTTGACTAGAGACTACATAAACATTCTCAACAGTTCATTGATGATATTCATTTGGAAAATGTTCATATACAAAACGAAAAATTTCTGCACGAATTTTTCTAACAGTACCCCTTTTTTTTTTTAAATTCACCCCCTTGTGCATTGTCCGAAAATGTCGACATAAATTGTAAAAAATTAAACTAACATGAATAATAATTAATTAATATATTTCTATTGCATGGAAAAATATGAAAGAGAATTCCAATGATTAGGAAAGAATTTTTACGCGTGTGATTGTGTTTCATTCGATCACTCTCGACCCACAAGCCATTCAATCCGGTCCATATGTATATGCATATCCTCTTCGAGTGGTTTGGCTTGGATTTTTGAGGCATAGCACGAGACAATAGCATTTATATAATGTATGTTCATATATATATGTGTGTGAGAGTTGAAAACGAGTTAGAACCACTTGAACACAGAACTACTAACATATGGGGGTCATTGGGGGTCCTTCCTTATCCTTCCCTCCCTTATTTTACGGTCCACACTGTATGAAATTTATTCATGTTTTTTTCATAGCGTATTTTCACATTTAGAACTAATCACAAACTGTTTTTTCCATTTACTAAATCAATCAATTGATATCACCTGGCAATTTTTCATGATTGACATTGATAGTACAATTCTTCCCTTATCCATATTAATTTTTTTTCTCCAATTTATATATGGAATGTACACAGGTAAACGATCGTTCGTTATCAGAAAATAAAATTGATACTCACTCATTATCTTATCATAAAAAAATTTATGGGAACAAAATGTAAATCTAATTCGACTATTGACAAAGAAAATAATGGGAAAGGATGTGAGAAAACTTTGGATTAAATTCTTTCCACTAAAGTTTTCTTATAGAGTAAAAATTACACACTTATAAGAATGATAAAAATGAAGATGATGATGAATTGTAAATCCATTGTAGTGTGAGATTATAACGCGCCGCTCTGTCATAAGCAGATGCTTATTCTATTGATAGTCTATAATAGTTTATACACGGTAGGATTCACTAATCGCGTTCAATTGCCGTAAAAGCGGTTTCGACCTAAGAGAGTAAGCGAAAAAAAAAAAAAAAAAACAAGAGTGGCTGGACGAACAACAATGAAGAGATCAAACTCGCGCATTGCCGTCGGAAAACGTGTATCACCGTGTTTGTATATACGCAAGAGATTTTTCAATGCATTCGATTGTACGCATCGAAACTTGTTGAATTTAATATCTACCATATATTTTTGTCACACCTTTTTTATTCCCTTCCAAATAAATTCATCCTTATTCTCCATAGTGATATTTATTAATATATCGTAGAAAGAACATAAAGTTTTCTCTGTAAAAACTGCTGTTCAATTTATAAGGGAGGAAAGTAAATAAAAATATGAACAATGTTGAGACCCAAAAATGTGGGTGAAAATTTTTTCCACTATTGGATTATGAGCTTATGTGTACGTTCGCGTTTGGGTCACTGTGTGTGCACCATCCAAATCATCATCTTGTCAAAAATGTCAGACCTATAAAAACAACATGAGAATTTTTACCTGACATGTGTTCGATGACGTCGCACAATATTTCAAAACCCCGCAAAAATTATTTTAAAAATATAAGCAATATGTGCACGAAAAAAGAAAAGAATGAAACAAATTTATGAAATATATCAATAAATAGTTATTCTCTTTTGTTTCCAGGTGAAAATTTGGTTTCAAAATCATCGATACAAGTGCAAACGACAAGCCAAAGAGAAGGCAATGGCGGAGCAAAATGCACAAAATCAGGTAAATAAATTTATAACAAAAAACAATTATTCACCTTTGTCTACTTCAAAAACAATGAAATATTGGCAATTGACCAACTGATTCATTTCACCGTCCATACGCTCCATCAACAGGCACAGAACCTCGCACAGTAGAATCCCCATTCAAACAGGAAACTTCACAAACATAAACAAAAAAAGAAAAAAAAATATTATAAGATGTCTGAGAGATCAGAATGCGCTCCGATGCGCGACCATATCCGTTGCTCTGCAGTATCACACAAGAATGGTATAATCTATTTTCTTCTCAAATCTGATGTTCGTAGCGTATGTAGATATGACCAAAGAAAAATATATGCGCAAGCACGTATTTATATCCCCGCAGAGCATAAAAATCACATATTACATGTGTCATGTGATTTTTATCTGTTTGACGAAAAGGGAATGTATAATATTTCTCATTTGTCGTCTATAAAATGTCGTATGTCACTCTGTACACATACATATACACACTATGTCATATATAAGAACAACATAACATATACGAACGTGTCTATTTACCACCATAAATATATATATATGACCAATGATGCATTAAACATGTTTAACGTCTCATTCAATCAGTTAGTAAAATAAAATGATACAGATCAATGTTGATACAACCGATGAAAGACACATTCACTCGAAAAACATTTTATATACACATTATTTGTTCATCATACTCATCTTTACACGGTTAAAATGACCCGGCAATAATAGATGAATTGATCGGCAACAAAACTTTTTGAAACACAATCGTTGTCCCATAATATGAATTGTAGTAGGGAAGAAAAAAATATTGTTGAGCAGAAATAAAGAAGGTATCTGGGGTCCGATCTAAGGTGGCCGCGCTCGCGCGCTTGAACGAACAGCCGCCCCATAATTTGCTCGTTACTACTTGTGAATGTGAGTGAGGATATAGGTTTTTCCACTGTCACATCATTGCCTGCCGCACTATCTTCGTTGTGCAACATCGAATTCGATTTTGAAAGGTTTATTGTTTACGCCAACTCTGCTTCTTATCTTGATTTAACCCACTGACACATGCAATTACATTCTGTATATTTTTCTTCTATATACACATGCATGTGAATGTTATAAATTCAATTGTTATTCTTTTATATTTTCGATCTTATGACAATCGAATTGATCGTCACAGTGTGAGCTCATTCTTTTTCGTTATATCAATAGCAGGGACGATCTTGTAATGTCTATTTCCATAGGAATGATAACAATGATTTATTGTGCTTCTGACGGAAATATTTTTTGATTAGATTTTAATTAAATATCAAACGAAATAAAAATATTCCAGTGAATTGATTTTCTATGTGAATAGTTGTTTTAAAATATATAATATATAAGAGAAGAAATTTCAATCAATAGAATAAATAAATGAATCAATAAACGTAATAGGAAAAATATTAAAATCGAAAAAATGATTCTTCATAAGTATGAAATCAATATCAAATACAGATTGAACACAATTCTTCGTCCCTTCGTTAATAATCGTTTGGACAACACGAGAACTACATTCATACATATATTCATTCATAGAAAATTTTCATGAATCACCAATATATACATATATATATATGAAAAATACTTTACAAGTTCAGAACTGCCCAGATTATTATTATTATCATAATTTAAACTTTTTTTTTATATATTGTTTTATATTTTATTTCATCTCAACTCTCTCGACGATTATATATGCCGCGTGTGCAGAAAGTGAAAAAAAAAACGAAAAAAATATTCGAGTACAGAGAGAGGCAAGCAAACGCACACTAACTAACGTACAATATATATAGAAAAGAGAAAGAGAGATTACACGAGAGAGTTGTCGTGAAGCGGGGTGGGATGCTGGCGGTTGTGATGGAGTTGGAGAGAAGAGGAGGAAAGAGGGCAAGGAAACGGCCTCACTCGAGAGCCTTCAGTCGCCATCTTGCAGTAGGTACAGTCAGTCTCAACACCTGACATATAATATAAATTATTTCTTCGTGTATTGTATTGTACAAATCATAGGAAAAAAAAATTTTGCTGCATAAGGGAAGTTCTATCATTTATTAAACTATTGATTAATTGTCTCATTGATTTTGGACAAATAATATATTCGAAACATTCGACAATATTTTATTTAAACTGAAAGCTGTGCTCTGTTTTCAATGCGTTAGTATACAAATCGATTTCATGTTCGCGTTAATTCCGAATCCATTTCTTTTGCACTGCTGTAGCTGTTGCACATGGTTCATACTCAGAATATAAAGAGGTTTCCCTATTCATAAAATTCATGCGCTTCAAGTTATCTCTTCAATTTTTAATTTTATTATTTTGAATTCGTGTTTTCATCCCAATCTCGGATCGATAGGGTTCGTAATTTATTTCTATTATTGGTATTGATTATCATAAGAATAAATAAGTAAATAAACTCCAATAAAAATACCAGACGAATTTTTCCTAAATCATTGTGCCCTCATCTGGCAACTTTTATTTCCCCAAAACTATAACTCTAATCAGATTCAAACAAAATCCATTCGATTTTTGAATAAATTTTCTATTGTTTCAACTCAGAATAAAACAATTCATGGGAAATCTTGATTTTTCATTTACGCTATTAAATGTCAGTTCTATAATTCGTCTGATGATCGAATGATTTTTTATCAAGCAATCAAATTTGTCAATACAGATATTACAACACGTAAATTCTAAGAATTTTTCCTCGAATTCAATATCCTCACAAAATATACATATATACATTCATTTGCATACACACACACACACACACAGACATTATATCACAGTCATTTTCGCCGGATATCGTTCAACGCACGTTGAAGTGACTATAAAGTGGTGTGACGCGTGACGCGCGCGAACCGTCATACGTTTAGCGTAATCATCACTTTGTCAATCTCAAGTGTATTGCAACTTATGCACTTAAAATCATTCATACGTGCGTATATGTATTCAAAATATATATATATATATACATATTTGATCACCCTTTTCATGTATACATGATAGTAGAGGCAACGCGTGTTCCACAAACGTTGATTAATACTCCTTAAATAAATAATATTAAGTAAAATCCTAAACTTAAAACGAATTCAAATGAAAGTGTACTCCGATAACATAATCACATTATTTATTCAAATTGTGGGAGAATAATGATATTGAAATACCGATTATATTTTTTTTATATGAGATAGAAAAAAATTCCATATGAATAAACATAAAATTCAACCCCTGAATGGTTGAATTGAATTCACTCAGCGCGTCAAAACTCGAACTTTGTGTATTTTATTTATTTTCGTTTCTCTATTTGACGATGAATTGTGTTGTCAATGTGACGACGGATTTGCGATCAGAAATACTGAATTCAACTATTCTACAAGGTGACATTTTTTCATTATCATGGAACGACTGAATTAGGTGAAAAATCGTTCTTTTTATTGATAAATTCCGTACTTGAAAGGTTTAAAATCAATAAGATGCACAAAAATAAACCGCAGTTCATATAACCCATAAAGTTGAATTCATTCAGTCCAGTACTTTCCTTTTGTGATAGAAATTACCAATAGAAAAATTCCCCAGATTCTTCAAACCTTTCTTGTTTACAATTTCTTTATCTTGAATAAATCAACGATCTGAAGTAATCTTAACTTGTCTGGTAAAGAACAAAACTAAAACAAAGCAATAAAAAGCTATGATGATTCATTCATAAACTTTTCCTTACAAATTAATTCATAGGAACGATAGATAAAATAATTTGAAGAGCAATTAATTTTCTCATCGTGATAAACATAAATTAAATAAGAAATACGCAAAAGCACTCTGCATATTCACATACGTACCCATGTACATGCATACATATGTTTAGATAAAGCTACATATATACATATATATAGGAATGGGTCATTGCAATGCCGGCAACAGCCAACACAAAGTTGTTATTAGAGCGCAGCAGGAGCGAAGAGATCGGAGAGGAATGTCATGTACTTGATGTTGATACAGCTGAGTGGTCCACCGGGGTTTCACACAGGTAACGTGCTTGTGTGTACGATAGTACGCTCTCGGGCTTCTGTTTGGCATATATACCGGCTACAGGGAACATACGATGGCTATACATTTATGCACATACAATTCGAACAGAGAAAAAGAAAAATACAAGAAAAAAAAAGAAGAAAACTTCTTCAAATGGAGATAGAGCGAAACAATATAAGAGCTACAAAGAGAAACAAAGAGCGATCAAGAAAATAAATATAAAGATAGTAGGGATAAGAATAAAATATTGATGATATGTTAGCTATTTCGATAAAAATGGTTTTGTGACACGGTAGCCATTAGTATTTATTCACAATGATGAGACAATCTCGCATCACCTTGAAAAGTACTATCTACGTATATATATTTAAGTATATATTCATTTTGTATATGAAGTATAGATTTGTGTACACATGCGCCCACGTTGTGTTTGCTCTTGGCACACGGAGGCCACGCACTCTCTCATTTTATATTATATTGCTGAGTCTGTTTTATTCTTCGTCTGACGTCGTCATTCAATAATATTCCAAGCGTGTACTTTGTACGAAATAATATTCGCGATAGTACACATCAACGTTAGTAGTTTGAAATTGACGTTGAATAAATGTTTATTTAAATTATACTGAATAATTAATTAATGTGGATATGTATATTTGATTTTGATGGATTGAAAGATTAGTGTAATGTGGGTGTAGGGGATGTGTTCATGATACAACTTTAGGGTTGATGTTGTTGGATATGGTGATGGAGCTTTTATGCTCGTCTACCCTGGAGACAAGTGGGCGTTGGATGTAGAAACTGTGGGAGAATAAAAATACATTTCGTATAAATTATTCACGAATCATTTTTTAAGTTTATATAATTAATCATTTGAATTATTAAAGTTGAATCAATGTTCAATAATATATCAAAATGTTTCAGAGTGCGAGCTCACCCCGACGAGTCGCAGTGCCTGTATTGGTAAAAGATGGAAAACCTTGCGGTAGTGGTGGTGGAAATGAAGGCAGTCGTGGTGGACCAAGTGCAGCTTTAGCGAGTCCAGCGCCACATATGACAGCAGCATCAAGTCCACATGGTACTCATCACGGTGCAAGTGTTCCACATCATTCTGTTGTTGGTGTTAGTCATGTAATGACTTCCAGCCAAGGTTTGCAGCATTGTTCTTATACAAGACCAGGTGGACAACAAGGAATGCAACAGCAACAACACCAAGCCCAATGTGGAGCCTATTTACCATTACAGGGTAGGGCTTGGTAGTGCGCGCCGTCCGCGGCGGGGGCAGCGGCCTACGCCAATCCCTCCGTCGCAGGCCCCTGGGCCCTCGCCGCGGATCCGACTGCATGGTATGCTATTCCCGATGATAGCCCGTGAATTTAATTAAACAAAGGAAAATTAATTAATTAATTATAATGCAGAATCTTGTTATAAGCAACACGAAACTATTGGGACATTTCAATTTGAATCAGATCATTCAAGAATGATTTGGAGACACATTGCTTATAGTGGGATTTTACTGCAAGAATATTATGGGGGGTAATGAGGAACGAGGAATTCATTACAACAATTGTGAAGGATTTTGTCAGAAGTGAATAGATTATTTGTCATTTCGTTTTTATTTTTTATTGTGTGTAGATACCATTTGCCAATCGCTTGTGAATGGAAACTGTGCGTTGTTTCAGTGAATATGACTCCGTTGAAATAAATTAGCGAACTTGTATACCTGTAAATTGGAATTCAATTTTAATTGACAAGTGTATAGTGATTTCGATTCAGTGACAGTGAATTATAATATACAGTCAAAAGTCTCGTTATAAGCAATGTAATTGGGAGATGTTGATACTTCATATCAGATTTTAAAAGGAGTTGCTTACAGAGAGATTTCACTGTTATGGAGTACATACTCATACCGAGTGAGTTAAGACAATCACAAGCATACAAACAAAAAGTAGAGAGAAGAGATGAATTAGTGCGGATTATTTCATAATTAGTGTGACACAACAGTAGTGCATTTTGTGGTAATGAAAGTGGAGCTGACTTTAATCAGCAAATTTATTTATTTGTGCACATGCGATGGCAAACTTTTAATTTTTCTCATGTGTATACATATTAATGAATGAAAAGCAAACAACAAAACAGTGTCTATTATTTTATATTTTTCTTTTGTTTGATTCTGGATAAAAATTGTGCGTTTGAGGTACGGAGGGACTCGAATTTAATGTGATAATTCGTGAATTAAAGGGAAGACATATTTGTTAAAGAAATTATGTCTTTTCTTGGGCCTCTCATGTACAATTTTTGTTTTACTATTATTTTTCTTTTTCATCGGGCCAACTTTCTGGGATAAATTCGAGTATATATATAAATATATAAATATATGATGACGATAAATGATGAATGCAGAAACAGAATGAATTTGTAAATAAATATTCTCGTGCCACTCGAGGAATATTAAGTGGCAGCAAAAAAAGAGAATGAAAAAATTACTCTCGTCAACATCAACGAATTTCATATAAGAATTTGATGAGGAAGATGACGCGCGATGTGTTATATAAGATAAACGTTAGAGAATGAATCATTATTGATATATATATGTACTATAAATATATATATATATATATTAATATAAAAATTTCAACAAAGAAATGAAATTTAATCAGAGATTAAGAAAGAAAAAAAAATTAATAATTGACGATATAGTGGGTAGACGCGATAAAAAAGTGTGATGGGTGAAAGGAAATTAGTAGAAATTATTATTATAAAGTTTTTTGTAAATAATAAACAACAAAAAAAAAGAGATATTAATAAAAATAATACTAATATAGTCTTCGACAATTTTTGTATTTTCATCATTAATTTTCATTGCTTTTATTCCATTTTCTATCTATTATTTACTTTTTCTTGACTCCATATATATTATTGCAACGCGTATGTGCAAAAAAAGGTTGTGTCCCTCTCTGAATATTTGAAAACAAATGCGGATAAAGTTCATAAGTCGATGAGTCGAATGCGCGCTTGACAATACCAATAAAACTGAGAATGTTTCATTACATCTCTCGCATTTTTATTTATCGAATGCACAAGGACTATTTATATATATTACATAATATATTACTACCCTTCGATGCTTTGCAAAAGCGCCATGGAAACTCCCCTGTGTCGTCAAATATGATCTCAACCCCCTTTTCTGTTTCTCTACTCACTTTCTCTATCTCGCTCTCAGTAACAATCGCGACTCACGTGCATATACAACTGGAATGCATAAGCCGATCAGCGACCGTTAATACCTACAACAAAGATCGTCTTTCACGAATCTCTATTTTCTTTCATGAAATACAAAAACTCATTTCCACAATTAATTCATGGTAAATAATATTTCCAACACAAATAAGAAATGTACTTGACATATTTGTTTGGAAAGTTTTAAGCAATTCTGTTCTTCTATCTTCACTAAAGATTTATACTTCAAAGATTTTTCAAAACATTTTTCTCACTCCTTGTTCTCTAGATTTTCGGACAATCCCAGAATATCATCTAATCCTTTCTATAATAAGAAATGTCAAATCATTAAAATTCTTTCACAAGTTGATTACACACAGAGTATAAATGCATGACAAACCATCCAAATTTCTATTTTCCAACTATCCAAATAATTCCAGAATACTTTTCATCTCCATCACGAAATAAGAAGCGAAAAAAGCAGATTTCTCTTCTGTTATTGATACAACAAGAAATTAATCTTACTTCTCTATAAGCTCAATAATTTTTTCTCTCTTACACAAAACAAACTCTCTGTTGCAGTGCTACATAGGTTTATACCAGTGTGTCCAATTCGTTCCGGCACTTTAACGCACTCACACGCAATGCGGATGGGTCGAAATAACTGCGGTGAGGGAGATATCTGGATACATATAAATGTGTGTGTGTATATCAGTGTGACAAGGGCATATAGGGGGTTGTGACATACGAGGGTTGTGCCTGATGATGACAGGCCACACCAAACGACGACGCTTCTACTGGTCACTCTTATACACATATTCTATCGTCACCCTTCGTTCCCTACATTCGTAACGCATTCTGGTGCCCACCATTATCATATTTATTAACTGCTGTACGTACCGCTTATACCTACACCTAAAAATATATATATATATATTTACAGCTGGTATTGCTGATGTATAATATAATATGTGGTGGTGACAGCAGCACGTGGCATAGAGTATAGTCACGCTCAAAGCAGTTTGGATTTGTTGTCATTTGATGCGATTATATCGTATGTGTATTATGTGAATAATATACTTCACGCCTCTTTCCCACCTATCGTTAGCCCATTTCTTGTAAGTGAATGTATATTTCATATTATATATACCCACAGATTATATTTTTTTTCCTATACTGAAAAAAAAAAATTTTTCTTCCGTGTCCAGATATTTTTTCTCCATTTACTCTATTATTTACCAAACTGATTATGAAGTTGGGGAAGGGAAAGAAAATTAATGTTTGAGCATTTGTAGATTATTATGATTAACATTGGCGAATTTTTCTGCTTCACAACTTTGTATTCTGACATTAAATATGAATGTATAAAGATATAATGAGATTAATGAAACAAATTATTTTCCTAATTCTAGTAATCAGATGGAACAAATCATGAAAAAATCGTATGGCTCATGAATAAAATTGTGGTATTTGTAAAAGTGGTGTAGGGTTTTTTTATTTACGCGCTGATATCAAAAGTATTTGTAGAAAAAAAAGATATTGAATTGTGGAAGTACTTCTACAATTCGTTCCAAGAGACATCGTATAGTTGTAAATTCATGACGGTGAAGGGGATTGTGTGTTGCAAGCAAAGTTGGGTGCGCACCACCCTTTGGCTCTTTGGCATATCTATGAATACACAAGGACGAAAATCATGGGGTTGTTTCGACGACACTATGTGATCTAAGATGCCGGCGTCAGACGAACGAAGGAGGCACGACTTGAACTGCCACGGAGACAAGGGGAGTTGATATTATACATGGATAATATATAGACGTATACATACTTATGTATATATTGTCAAAGTTGTACACAAATGCTAATGTTTATCTCGCAACTTGCTCCCATCTGCATAAAATAGGTTTATATACATAGAAAGAGTCCAAAAGTAATTGTTGGTGTAATAAAAACGCAATCTCAATGAAACAAAGTAGTGAACAATTGTTATTCACACATTGTTATAAATCTTCGTTTTATTCGAACGTTATCCTAATGGAAAATTTCTATCAAACAGACCCACCCAATTTTTTTTTCGACTGAGTATCAATGGAGTTAAAAGTACATAGTGTTAAATAGCACCGTTTCTCATTACATGTACACATTTTTATCACACGTTTAACTTTCGTTCATTCTTCATGTTCGTAGTCACTAGGCAATATCAGAATCAATAATGAAAAAAATACCTGTGATAAAACGATGACAGAGATGAGAATGCAGAAGGGCTGATATATACGACAGACAGGTATGCATTCGTCTCGCATCCACTTACAATGAGCATAGAGCAAGCTTGTGGTGGTACACTTACGTGGGTACCAGATCTGTCAAGTGTCAATATCATGGCAACTACACAACGCTGTTCAATCCCAATCGGAATGCTTTTGACGTTGTGTTGTGCACACGTTTGTTGCGTTATTGCCTACTCGCACGTAATTGTCTCTCATGTGTTTGATTGTAGAATATCCCACCAGTGAACAATGTTTTGCAATTCATCCGAAATTGATTTGAAGAGATATTGGAACCAAAAATATTCTCGAAAATCCGAGTGAACAATATTTTTTATTTGGGAATTCATTGTAAAATGTCAATCCTGGAACAGAAATCCTATTGATCTAATAAGATTATTATTACTTTCGTGAATGGATATAAAACATTAATTGGGAGTTTATTGAAGAATATTTATGATAAGTATCTGATATTAAACAGAATTATTTCATCTCTCTTCAGCAACATGAATTGATTAAAAAAAATGACGACAATAATTTCTCCTGTATTAAAAAACATTATTCAATTGATTCAAATCACCCATTGAATAATGTCAAATCGAAATATTTTCCATGTTGAAATTTTACCAGAATAATCTCTAAGTAAATAATATATCCCATATATAATATTTCCCAGCACATAAATGAATACATCCAAAACAAGAATTTAATCAACCAATTTCCCAACTGTAATTCTACTAATTCAATAGTTCCCAAACGAATATATCATAAAGTTTGCATTGCTCTGTTGGAACATAAATTGAATTGACGTCCTGCAGTTAAACTTCAATAAAGAAAAAAGAAAAAAATAACTATGACTTACTGCAAATACATATCTATATACATTTATTTTTATGGCTGTATATAAATGAGAAAAACTGTCCAGCGCAGACTCAGTAACGCGTTCGATTTATCCTCTGATGTGTTTTAGCAGTGTGGCGGGTATTCCACGCGCGCAATGCCACCGCCGTCGCGAGATATACTCGCGGAAGGAAACAGTGGGGGAAATTGAACGTCACTGGGGTGCGCGGAGTAATAGAACTCCGCCTATTCACATTCCCCATGTGAACCAAGACCGCGCCCAAAGGCTCCACCTCTAAATGTACACGTTATGTATATCTATCTCGGTTTTATTCGCGCACACATCTCTCTCTCTCTCTCTTGCTCTTTCATTCTTCAACCAACTCCCCTTTATGGTGAGTACGAACGTTTGCGTCTCTCATCTGTAAATATATGTAGTTATGTGTCTGTGTGTATTTTTTTTGGTGTATGTGTGTGTGTGTGCAAAACGCGTTGGTAACCTCGTCGAGTAAATTTACTCACGTTGAGGGTGGCATCAGGGCGTTGTGCGCACACTGCTGACCCCGCATCCGTACGCGTCACCAAACTGATTATATTTTTATTTAAGTCTAATTGTAGAATTTATAAAAAAAAAACCTTTACCATTACTTATTTTTATTCGATAATTTTAGCGAGAATTTGTGACCTTTTAATAGATTTTTGTCGTTTATTTATCAATTTTGAATATCATTTAAAAAAATTGAACGGGGATAAACTCTTATTCCAATAATTATGAAAGGTTCATGGACTTTCTTTCCATTCTGGACATGAATTCCGCACAAAACATTTGAGATAAACAGAAAACCTCTGTTTCCAATTCATAAATCAATATTAACAATTTTATATCTATTTTGTTGCTACATTAAAAAAAAATTCCGTGCTCAAAATTATAGTTACTGCGAGTGTTTTTCATTCTACAAGTCCTCGAAAAAAGTTCGAAGTAAAATTGACAAAAGTCCATGGGGATTCTCCATACTAATAAAATTATCTCGCTGTCTCGTTTAATTTATTCTCAACTTTCCTATATCCTTACAAAAAATAAATGATTCTGCATCATCATTATCGCAATCTTCAAGCCACTGCAAATAACGAATTGAAATGAATAAAACATTTATACCCAATATATTCTTTATCCGTTAAAAATTGATGGTAAAACTGATGTAAAATCGAATAAAGCCATTCTACTCTCGCACAACAATGAACGAATGTAAAAAGAATCATAAACGTGTACAAGTCGAAACACGTTGAAGCGACGGTTATAAATTTGGTAAAATGTCCTTATATATATACAATCAAGCCAAATAAGACACAGGACCACGCACTGGTAATACAACGAACTATATAAATAGCGAAAAGGACACTTGACAATCCATTGGCGCGTACTCGATGGGACATTGTTTAAATGCTCGCACGTTAAAGGTATGCATCAAGGTTTCTCTATATGCCAATGCGCCCGCACGGCTTTTGTACAAATTACATATATAAGTCCTTGACGAAGATAAAGCAAAAAAGCAAATCTCTTTTTATTATTCGACATACATTTGTGTATATACTAAAAATACAGATATATATATATATATATGTATATATCCTACTGTGACATACACACGAAATATATATTCATATACATCGACCACAGTCGACGCCATTCAATCGTTTCAAGATCACCAAATACTCAAGTGCATAATACTTTGTCCAACTCAGTCGTATATGATTTTCGATCGGTTCCCACACACGGTGCGATATTATGCCCACCAAGAGAGCGCGCGAATTTCTTCCAATGTGCGGTCCTCGAAAAATTTTTGCTGAGGCATTTTAAAACGCACATGTGCGTGAGATGCATTATTATTTATTTCTTTTTTCATTTCTTTTATTTTTTTGTTTTTTCCGAATGAGAGTATCGATATTTCCGCGAGAATGGACAGCCAAGAGTCAAGAAGTCGACGTAGACACCACGGGAGATTGCGATGGTGCATGGGAGGGCCTTTAGGGCCACACCGTACGTTCTAATTTTATGTACGTGTGAGGGCCCGTTGTGCGGGGAAGTTTATTCTCGGGTGGTTGCGGCGACATTATAGACGGGCGGATGATCCGCGCGGGAAAATTTACGGGGGGTCGTCACTCTTCACCTTGTTATTCGTTTGATGCATGTGAGCAGTTGAATATAACACACTTCGTTGTGTATTTACAATGTCCAAGTGATTTTGTTGCAATGTAACTTTTAGTTTAGATTCCGATGGAGATGACGAGAAGTATTTACAGCATTTTTTCCATTTCATAATGTTACGAAGGTTCTTCATTTCCACTTCTTTCAATTTGATACTGTAAGAATTTTATTTGTTCACATTGCATTACTATGAAAAAAAAAAATATTGTTTTCATATTATTTTGCCAATCCTCAATCATAATTTCATTGCGATTCATCATCAATAAATAGAAATTTCTCAATAGCCCAAAACAAATCATAAAAATCAAATTCTACTTTTCCCTATAAAACATTTCCATCTCCTCTTCACTGAATTCTTATTTCATGTTTTGGAAAAGAAAATATATAGTAGAATATATAAAAAATATACTTATATATAAAATACAGAATGAGGGTGTAGTCCAATCAAGCTGCAAGATGATCAAAGACAGCCAGGGACAACTTTATATATAGTGTCGCTCACTTGAGCACGAGTCGAGAAAAAAAAATATGAGAGCTTTATATATAGAAGTGAGATGAAAATACAATAGAGACAGGTTACTATATATGTACTTGCATATATAAAATTATGACACTGTATGCAGATAAAGAGTAAATGCTGTGTCATGGATTTATAGAAAAAAAAAAGTAGAATTTTTCTTTTTCTCGAGCATATGAAAAATCCAACTCGACAAAATGCACATACGTGAATATTGTATAGATGTATTTTATCCGCGTAAAAAGAAAAGTAAGAAGAAAGGAAATGGTGTCATTCCCTGTCACCCTTTTACTTGAATTCTGCACGAGCAAAAAGGGTGTAATATAAGTTATATATACCTGACCGTTGAGTATTGAAATTCATACGCAGCCGTTTGATCTCGCATAATATATAGACGTTTGTGTGTGCTTCTCGCACGGACACTTACAGCAAATGCCTACTTATCAAATTGCATGGAGGAAAGTGGTGAGAAAGAGCGATAAAGAGATATGAGGGGAGAAAATTTTTTTTTTTTTCACTATTATTCAAAGTGCTTGTGTGTATATATGAAGGAGGTTATATATTCGTTACGCTGTCTTGAAATCCTTTATGTACCTTCAAGTATACATTTTTAATAAAATAAGCTAAAAAATAAAATGGGTGAAAGACTTTTTCGAATATTTTTGTCACAAGAGGCTCAAATTAATTGCACACAAAAAAATAAATAACTCTACAAACAATCGATAGAATGTATCGTTGTATATTTCTAATCGCCACAATTTTTTCTAGAATTTTGTATTTATATATAAGTGGCTGAGATAGAATACGTAAACGTAGTATAACTGAGTACAGTTGATCACTTAAAAATAGCCAAATTAGCGAACGAAATATGTGATGAATTGAAGTCTTCTTTTTTCGTTCAATAATTCAAATTGCCGGAGAAAAAAGAAAGGAATTATAAGAGGAAATAGTATATGTATACAGGGGGTATAGAGCGAGAGTATAAGGAGAGAAGTGGAATGAAGTGAAGAGAGGAGAGAAGAAGTGAAACGACACAGAGGGTTTATAACGCGACTCTACACCTGGACCTTCTTTACCAAGGGCATACAAGAGTCCTCCTGGCATCCACTCGACGATTCAACCACCCAAAAGAGTGCGCCTATACATTCCCAACTCTGCTACTCGCGTGTGTTCTCACTTCCTTTATATACATACCCATACTTTTATAAGATGACGTATATGCACACTCGCATATTTCACATATATAAAAAATGAAATGTACATATATAACGCACGTGCGTGCCTTTTTCCCTTCTTCGTTGAAAATTTTACTCTTTTATTTCTTTTTTCACTTTATGGCAGCGTGCGCATATATACCACCCCGCGGGCACAACCCACTGGAATATTCATGGCGGCGAAGCAGAGACGTGCGTAACTGGCATGGTCGAGTTGATGTACATATATATATACCCCGTTTGTCATCGTCAACGTCTCGTTCACGATAGAGTCATCGATTTTATATACACGTGATTTCTATGTATGTATATATATATATATATATAGTTATGTATATGAGAGCTAAAGCAAAAGAGGAAATCCGAGAGGGTCGTTGACGACATAACGAGAGCAGCATTGTTCAATGGCGCTCAAGTGTACGTTGATTTTTCAATTTGAAATTTTTTAATTTTTGTTTTTTTGTATCTTTCAGTACTGGGAGTTGTGCAACGAAATTACTCAGTTGGATTCATTACAAATAATAGAAGAAATAGGAATGACAACGCCTCAATGATCAGAAATATCTCACAAAATTTCTTGATAATTAAATATTTTAATATTTTATTTATAACTAGAAAGTTAATGGACAATTAGTTCATTGAATTTATAATTTTATAATGAACAATTAAAAAAATGAACGACTTGGAATTAATAAAAAATGTGATCATGAACAATTGATAACAATGAATGTAATTGAAAAAAGAACTTAAGAATATTCATATTCATCTCAACCCATGATATGCGAAGTCGAAAGATCGTATCTCAATTATTATACACAGACACGAAGTTGATATATATATATATATTTATATATAAGCTGTGTGCGCTGCACTATACTTGATGTGAACCCTCTGAGGGGGGTTACACGAAAGAGCTTTGGGTGCGTGCGGTCACGAATGAGGGTGGCTATTCATCCCAGGGTTAACTCTGGATTATCGTCAACTGAACGCTATTTCTATAACCCCTCCAGAGATTTACCTGATGAAGATTCAATTCTACTTCATACATCTATATTTCAATACACAATTTTAATTCCTAGCCCTCAATTTATTCTGCATTTAATTTCTATTGCCAAGAGATGAAAAATTGAATAGAAAACACCAGACCATTCAGTGGTATCGAGCTTGAAAAATCTTCACGATGATTATCATCTAATAATTTATGTCAAAGTATTTCATTCGACCAATATGTTTTCATCTATTTAACAAGTTGTCCACTGATGAACAATTTTTTTTTTACATATTAAAGTTTTCAAGAGTAAATAAAACAATGAAAAAGTAACTGGTACGCATACATATTAAGACTTCATACATGAATATACCCAATATAAGCCCGTATGTGGATACGAAATGATGCCTCCTGAGTCTTTAATGCAAACGCCGATGGTTTCATTGTATAACCATATATACCAGTCACTCAACGCAAGAACGTTGTAAGAATATAGTGATTATATATATGTAGTGAGAAGTGGAATGAATTGAAGGAGGTTTACTGAAGGACGAAAGTGCGAGACCACATCTATACCGACAAGGGGTAGATCCCAGCGCGGATAGTGCTTTATTTCATCACTGTATGTGTATAGAAAGGGGCACAAAATTTGAGATAGCGTATATACAAGGGTACAGTGAGAATAAAGTCTTCCCTGTTTTCTCTCTCCTTTCCCTTTGTTCAACCATATCTCTTCACCGAATTTATTCGTTCACAGCCACAAGACACAACCACAATCAATTGCAATTTTAATTGACGCAATTATTCCCATTTCTTCGTCAACTCGAAAATAAAAAAAAAACAGACTGCGTCATAATTCTGTTTTTTATTACAAGTTTTTAATTCCTTGTTGGTGGGATTTACTGATGAGAGTTTATTTCACATTATGAGCTATGACTATTTTTTATTGATATTCATTTTCCTCTGTGAAATGAGAGTTGATATTGCGAAATATTATATTTGTTATAAGAGAGGGGAAATGTCTTATCCCATATAATGCGGGCTATCGGAAGTATCGTCTCGAATGTTATTTAAATTGTTTTGTTTATCTTATTATCATTATCACTTTTTTTCGTAAAGAATCATACGATGAACAAGAGACGAAAAGGAAGGGAAATTATGCGGGTTGGTTTATTATATCATTGAAAAAATCCTTACAATGATCTGTATTGTTACTCTGATTAATGCTGTTTAATGAATTATCAATGTCAAATTAATTGTCGAATATTTATTTCAAAATATCGAATCATATTTTAAGATTTTTTTTTTTTTGATTTATTATGTGCGAATGCTTTTTATCGCGTCTGTATGCGGCTGTGATGTGTATCCGTCGCGCATCATGCGCAAGAATAGGAGCCAGAATTTTACAGGGTGACGATGGTTTTGAGACGTGAAAAGAGAGAAAGAGAAAGAGATGTAGAAGAGGAAGAGAAAGAGAGTGAGACGAGAGAGGAAAAGGGAACAAGAGAGCGCCGCTCGCTATTGTTTTCTCAAGTGGCACTCGCTGGTTCAATGCACGTTCGTCGTCGTATATAGCTCTGCACCAGATGTGCACGACCACACTACCCCGCAGACTTTTATTTTTTTATTTAATTTTTTTCTCCTCTTTCCTTTTAGTTTTCAAACTATACGTTTTGGTTTTTTAATGCGTTCATATACCATATTTGTCGCGTTGCCTTTTATCATAATTTTTTATTTTATTTCCTATTTTCATTCTCATATTTTTCACTCTTGCATGAACCGAGATAAAAATTTTATCGTACACTGGCGGCAATTTTATTCACTAATGGAGAAAAAAATTGAGGAGTAAGAGTAGTGGTATAAATGTAAAAAAAATTGAACTATTCCTTATTTTGTGAATATTTCACTCTTTATCTTCGAAAAAATTATATGATGTTTATAAGTGTAAATAAATCTCGTTCAAATTGATCACACAAACGAAATTGAACTTTTTCAGTTCATAATAATTTACACAATAATTGTACAAGAATCAAATGGCAGAACGTAAAGACGTCGCCATTAGCTATTAAATTTCATTAATGCACATGAAAAAGGTGTACATAATGCTTGCATCGTATTTATATTCACTTTTCCATCAACATTATTCATGATGCACTTTACGACTTTGGATAAAATGTAGCAGTTAAATGTGTGTATCGATTAAACTATGACAAGCTTTGTATGATGAGTGTTTGTAAACGACTGTGTGTGTGTGTGTGTTCGATTTATTGAGCCTGACAATGTATGTTTTAATCCTAACAAAACCTTGATTTATATTGGCGCCTTTTTCCAATATATAAATCATACATACATAAAATACCATTAAAAATAATGTTATTCATTAGAACGAAAGACAATTCTTTATCCAAGAAGTCAATTATTTTAAATCAACCTCATTAGTCAATAATTATCGTTATTTTTGTAGGTCGCACAATATAATTGCACATTTCATCAAATTATCATTTTTCAGTTCCTCACTCTTATCTATTTCTCCTGCCACCACCAGCGTTGCCACCGCCACCACCTCCATAACGGTTTGACTGTTGACTCTGTGATACAAAACAAAACAGAAAAGAACGTTAAAAATATATCTTTCTATGATTTATAAAAGTCTGTACTTTCAATCAATATTGAAATTCATCGCATGCATTTTACATAAATAAAGGGCGACAGATTTTTCAGTCTAATTTGGAATCTGTATCATTGCTTCAATATTCTAAAACAACTTCATATATGAACTAACAAATAAACGACTAAACAAAAAAGAATTCACACTCACCCTGTCTTTATTCTGATAATATCCCGGTTGTGAATTAGTATTATTATGATTATGCCAATTTCCTCGTGCATTCTGTGAATTCTGATTTTGAAAATTTTGTTGTTGATAATGCGGTTGATATCCAGATGAATTTTGACCATAACCCCCCGACCATGGTCCAACTCCATTACGTGAATTATTATAATTCTGATGGTTGTATCCTCGATTACCAGAATAATTTCCTGAATTACTGCTGTATCCACTGCTACCTGATGCTGTCTGATAACCACTCGAATATCCTGAAAACAAATAAAAAATAAAAATTCGCATATTTATTGACACTTTCATGACTTCAATTTTTATCACGACATCGTGTAAAGTCAACAAAATAATGGAAAGAAATTTTGATGTAGAATAAAAATATGACATGTGAGGACACACGTACGTGCTTTATCAATAAATTATCAGGACGTATTTGAACGTGTGGTGACAAGAGAGCAAGACAGTCTGGAATATGTATATATGTATATATACATAAGAGTCGGGAGGAACAATACAATATTAGAGTTGAATAGAAGCGTGGCGGGCGCGTGTCTCCTTCATATACGTGTGGCGCGTGGGGGCACATATTTGTCAGCATCATGAAACGTCATAACACTGGCGCGTTACGGATGCTAATAACAAATTCTGCCAGACGTCCATTCCTGCTGCACCACCAACACTAGCAATATACAAATATACCATCCATAAATAACGACCGGCTATCGTTAACCCTTGTCATTTTACGACTCACGCATCAATTCATTCTAAGCAAACTACAAACTTAATAATAATAAATTTTTAATTAATATCACATCAATAACAAATACGAAAATACTAAAATTTTCATAAACACACCTCAATATCAAAAGAATAACTTGTTCTTCATTATAATATTTCCTAATAATAAATCAGTAACTCAATTTGTCGAATATAGAAATAGGAAAATTAGAAATAGAGGATAAGCCCTGTTTTGAATTGATATTCTCTCCAACGCTGAAAATAAAATTGAACAAAGAGACGTCATAAATTTTACACATGTAAAATCACTGTCTCAATAAGAAAAAAAATGAACACTCTGTCACGCAGATAATTTGACATTTAAATGTATTTAAAAAATGCAAAGAGGAAAATAATTGGTAGAAAAATGTGTTGAAAACATATAATAAGAATATACATAACAGTCGTCTAGCAACACTCACTTGGTCGCCATCGGTGACGCATACTAATCGCATAGCTCAGCTCAATCGAGCTCGTAATAAGAGGCGATAAACACAACGGCAATATTATCAAGGGGGAAAGCCTAAACGTGTTCCCTATATCCTCATTCTCTTTATCTATTTCTCTCTTACTCTCGCTCTCTGACTCGTCACAGCAACAATAACATCCCCTGTTGCGGATGCCACGGGGCTATATGATGTGTATATATACAGTGAAAAAGTAGGGATGAGGGCGGAAGGGGCACGAATCAACGGGTAATCCTCATCCCTTGCTACATATGAAATATAAATGGCAGGAGGTAAATGGGGGAAGATGTGCAAAACATCCTGATGGTTTACACGTCGGATCATCCCTCGTTATTGTTGCGTTTATGATAATAGGCCGCTCAACAACGGGCCATGTATATATAGATATATGAAATTTTGTCTGTCTTTAGCTCTAGCAAAATTATTTTTATATTCTGGTATTATAATTATAATTCCTTCCTATAACAATTAATTCATCATTTAATACAAAATTGAAACAAACACAGAAGTGAAATAAAATTGATAAGATTTCTTTTGTTATTTATGTTTTTTTTTCCTCTCAATAATTAATAATATTTGGAAAATTTGATTCCATGTTATTAACAATAATGAGATTGTTAAGAACTTTACATTTGGACGTTATTTATCAATAATCACTTCATTTTACATTCATCTCTTGTGTATAAATAACCAATGTCAAAGTAAATAATCAATCGAAAATTATATAAACAAAAAGCTGTAGTGCTTTATTATTTCAACCCAATAACGAACCGTCTAAATAAACACAATCACTGCTGCAATTGTCTTTTCTATACAACAAATATCCAATTGCATCAATATAAATGAAATGAATAAATTCGTTTTTTAAATCGTGCAAAAATGGAAATGCACCGTGAAAATATTACGAATTACTTCATGGATTCATTCTAACATGAGAGTATATCATTATTAATTCTAATGGAAAAATAGTCATACAAATATATTTTCACATCTATATAAAATCCATAATATCTATAGATATATAATAGTCTGCATTATTATATATACATATATACATATATACATATATAGATGTATATATTTGGACGAGCCTATCCACTATATGGACAGTAGTGGATTGGATTGGATCGCAGCGTCAGCAATACAAACACTCGAAGCCCAATGTGGGTCGGCGGGCTCAACATTTCTCTCTCCGCGATCCTCTCTTGCTCTTGTTTCCAACTGAAATTACATTTTCCCGTTCGCATCTACCCGGTGACTACCACTATACCACCATTGGCACCGTTCACCACCACGTCACTGTATGTATATATGATATACACAGTCAGTTTCAATATCGTACTATTTATTTTTTTATTTCCTCTTTTATTCCATTCCTCTCTTTCATCTCATCTCTCATTCACTGTACATTTCGTGCTTTTTTTTTTCCTTTTATTTCTACAATACATTCGAACAACTTTTATCCATCACGACATTAAATTTTTTTTATGTATCAATTTGTTGATGTGGAAATCAGATTGAGAATAGTTGGAATATTGAAACACTTTTTTTTTCGTGTATTGATTATCATTTTCAGATTTAAATTTCATATTGGGACTTTATGATGAGTGGTAAATGTTTAGATAAAAATGATTGATGTGTGTGAATGATTGATACTTGATTGATGACATTGGTGATCTTGTTAATGTATTGTATCGTTTGGATATGATAATGATAGAGAAAGTTCGAATATTTTGACAGTCGTAATATGAAGATGATGATAGAGATTTGTGACGGAGAAAGTTAATTGAAAATTGAGATAATTGGTGTTTATGTTATCGAATTATTCGTTTGTTACTGTGTAGATAATGAAATATATATGGTAATTAACTATATCAGTTGGTTGAATGTTTGTTCAAGGTTATTATTCTTTTGTTTACTTTGATTATTGAATTTATTTTAAATTGGAACTATGGTAAAATATTTTGAATATACTCGAGACCGGTCTGCTATTTTTATTTAATACAGAACAATTTTAATGGACTGTTTAAAATCATGTTGAATTTATTCAAGACCTCCTTCAGGTTATTTTAATATTTAGTTACTTCATGAATTTTTTTTTCTTTCTAACTTAATTGGATTATTACAGAAAGTAAAATGGAAGAATTTTCCAACTTTAACGTTAGACCAAAAATCAAATCTCCATAAATGTCAATAGTAATTTTTTTTCTTTTTCAACTAACTCAAAGTACATTCTCAATATTCGTTTATCACAAGATACTAAATACCATCATCACTCTCCCAATAAATATATAGAACAATCGTATTGGGCATAGACTAATCATCAATCACAAAAAAGAAAAAAAAATTAGTAGATGTTTATTTAACATCAGCCTTTTACCTCTAAATATATATGCACAATATGTATACTTTAGCATGAGTAAACACGTGTATTGAGGCGACAGGTACCGGTTAAGTGGCAAATGAAGAGAACGTACATATGAGTGGGAAATTGAACGGCACAAAATAAAAAAGAAAAAGAATAAATAAATGAAATGGAATGCGATAAATATATCCACGAAAAGAAGAAAAATAAAAAAAAATAAATAGCATAGAAAGAAAAAGAAAAAGTAAATGAGAATAAAATTAGGATTCTAAATCATAAACACGCAAAATCTTTATCCACCGTAAAATAGAAAAATCTCATATAGTTTAACACAAGACGTTACATTTTTTTCTCAAGTGAACTTTACAACGGTGCTTGACTACATAATCCATGAGGAGAAAAGTTGTAAAATGAATGAAAATAAAATAAAAAATGAAAGACATCAGTGTCTCTCTATGAAGCTATTTAACATGAAGTGTCGTTCATAGATTGCGTCTCAGCCATTACTATTTCTCGTGTCGTGAATACATGTTTTTCTCTCATATATAACATATATATATATTTCTTCACTACTCCTTGACTTTTCCACCCGCTCATTATCCTTTTGACGTGGAGCTATTCATTTCCTTTTTTTTTTCCTGCTACTACTTCTTCATTTTTTTTTTTATATTTCCCTTTTTTCTTTTTTTGTTACTGCTGACACACGAGTCAAATCGTGTCCAAAGCGATGCACTCTTCATCTTGAGAAAAATTCTTCATAGCAATATACGCTGCATTAATATAAATGAAAAGTCCTCAAAGTTATGTTTCTCCACTTCATGTATCTATATATAAATATAAATATATACATGCACATTTATATATATATGGAAATAATCTTGAGAGAGTTGTAAAATTATGTGCCCACGACGTTTTACGCTGTGTGCGCACTCGCTCTTGGGGTTCTATCCCGCATGTAATTTACTCAAGAGGAAAATATTTTTTTCCATTTATAGTCAACAAACCGGTAATGTTTGTGACTATATAGGATGTTCAGAATAACGTATGTAGATTGCAACGAATATGTGAGAATGGGAGGCAGAGAGGAAAATTAGAGAGAATGGGAATAACACAAGAGAGAACGTTACTGATTTTTTGATACGTGTTCACGAGTTTCAAATCAGTTTAATGAGAGCGCTGTAAAAAAAACATATTTAAGGGTAAATTTATTTTTTGCATTCTTTAATTTATTTTTGCTATTCTAATTTTCATGTAAGTGTTAGAATGACAGGGAAATGAATAAAATTATCAAAACTGAAAAGAATGCTGGGAAATTTCTTTGATTTATGAAGCAGTATTTGACTAATTAAATTATTACGTTCATTTATATTTTATAAAAAAAAAAAGAACTAAATTCCATTCTCACTTTTATCAATTTTAGCAATATTGAAAACAAATTTTGAATTAAATTCACAAAATCATGGGAAATGAGATAAATAATACGTACAAAAAAAAAATATAAAGTACGACCAAGTTTGAATTAAACGCGTACGTTCCATTAACGCGATGAAGATATTTATCTATTTATTATCATTTTTATTATTGCAAATTTGGTTATGATGGTATTAAATGCGACGATACGAGAACTCTGCTGCTAGAGCAATGATGTGCAGGGTCAAGTATCTCGTGTGTGTAATAACCCCCTTCATATCCAACGGCCGTACACTCATCTCACCCTCTCTCTCTCTCTGCTTCACTTTTCATGTATTGCATACGCACAGAAACACACACTCCTATCCCCTTGTAAATATACTTCATTGCAAATACGTTTTATTTAATGTAACTTCGCACGCGCTGTATATAAAGTCATCGTTCCCTCTACAATTTGATCACCATCATTCAATCTACTGCTTTTTATACATTCAAATATTTTTATCTGAAAATTCATCAAACATTTGTGCTAAAGTGAATGAATATCTGTACTTAACTCAGGTATTTGAGTGTTATTCACTTATTTCAAGTTCTTTATATTTGTTTCTCGTTTACTGGGATGTATTGAAATGATATTTCAAAATGTAGTTGGAAAGTTCTATTCATAAAGTGAGTTTCTGCTCCAAATTTTTCATTTATGCTAAGTGGAATAAGTCTTTCAATCAAAGGGTATTCAATTGAAAATTTTCTGTTCATATTCTGTTCTTTTTTATCAACAAGAAAACTATTAATCAAAATTCCAATTTTAGTTTGTGTGGTCATGACCATTTGTGTCATCCAATTATAATATCAAACTAGTCACAAATTCAGAAATCTTATCCTGATTATTATTAAAAAATATTGAGGAAAAAAACGCAGCCGAAACACACAATGGAAAAAGATGTTGATCTATAAAGTATCAGAAAATCAGTTGGATAAAACGTCGAATTAATGCTCTTAATTAAATTACAAACATTAAAATGATATTAAATATCTTCTGGGTTATACATGTCGAAATAAAGCTCAATAAACGTTGAATAAAAATGAGCGAACACTAAAAGAAAGAGAGGATTTTAAAAGGGCAATTGCGCGCTACAATACGCTGTTGAAAATGAGATTTTGAATGAAATAGGATAAGCAAAATTGGTGACGCTATATACAAATATATAATAAAGCACCGGCGCGATGCCGCCACGTTTCGCCGCGTTTGCTCTGCGTTCGCGTTGTCGACCAATAAATTTATCGAGCGCGGGTGTTGGCATGGAGACTGCCGGACAGAGCCCTCGGTTGGGTGAGCTCTCGCGCACACGGAGAGGGCTATGAGAGGGTACTCAAGGATCCTCCAGGAGAGGCCGTCATGGGCCAAGTGGCGGGGGAAAACCTGCCTACCTATATGTATATATAACGTCGCAAGAGAAGGAGATGGAGAGCGAATACCGAATAACGCAGGATGAAGAGCCGTGAAAGATGTGGGAGTGCAAGAGGGATGATGGATATAGAGAGAGCAAAGGACGCGATGTTGAGAGCTAGTATAGAAGGAAACGGTGGGAATGTGCGCGATGAAGGTGCAAGTGAATAAAACAGAGTGAGCGAGTGAGATGCACAGTATATATCGATTTCTTGCGGTAATCCAATCAACGATGGCGCCTTTAAACCGATACCTTGGTGCACACAATTTTTCCGTTTGTCTATGTGGATATTTATAGATGTGAGTTTGTGTTGGTTGGTCAGTGGATAAAATAGAATTTGTTATTAGGGGTGAACGTGGTGATAGTGGTGGTGATGGAAATGTAGGTAAAGAAACGATATTTATCTTTTGAAATGGCAGAGAAGAAGTAAATTTACTTGGACTCATTTCCAATTTGTCAAAGTTTAAACTCCCAAATGTAATCCCCATATATTGAAGATGATTATTCAATGGATAATTATTAAACCCTAAATTTTCATACAAAAAATCCTTTCCTTCTAATATTCTTATTTGACCAATTAGCGAAATATTGTTTATTTATCATTTAATTATTTTATTGTAAAATTAAGACTGTTGTATTGTGTATTCAAATATAAATAAGAATTTTTATATATTATCATTAATCCGTTGCTCATAGACTTGTCGATTTCTATTGTTTTCTTCGACTGAATCGTCGCACCCCTTCACACAAATATATTATATATATATATATATATATATGTAGAAATCTACATCCACAAACGCCTGTTTGTGTGTTTTATACAGTGGGTATATTACATATAGTCAGAAGAATCGTTGGAGCACAGGCAGAACTGCTCAATGCTAATCCCTTCGACATTGTTCCAAAACAATATGCTTGGCAACGACCCTTAATTTGTTCCGGTATTACAAATCTCACGTATATATTCACATCTATATATCTGTTTATAAACATTAAATCCTACCCAGTATCTTTCTTGAAACATCATTACAATTACCAATAATCTCACAATTTTCTTATAAATTCCATAGCAATAATAATTCTTCGAAATAAAATATATTTCCATTTCTATTTCTTCATATTTTACTTTGCATTGCTCATCTCACATCCACATACTTGAACAGGTAAATTTTAATTTTGTTCATGTATATCAATTACTGCACAACAAAAATAAACCTTCAATTAATAAAATAACATTTTATTCACAATTTTTATCAGTGTTCATTCATTTTTGTATCTACTATTAAATAAAAATCCAAAATATTATCTCAATTGTATTTCATTGCTGTAAAAAGTCTTCTCAACCAACTTTTTTATCTTCCCAATTATAAAAAAAAAACATACTCTTACCCTATATAAAATGTAATATTGCCAATTTTTTATTTCTATTTTTTTTTTCTTTTATGGGTTTTCAATTTCATACTGCAAGTTTATATAAACCCGACTCATCTCGTGACTCGCTCTTACTTCTTGAGTTTCTCAGTGACTAATGGCACACGAAAGCAAAGAGTGCAATACATATACATGTAAATATATATATATTTATATGAATATATACATATACATGTACGATAAAGAAAAGTGTCGTCAAGATTTGCGCTTTGTCCGTGGCGCCTCGAGGGGTTTTTACCGCGCAATCGTGTATACATACGTATACATATATATGTGGATGGATGTGTGGATGGATGTATAGATGGGAACGAGCGTAAGCCTGAAAATCTCTTTTTTTGCGTGTTAGTGCCGCCAAGAGCACTTGCTTTGACTCCGAAACTCAGAGCCTGACTGAATGCCTCTCTATACGCCGAGTACGTGCTTCCAAGTGCATCCTGATTTTTCGAACTTCTTTGATTATTATGCGCTTCGAACTCTTCACATTATGATTCTCTTTTTCTTTCTTTTTCTTTTTTTTTCCCTTCTTCTATTCATTCTTTTTTATTTCATTCCTTACTTTTCCTTTTCCTTTCATTCCCACTTTTTTTTTCCCTCTTCTTAAATTTTTTTCTTCATTCAGGCACCTGCAACGACTCGCTGCGCCCTTTCATTGTCATACACAATCCGACCTCTGTAAAATTTCTTCCACTTCTTCATAATGTATTTATTGAATTCTTTTTTTTTCTCCCCTCTCTTGAGAAATTTTGCTCGATTGATTCTTCCATTTTTTTTTCTTACTTATTCTTTTGTTTCTTGTTGATAGGGAATGTTTCATTGTTGTTTTATTATTAATGTTGCTACACGTATGTGTCATTTCATTGGTAATTTTATAAACGTAAGAGTGGAAGAGAGAATATGGAAATTGATAGAAAAGAGCCAGAGCAAAAGTGTGGATAAGCTTATAGCGTGAAACAAAGAGAGTATGAAATTCTTGTTCACTATGAGAACCACCCTCACATCAGGATGTATATAGATATATACACAAGATCAACGAGGAGTATCCTAGAGTCCGTTGAGGATACTTCACTCTTTGCATTGCCCTCTTACACTTGCGATCGTTGCCTTCTCTCCCTTGTAACCCTGTCAGCTTTCCCACTCTTCTTCAATTCTCTCTTTCTCTTTGACTTCTTTTGCATACATCTTTTTTCCTCGTTTCTTTCGAACAGTTGTTAGAAACCGTCGCGTTTCTTCTCTCTTTCACTTATGTTCATTCGTCATTTTCATTTCCAAATATACTGAAGATGATCTGTGTTGATAAAAGTCAATTATTCGCAATGGATCTATGAGATCATTTTCCAAATTAATATATAAAAATTAATTTACATAATCGGAATTATTTTTTTAATTATTTAGTAGACGAGTAAACAAAAGAATAAATGCATTCGAACTTTATCTTCAACATGACTCGTGAATGCACCCAAATATTTTCCATTCTCTTTTCTCGCTCCATACTTTGTTCTCGCAATATCAAGTTGGAACGACGAAACTCGATACGATCTTGGTGGTTTGATGGTAGGTCAACAATAAGGTGAAACCAATTCTGTATGTAACACCACACACCGCCTCTCACAAAGTAGTTCAGGAAGAGAAGAGACTCACATCGACTCCATTCTGGCTTCTAACGCCTTGAAAGCGTCAAAGGATCGGTAGACTAAGTAATCCGATACTTTACGCACGACGTCGCATTTTCCCTTTTTTTTTTTCTCTATCTCATTTTGTCAGCTATAAACCACATCACATTTATATGGAAATAACTTGCTCTAATATCTAATGTGTCACATGCTTGAATTTATATCATAATGATTAACTAAAAAAAACGTGAAAACGAATGAAATGCAAAGTGAAATGTTTCATAAAGTCAACTTTGCATTATTAAATATTGATTTCTTCAAGTCTTTTGAATAATTTCTTTTCTTCTTGGTAAGATTATTTATTGAGTCTTCATTCTCAAATTAATTACACAAACAAATTAACTATTTACTTTTACTTTCTGTGATTTAATCAAATTATGTATTATAAATTATTCTCAAAATTCTTCAATTCAACAAAACAATTGTCAAATCATAAAAATAATTATAAGAAAAAAAAAAAATACGAATATCCAAAAGACTTCATAAAAAATTTTCCATCCCAATGTTTTTTCCCATGTACGCACTTATTGTGTGTCATCATTTAGAATTTTACGGTCGAGGTGGAATAAGCCTCTTTCAATTTTTATTTCTCGATAGTGATGAAAGAGTAGAGATAAAAAGAGCTGCAGATAAAAGAAAGAAGAAAGGTAAAAAATGAAAAATTCAGCAAGCAACTGAAAATCGTATTTTTGGTCTGGGGTGTTTCTGATGAAAGAAAAAAAAATCCGATTCAACGGATCATCCATATATGTATAGAGACACAAGTACACCTAGTTTTCTATGCACATATACAGATATATGTTGTGAAGGAGTATAATAGTGATGATAGAAGAGTTTCTCTCCTGCTCATCACAATACAATTCACGTTTCCTTGGTATATAGTCACTCGACGTGGAAATGAGGTGGAAAACCGCCGCCCCGCCGCGCGTTGCTCGCTCGCGCGCCCACTTTCGCCTTCATCCAATCCACCTTATTTGTTCAGGATTCTTCAATCTGTCGGATTTCTTCTTTTATGTGGTTTGTGATATTACCATTATAGAACGCAACGACCTGATGTGGTTCACATCCGATTGTGGTTATGTGTGTACATATGTATGCTTGCTTCACGCTCCAATGCATTCACTAGTCAATAGGGCACTTTGTAGAAACTATTACGTATGTTGGATTCGTGAGAAATTCAACATTGTGAAAATCATAACCAATTTATAAATGAAAAATAAAAATAAGAAAGATAATAATTGAAGAAGTGGTTTAAATTTTCATTCTTTTTCCATCGATTCACCCACATGTAATTTACATCAATTTTATTATTCAATTACTTTTTTACTGTTGGAAAAATTGTTGAAGATTACTACTAGAAAATTTAGTGGTGAATAGATTGGAAATATAAAATATAAAATTATTAAAACACATTCTCGATTCGTTTTTTCTATTGATGAAGAATAAATAATCATACACGAATATTTAATTCAATAAAGAAGACAAAAGAAATCCTGAATTGCCATATATATTAATCTAATTGATGAATTGAAAATAAAATTGATTTTCATTACAAACGTATGAACAATTTCTACGAATACTCAGTTAAAAACTATCATTTGCAGTAGAGATGAAAGAATAATATTGAGATCTCAAGTCTATGTGAAAAGGAAAAATAATATGTAGAGAACATGAAAGAAAAGACCTGCGAATACAGATAATGTATAGAGGGACACAGGTGTACTCTATAGAACCACGAATTACCCAAACAAAACATATCACGCAACCGTGAACTACTGTGCTTTACTACTAAGAAATATCTCATAGGCATCACGGAAATACGCTCCGTTCACCACAATCAAGATCCTCTTCCACATTCTAATACACAATTGATTATTATTTCTAAACGGTATTCCGCGCCATTGCCACATTTAACTCATCAAAATTTCAATTTATTTTTTTTTTCCCCTCTTAATTCTCTTCGAATGACAATAAAATTCGCCAAATTATTTTTCAACAATGAGAATAAATAGGACAACAACACAAACCAATGATCTAAATAAAACGTGGAGATGAAAAAATTCTACACATTCAATAGTAAATAAATTCTGGTCACGTATGGACTCATCTATAAATTAACCATTAGAACAAATATAACTAAATTCCCTTCCATCCACTTGGACAAACTGTAATCGAATGTATTCTAACCATTCATACATATAAATGCATCCACACATACACATGAACAAATGGCAATAAAATATTCCATCATACGAAAAAATTGCCAATATTGAAGCACTTGAAAATCAATAAACGAGGTAACAAATAAATATATAAAATGCAATGAAATAAAATGGAAAATGTCAAATATCAATTGGTGAAGCAATTGGAATTGACGCATATATATCAATGAACGATACAGATTGATCTAACCAACTGTAACAATTTCAAGATCAATATGAATATTTATATTGCAATATAGTTTCTACAAAACGAAAATATGGCACGCGCATGACATTTATTTGTGGAACAGCAGTAGAATTGTAAATGCATCACATTTTTTTATTACATTTCGTTATTTAAAACGTTCCCTACTAACACAAAAGGAAAACAAAGTGACATTGTAGAAATAGTGTGCACTGTCAAAACTATGATTTCATGAGTACCATTAACAATTAACTCAATATTATGGGTAAGACCAATCATAGCAATATAAAAGATTGTTCCAATAATCACCCAACAATAGCATACATCATTTGAGAAGCGGTGGATCGAGTATAGATAGGACATCAGTGACGAGGGGGCGTCGCACATATACATATACATATATATACATAGTGGGGAAGGTGAAAGGAGCCCTTTAAAGCACAATGGCGTTCAATGTTGAAGGAAATTAGCCGCGACACTGGTAGTGACGCCCGTCGTCAACAACAACCCTATACACGGATATATCCAGAGCATTTGATCAACGCGTGGCTGATATGACGCGATAGGGATCACAAACGATTGACTTGCATGAAGACAAATTACATAAATTGCGTAGCAATGAAATTCATCTCAAAACACAGAGAGAACGATGAAAATGGACAATAAAAAAAAAAAATAGGTGAAAGTAAATTTAGAATGTGAAGTTTTTACTTCACTTCTTCTTCACGAGCTTGAAATAATTCGAAGATAAAATATACAAAGCCCAAGTATTAACTATATATAAATTTTTGCGCTTGTACGTGACACTAAACAAAAGAGAAATGAACAAAAAAAAAGGAATGAGAAGCAGGGAAGGGAATAAAAAAAATAAAAATGAAGAGAAACAATGGAGAGGTACGACAACAAGTACGTGCAGGTTGTGAAGAGAAGCATCCGATATATGAAGGAGGGAACAGCAAGAGCGCGTCCTTGCTTCTTCCCTACATTTATATATATATGTGAGTAGTTTGGAGGACTCAAACTGGCAGACAGTCTCACTAATTACGCTGTGCCTCATTAGTGAGAGAGTCGCCGGCAGAGAGAAAGCTCAAGAGGGTTCTACGTGGACACGTACACAACTCTCTATCTCACTTCACCCTTTATAACCTCATTGAGAAAATGATTTTTTTATCTTACCCCTTGCTTTTTCTTCTTTTTTTTTTATCTAACTTCTGAAGAAAATGTCATGGAGCAATTGAGGATATATATAGTTAACTACGTAGATTTACACGTGTAAGAATGATTTAAACAAAAGGATTTTTATTCAATGTGGCAATTATTGTGGTGAACTTGAAACATATCGTTTTCATTCATTTTGAAAATTGGATGAGCATCGAAGTTGGAAGAAAATGCTGCAAATAAACTGAGCAGAGGAGTTTGTGCTAAAGCTCAAAATCGTCCATATTCAATTGAATACATTTCTCTTTTTGTCGATACTACAAAATTCCATTCATAATTCAATTGACTCACATTGAAAAATTAAATTCACAAGAGTCACAGCATTGCAATAAATATTTTAATTGATTGTATCGTCTTCCTCCCATCTTTTCATATCCAGGCATTATCCAATGAAATTTTCAGAACAAACACTTCAATCCATGTTATTAATATCATTGATTAACATATAAATCATATAAAATCATCAAATAAATTTACCCCCCCATCAACATGACCATCTACAATTATCTACATGTATATATTATTAAAAATAGTATTTATATATGTCACATAACTATTTTATGTAATGAATATAATTTTCATCTTCTTTTTCAATTTGAAAATATTCCATTGAGTGTATACAAGCATGACGCTCTGACAGCGAGAGGGAAAAGAAGTTGTGCAACAAAGAATGGTGAAAGAAAAAAAAAAAGAAAATAAATAAATAAAAATAAAAAATGTGGCTACTACCTACCGCACATCAGTAGCTCGGTAGCCAGGACGTAGAAAGCACTGATGGGTTATATAGCATTGGGTTTATGTAGTTGTCTTGCGCCACGGCATCAGGGTCCCGTGTGCTAGCGGTTCGAGTGTTTGCAGTCCACTCAAAGCACGACCTGAACGAGCGTGCGCATATAATATATATATCTATATGTGAGATAGAAACGATGAGAGAGTGAGAGAATCTCTTGGGGAACCTGCCGCGTCCATTCGCACAGGCGCACTATACACATTCATATTGCCACACACCAGAATGTGTATGGTGAAGTACATAGGTACCCGAAGAACGCCAGTATAATTTGTCTAACGAGGGTCGTCCACCTGTCATTTGAATGAACAACAGAGACATGGATGGATAGACAGATTGGTAAATGGTTGCTCATATATATAAATACCCTTTTCTTTTTATATATATCTTTTTTCTTTTTTCTATTCACTCATTTCACCCCATTAACATTCATCATATCAACGTGGAATTTATGAGGAGTATTTAACAGTTTATACTCTTCTAAAGTCAATTGTATCTTCAACAGAGCTTTTTCGCATCGTAAATTGAATGATCGATGAGATGAAATTACTTTAATCCATTTTTTTGCACATCTTTTCGATTGAACTTCGAACTTTCAACTCTTTACATCTACACATAATTGTTTCAACTCAAAAATCATCAAAGAAAAATAAATTTTCATGTGTATTGCTGTAAAAAATAAACAGCAAAACTAATTTCATCAACGTCTCCATGTTAGACCTGATTTCAAGAAAATGGAGCACTTTGTACTGCGCATAAGTGGAGTATGCCATTAGCAATTAAATCGATGGATAATTAATTTTTCCTTTCTCTTTTATTTTTCACGTTATGAAGGTGACATAGGATCACAGTCAATCGTGGATTCGAATGCAGAATGGAAACGAAAGGGAGTGAAGAGATGGGTGTTAACGGCACGTTGCCAGGACTAAAAAGCAATGGTGCGAGAGAGGAATATTTGCTAATTGGATAATTACGGCGTGCACTGGGCTTGTTTTATAATTGGGCAAAACGTACAAGCGGTGTTATATAGCGCAGCGTCTCTCGTTGATCGACGTGTCAAACAACGAAACGTTCGGAGTCACGCTGCTACGTGACAAACTACCCCTGCAGCTAATCCAAACGCAAATCCACTATATATATCAGCCCCACGATAACACTACCACCATCTATACCACCTACAATTCCATTTATTCTTGCACTCGGCCCCTGCTGTCCCACGCAATACTCCTATGCAATATATATATATATATATATTACTCAGGCCTTGTGTATTCCATTAGTTCCCTGGTAATTTTACGCAACCCATCGTTTTATTTCAACATCAAAATAAACATATTTATTATCGAGTTTTATTGAGTCAATTCATTTTTGTCACGAACGAATTAAAAAAAGGTTATTATTTGTTCTACTCCTTCAGAGTAATTAATCCTTTGACTCATCATGTACAATGTCATGTTAGTTGTATTCGATCCGTCTTATATGAAGTAGTAATTAATATTTCTACCTCATGTAAAGAGCTTACTACTTACACGTCTTCATTGATTGTGGATTAAATGGTAAATATATTTGATACGAATGATGTGTTGCAATTAGATCAATATTGATTAAATGCATTTCACATCCGACTCGAGAAACGATCACATAGCTATTAAAGAGCATATATATATATGTGTGTTCAAGGAGCGAATGGGGAATGCTATTCATTATTCAATGCTCTTGTTGCATAGACCCATTCGAATTTATAATGGCAAAAACCTCGTGGGAGAAGTCTTGGAGAAACAGGGAATGATGGAAAAATATTATTCCCATCGGTTAAAGCAAATTTATGAGTCAAAGGGTTAATATTGAATTGCAACTTTTTTCTTTTCTACATTTATTGATGAATATCTTATTTGCTGTGGATTTTAATTTTACTTCAGAGAGTACGAAAGATATGAGGGTGGAAGATGGACTAGCGCAGGGGAATATATGAAGAGCAAGAGGGATGAATGTTGAATTTTGAAGAGCGATTGACTGAGTGACTGACTGTTGGATTCATGGGGTTGTTATAGAAGCACCCCCCAATTCTCTTTCTCATTTCTCATTCCAATTTTTATGTGCCGCCCTCGCAAATATGTATGTGTAAATACTGGGCCAAGTGCGATAGGTCTGAGTCCATTTTCAACATTCAATGTCAATCAATAGAATCGACATTTAAATATCATAAAAATTTTCATCATCTCTACACCGTTCAGAATTTTTTTCAGAACTGGATATCATCGTGATGGCTCTCATCGTCAATCAATGAAACTCACTCATGAATACTTTAGGAATTTGCATTCAAACTATTGTATACTACAATTTTTCCTTTTGTCTCGTTATTTCCGTAATAACTATATCATAAAAAACAAATATTCAATTGACTTACCGCGCGGCTGTTGGTAGGGAGTTGGCAGCAATGGCGCTGGTGAATATTGTCCTTGATTTCTATTCGTATTTGTATGGTGTCTATAGATTATAAAAAAAAAAAAAAGAGGAAGAATGATATAATAACCACAGATTAAATAGAAGTGAGCAAGTGAATTTAATTGGATAAGTTTTTTACCCTATCATACGATGTCCTGCGTCACCAAGTGAAGCATTTTGCTTTCTTGGTGCAAAGCCAATCTGTGGCTTCCAATGATTGTCCGTACCACGATTCATTTGTTCGAAGTCTTGTGGTTTCAATACGCGCAATGGTTCTTTGACACCGCTCAATCGTTTGGCCACGAAGATGAAATTCTCGGAATATTTTGGATCGCGATATCTAGTGCTGAAATGAAATAATCAATCAAGCGCAATCCAATATTCGTCCTTTAATGAATAAGTTTGTTAAATAATGAAATTTTCATTATCAAACTAATGTAAAGGAATGAGAGTGTAAAGATTTAATTAATTTACCAGTAAACCATGTTACTTCTCACGGGCAGTCCATTGATCGGTGATGGCAATGTAGCGCCTTCACCAACACAATCCTCAGCTAACAAAACCACACCGCGCATTCCATCTATTGACATTTCAGTCTCAACGTCAGGTTCTACAGCATTTTTATATAATCCCTTTATAAAATCATAGCCAGAGTTGGCAGGTCCAACGTACAGCCTGTCATCACCTCGCATATTACGTTTCTCTGTGGCACAAAGGAAGCAAACATTATCATTATTACTATTAAGACGTTGACGCGGAAAAAAAGGCAAATAGAGAAATTGGTGTAAAACATGTGTTTGATTTATGAATGAATATCTATGTAATGGCAAAGAATCGGATTCCAAGATATGAATATAATATATGAATATAATTTACTTTCTGCATCTGTCAATCCATCATAATAAGGTTCTAAAGCCTTAAATAATCGGTTTTCATCGACGAACGGCAACAGCGCAACACCTTGCCATGCAAATTTTTTTCCATTTAAATCAATTTTGAAATCTTCTGGGTAAAAATCAATTATGGATGATTTCGGATCGCTCATTAATGGTGCCCATGGCTCAGGTACATGACGTGAACTGGCAGCAGGAAAAACACCCATCAATTGTTCAAGTGGTTGAAATGGTATTGTTCCTTTCTCGAATTCTGTAGACAGTCCACTTATATTGATGAAGTCACTTGCAAATGGCGCATAATGATAAGGGAAATACCATTTCCACGATGCACATCCTTGATAATAATACCGCAATACCCAACACAATCCACGTACATATTGTAACGCAACATTATTACGAAATTCTAAGTTGTCTGGTTTAACATCGAACTTTGATTCGTAATAACGATCTTTAAATCCATCTTCCCATAAACGTACTTCATCATTTGCTTGATAGTCGTCTTCCTCTGCAACTGCATCATGGATACGTTTAACACTGTGATTCTTTGTATCTTCTGGCACAAGCATTGATTCTAATGCAGTGTTAGCATTGACACCCTCCAATGCCCGTTCATTTGAATTCGTGTTGAAATTTCTTCCCTGCATCCGCATTTGGTATGCTTCATATCGTGCGTTTTGTACCGGCTTACGATCACCACCTAGCAGTTGCGGTGCAAATTGTCCAGTCGGTATCCAATTGGGTTTGAAATTACTGATTGCTTCCAATCGCCGTTTCTTATTTTTCTCACGTTGTTTAAATGCGATTTCATTCTGTTGCCGTTTTTTAAATATTTCATCTTCCATTTCACCCAACTCTGATAATATCAACTGTACTCTATCCAAATTAACATCGCCGCTATCAGTTAAAAATCCGCCAGTTTTATAAACAGTTTTTTTATACAAATTGACAAGTCGATCGATTGCTCCTTCGCGTATTTCAAGCGATGGTAAATGCGGTAAAAAGTCATTTCCTACGAAAAAACACATGAATACCCAATCGTCTATTGCACGTTCAAAATCATATTTAAATGGCAAATTGGGCATCTGTAATTCACGTTCTAGATATTCACGTAAAACATTGAGTCTTACGAATATAAATTGGCACTCAGAACCAAATGCACTTTCTTCTTTCTGTTGATCTGGTTCAGAACCTGTACAATCTTTCATTTCATGACCTAATTGTCCGCAAATGTCACATGGTCGTGGTTTATTTGGCTTGAATTCTTCACGAATAATGGTAAAGTTTGGCTCGTGTGTCGCCAATCCTAACATTATCAAATCAGCATCAGCTCCACATAATACATGTTGCGTATTTGGATCATGATCAGGTTGCGCTAAGAGAAGAGAAAAGTAATTAATTTGTAATTATGAATAATTAATAGATTAATCCATATTAATCTCCAATATTCACTCACCCCTTTGACGACGAATGAAATCCATAATTTTGTGTTCTCCCTCGCCGGGTACATTAGCATCGCTAAGAATAACTTTAATATCCCGCCATCCAGGATCGTTATTCAATCGCTCATGAATGTAGTAATGCAAGCAGGCAGATAGACGTGCCATGAATGGAGTACCCTAAAATCAAAAATTGTTTCTCAATAATAAAGAAGTAGCTGGATAATTATTTTCTTTCCTCCCATATGAATTTACTCGAATATTTTCTTCTACTTACTGGTGTAATGCAGTTACTGTCGAAATGCTCGCCTTTCGGTTTCTCTGGTGGCAAGAAGGCTCCCTTCAATGCCAATTCCGAACGTATTCTATCCATCTCTGATAACTTTTCATTAGTCTCTTTTGACGCGCGGAATCTCCGAGATCGTTGTTGATTCATTTTGGCACGTGGTGCCTACAAATATTTTGAATGAAAACATCAATAAAAGAAAAATAATACAAAGTAGATAAAATGACGAGGCTGTACTACAGTCCAGAAACCTACCACTCCGTCAATCGCCATGTATAAAAGTTTCCTGGGTCGTACAATACAAAATAATCGGTCAATACATTCAAAAATAGCCTCCATCATTTCTTCTTCATTTTTAGGCGCCGGTCTGAAAATAATTTATAAATCAATGAACAAAATTGAATGTAGGATAACACCAATGATTATATTGGAGTAGTTTCTCATGTACTCCCAAGAAAAGGTTGTTCAATTACTTGTCTTCTGGATGTGTACAAGGATGAATAATTCCATTCATATCAAGATATAAATTATCAAATTCGACGCCATTCGGATTAGGATCAGCTGAATTAATTGGCACCTGTACTCCATCAGCATTAATTGGCTGTAAATTAAAAGAAGTAATAATTGGAAACCATAATAATCACTGCAATAATGCTGAACATAACTACCTAGACATAACCTCGAAAAATAAACTCTTACCTTTTGCTCGATGCATTCAACAATTACTGACGCATACTTTCGGCTAAGCCAACGAAAAAATGCTGGAACACCCATTTTCCAGATTTGTCTTCCAAAATATTAACAATATATAACAATATCAATGGAATGTGTTTTTATTTTTTGTTTTGTTAGATGAATAATCGTGTTTATGGATATACAGTATATCCAAAACACACGCGGTACTACTTCGCCATCTCACCCTGATATGTGTGTACTAATATTGTTTTATTTTGTGGAAAGTCTTGGTAGATGACGCTACAACACTCTTGGAACCGCTAAAATTGTCAAGTATTGAAATCTAGTTCACAAGAAAGTCCGGCAGGTGTCACTACCATCCTCTCAAACGAAGAATATTATGAATATTGAAAGTGTCGTTATATCTATCTATTAATGAAAATGGATGGAATAAGGGAAATAGAACTATTACGACAACAGTTACACATATTACAACAAAATATTGATTTAATGAAGAACTCCGTCGTTATATAGAAACAAATTATTTTTAAAACAGAATATAATCTCACAGAGAACCAATTTAACATTAGTTCAGAAATTTCAATGATCTTACAGAGGAAAACTTAATCAATTGGTTTAGATAATCTGCTCAACTAAAGGACGCTCAAATCGCAACCTTTCTTTCTGTTTTTCATGTGTGCCACTATTATTTTTGAAAATTGTGGTCGATGAAGAAGGCTATAAGACATCGAAAACATATGTAGTAGAGTTCTTTCAGTGAATTCAACACCACTGGAGAATAAATTATGAGCCAACTCAAGAGGTGTCCCAAAGTCACATTCATCAGCAGCAATAGCTGCCATTCTCACAACTTCCTCAATGTCACTCATATGTTTCTTTTTGATTTCTTCGTATTCAGCTTTGGCGATTTTATCTAATATTTTATGAAGTTGACCTGTGACACAAAATAAATAAAATCGATTATCAATTGCACTAGGATAATTATTCCTTCAGGCGAGGAAAATATCGCGCGTCAATTTTCTAATATAAGTTATTACTGTCAGTCGCTGCCAAGACTCTGTATCCCATTTGAGTTTTTTTATCGTAAGGAACAACAATTCCAGCACCGTGAAATGTTTTCGTTACAACTTTGCGCTCCCTATCACGCATCTCTGTTGAATGTCGCTCGATAACTATTTCATGATCCTTGGCAAACGTTGTCAACATTCTTAGAATGCGTGCTATTTTACTTTTATCAAATACATTAGCCACCTTCAATCGTTCATCAATGTGGAATCTAAAATAGTAAATGAGATCTGGATAAATTGGGAAAAAAATAGTTGTGAAATACTTTTCATTGTGCAAATGATAAAGTACATACTTGACCGCACCAAATATATTCGAAGCAACTGACATCACTTTACAACTTATATTCGCTGAATTTTTCGCAACAAAAATTGGTTTCTCATTGGAATCATCGCGCCAATAACCGTAGTGCAACCCTTCTTTATCATTTCCCTTCAGAATTGTCTGGAATAAAGATGAGTCCATCAATAACGATGATCAATAGTTACCGTACACACAAAATTGTGAAATTTAGTTTACAACAATACCTGGAATTCTGGTGGATCATAAAAATATCTCCAATGACACAGAAATTTTTCTCTATCATCATCGTTTTCCGGAATCTCTCTTATCATTCCATTAAGTACGTCAAATGGACCAACAAGTTTCAAATCAACTAATTTCAAAGCTGATGAAGGGTCTTTATCAGATATCGTAGTACAAAAATCATAAAATTTATAGAAGTCTTCCGGCATATCAAGTAAAAACAGTTTGGAAATTATTTCCTTGGCATCGATCAATTCATTCGAAGGATTTAGTGGCGAATTCAATGGAGGTTTCGTCTCATCTCTCGAAAATGGAGATTTAGCAATAACAACTTTCTTCACAGTAATACGTCGCTCATCATCTCCACTTGAATTGACCACTGATTCATCATCCGATTCATCTATACTACCAATATTTTCATGAGTCAAATGATCAGAATCATCATCCCTAGCCGATTCTGCTGATGAAGGTGATATGCAATGTGCATCTGCAACTCGAGAGCACACCTCATCTTTCCTAAGCTTTGACTGTACTTCATCTGCCTCACCAAATTCAAGATCATCATCATCCTCAAAATCTTCCATCTTACGTTTCGTACCTTTTTTCATCGCAGTTTCTTCTGTTGATGTCGTCTATAACAAAACAACAACATTTAACCAAAAATACAACAACAGTTAAATCAACTCCATAATAATAATAAATCCTAAATGATCCAACCATTCATCAATCTTACTTTCGCAATAGCTGGAGGGTGTTTGAATTTCTCATGGTGGACTGGATTCTTCTGATAACATTTTACACCATACTGACAAGCAATTCGTGAATCTTCTTCATAAGCTTTCAATAGTTCTTTTGGAATATCAGTAGACATTGCGATGTTACAATAAACCAACGTTGAATCTAAATAAACAAATCGGAAGTATAAACTTATTTTGCCTCAATCACTGGAGTTTCATCAACACCAGGTCGATCTTATTCAAATGAACGAATTCTCCAAGATTTCTTCTCCAGTTTGCATTAATACAGCCGCATGTACGGAGCATAAATAAACATTGGCGGGATTTTATTGTAACAATAGTATGCATATATTTTTACATATATATATATATAATTCTTAGGAGATGAACAGCTGATTGTCATTGCTACCAAGATGACGCAATGAAAATTGAGAACCATTCAGTAATATTGGTGCCGCGCTTTGTCATCATTCTGTTGGTATAGTTCGATGAATGAATAAAGCGACGCGCAAATTACCATTTCAAGATCATATGCGTACATATACACACTGATTGTTGTCTGCTTAATAAACAAAGAAATTTTGTTGTGAATAAATCAGCAAACATGTTTTTGAATAAGGTTGTTCATCCTTCTGGAGAATTTCAACATTTTTTATCATTCAACTACTTCGACTGTACAATTTTTCTTAATAAAATGTTTTATTCATTTTATAGGTTATTTCAAACACGTGCCATCAATTGGGCCGGCTTTCTGCAATGAGATTTATGTCTAATGGTCCAGAAGCAACGAAACTCGAGAAAAGTATGATGATCATTATTTGTAGATAGTTATTTTGTTGCATTTTGGGAGGGCATCGGTTTTTTAGTCATTGACTAAGTATTCTTGATTAGAAAATAGCATTCAAAACGTTTTGAAATGAATCCTTTGTTTGCTTTTACATACCATCAAATACTTGAAATACTGCAAATATCAGGATCAGACAATAAAATAAATCTTTTGCAATGTTACTTTCTAATCAGAGATGTGAATCTTAGTTGGTGTCATTCTTGCTTGAAGAAGTAACAACAGAAACGAAACTTTCCCATGATTTGATGCATTGAGAAAACTCACTTGCTGTCTGGTGAAATTGGGAACTTGTTGAATAGACTCATGTTATATTGGGATATTTAGCTCGGAACATGGGGGGGCTGATGAGCACTCTATACAATACTGTATCAATGTCAGAACTTACAGATTCTTTTCTGTGTTTCGCCGTATCATTTGCTTATAGGATAACAGTTGGCAAGAAAAATAGAACGTTTAGATCTTATATAAAATAATGTAGATTGCGAAATTTTTTAAATACCAATTCCCTAATTATGTGAATTTCTGTATAATGAGTGCAAAACAGAATTAAAGTTATCAAATATTGCGATCTATTAGAACTCATAAAAGAAATTACTCGAGCAGAACTGTTACATTAAATTAGATGGTGTAATACCGATTTACTCGATGGTCTCGCTTTCATTTGTAACAGAGTTATAAGATATCGTCAAGACAATCAAAGTGGTGCTCAAAGTGGGCACTATTAGTTGTACAATGGAATATCTGGGTGTATGAATAATTTTATATATATGTGAACATTCCCGTTTGCAGCTATGAATCAAGTGTGTTTGCTTGGAAGAGTTGGTGCAGATCCGCAAAAACGAGGTTCAGAAGAGCACCCTGTTGTTGTATTTTCCTTAGCTACCCACACTAACTACAAATATGATGGAGGTTTGAATGATGAATTATTTAGAAAGTTTGAATTGTTTCGCGAGAATTAAATGTTTATTGATTGCTTTTCACGGTCTTATTTTCACAGGTGATTATATGCAAAGGACAGATTGGCATAGAATTTGTGTCTTCAAACCCAATTTACGAGATACAGTTTATTCATATTTGAAAAAAGGTCAACGCATCTTGGTCAATGGACGATTGAGTTATGGTGAAATTAAAGATGAATCGGGAAATCCAAGGCCAACAACCGCAATCATAGCTGATGATGTAATATTTTTCAATTCTCAGAGAGAGTAACGTTGTTATGTTGAAATCAATCCACGCATAACTTCCACATCTATCATAACAATTACACACTCGTTCCACATGTATATTATGTAAACTAATAAAACAATAAATCCATTTCATAATGAAAGGCGTTGGTGTAAATGGCTATGAACAAAAAAAAAGGAGAGATATATTAATAGAAAGAAATAACTAAACTGTTGAGCATTCTTAATAATTAGATGAGTTTATATTTACATCGTCTGGACCATTTCCAATAACAATTACAATAGAATGGCGCTAAATCTAAAATTTTACATGTATGATATATTTGTTTTTTTACACGATACTTTTTTTCGGTCTTATATGCGATATTGTATAATTGTTTTTTCATTTATTTATTTATTTAATCATTTATTTATTCATTTAACTTCATCGTTTCTTCACAATATTACCACCGATGAAAGCACAATTATATGAATCGTATGCTCTCTATCTGTCATTACATATTTCCATCTACGAAATATCATTTAATAACGGCAATTATTAATTTGTTTTCTGTTTTCTTCTCATTCACAATGGCCGCTTCATAATATATAAATTATATACACTTCATTATATGTAAATTAAACATATACATATATTCTTCCTTAATAATTATCAAATATTATGCTCTCATTAAAACATTTATTATGTGTTTTGCATCTTCCATTCATTCAAATTCATTATATGTTCATGATGAACGAAATTTATTATTATTTTACCTGTACCTTAAAGAGATCACAGTATACAAGAAGCCAGATATAGGTTTCAATCCTAATAAAATTTCTTTTCTTCCAACTGACATTAATTCACATTTTATCTCTTTTTTTTTTTTTTTTTCTTGGGTCAATTCGCAATTGTCGCGGATCAAAAAAATTCCGTTTCTTTTTGTGAAAAAATACAATATTATTTTGTTTAAATTTAGATCACGGTTCATTAGCATTCTCCAATTTCTAACGTTTGCCTTTCTCCCCCTTGCTCTGGTTGAATGAGGTAAGCATTACATATTACACACTGGCGAATTAATTTTTCTGTGTTTCCACGTTCAATATAGAAATTTAGTGGCCCTCATGTAATATGGGGTACATGTTATGTGTGCCTATGTGTATGTGTCTAGTTTTTCAAAAGAAATATTCGAATGGCGAGCGTGAAACGCATTTTGCGGAATGTAAAGCCACAATTTACACTTTCCACAATAACGTACAAATTTCGAATATAAATTTTGGTATTAAAAAATATATATATATATCATCATATTTTTTATGTATATATTTATATATAAATTTAAATATAACTCTGGCCCCGGATTTCCATAAAATTCTTTCTACTCCTTCAATAAATTTGTCACCTTCTCGGTCTGTTTATCCTCCTTAGTTATAATATATCGTCGTGAAATTCTAGTAGAAACCTATTTTTTTCCTTTAATTAGCAATCTTAAAATGCTACATCTTTATATAATCTATTTCATAAAATTGCAACCTGCCAAATTTTATTATGCATATTTGCTCCGTTTCTCCTTTATTGATGTACTGTTGATAGCAATTTGTTTTTTCACTCTACAAAGTTTTTGGAAGAATTGGAGTGCATTCATTGGCGAGTACTCGATACTTTAAATCGTTTAATAAATGTACGATGGAAGCTCAATACAGCCTTCATCATGTACATACACGCTACACACGTACAAACATAATGAATCTTCATTCTTATGGTAAGGTAACATTCTTGGCACAGATTTGTCGGAGTTCGTCTCTGACTTTTCTCTCCTTAATTTCATAATTTTTTCTTTATTCATTCATCATACCATTTCACTTATTGGTCGAAAATTAATTAGCAAGACTGTGTAAACAATTGTCTTCCCTTCATTCTTCATTGTTTTTATTTTTCCAAATTCATCCAGCGCAACTCAGCTATGTTTGAATTGAAAAACACAATTATGTCCTATTTCAAACACATACACCACACAGATTGTTTTCTTCAACAACAAGATTATAGTGTTACTTCAATATATATTTTTCGTTTCAATTTTCCATGTCCTTCTCATTTCTTTTTTTCAATGGATTTACCATTGCAATTAACATTATTATTTTATTGTATATTATTATTTTCTTGCCTCCTCATATTTCCAATTATATTCTCATTCAATCCTATGAATAGAGGAACGATAAAAAAAATCACTTGATGTTCCGGAACCGGTCGTGCATTTGATGTCAAAAAATGATTGAATATTGCAAATTAATAATTTCAGACATTGTGTGTCTTCTCTTACTGACACCACAGCCATTACCGCTCCCAGACAAATTGACACGATTCATTTCCTTTTATTAACATGAAGAGCGAATAATATTATCACGATTGGATTCACCAGAAATTATCTAGTTGAAAACAAAAATTCAATTGGAATCTCATATGGTAATTCGGAAAGTAGACTCTCTGCTTCTATATAAAGCCCAGATCATTCGAAATGGTGGTATATATGTATATACAGGTATATATGTTTACTCAAAGTGTTTTTCGCGCAGAAGAAAAAATGTTCGAGCATTTTTTTTCATAATGCGATCCGTGTTAGAAAGATTGTCGATTTCTATGAATCAGTCTTGGATTTCTTATAGATTCACTTGGTGCTGTGCAAAAATACGACAAGATAAAATCCAATTGTGAGAAGTTGAATCTCACAATAAACGTCATTACTATCATCCATTTATTATTAGTTTTTCACCGTCAGCGAACTATTTATTCATAATTAATGAATTCGTGTGGTGTCATTTATTTATTATGTATTATTTTTCTTTCCTTCCGTATATGTCGATGTTAAGTTTCGCGTCACTTCCGTTCTTCAGGTTCTTGATTAGTTTTAACGAGATTGTATGCGTGACTTCGATACTTGGCCGGTGGATCGTGCAATGGAAGTGGTTGTTGTTCCAGTACTGGTTGACACAAACTTGACATTGAGAGATCAGTTGGCATATCAACTTCCGGCTCCATTCCATTGACCGATATTGCATTATCTTCGTCAGGCTCTGTTTTAATTCGCATTTGTTGACGTAACAATGAAATATTTTTAATATTTTTCAATTCTGTAGGATTACGAAGGAACCTATAGGCGAAACAGAACAACAAACGATTCATTAGAATTCTATATAACAAAATGCATAGAATATGATAATACAATATTTCTAACATTGCGTTGATAAATATACTTACTGATAGCAATGACGTTCGCCTTGAACCTTCCTGAGTATATTGACACGATAATAATAGCGCAATGCACGACTCATTTTATCATAATTCATTGATAAATGATTTTTTTGAATTCCCCATAAACGCGCGAGACCAGGTGGATCAACAATTTTGAACACACCAGTCTCCCGACTTTTCCACGCAATATAATGTGTATATCTTTGTGACGGATCATTCAATAATTGTTGCAAAAAGTCCCACAGTAGTCGGCCATCTTAAAATAAAACAGAACAAAAAACGAATGTATTAATATTGGTGAATGAGAAAATTGCCTCAGCATGATCAATGAATTGAAATACGTACTTGTATTAGGCTCCGGGGAATCATTCGGGAAAAATTCCCTCGCATTGGTTGCGGGTCTATATCCACCGCTAAGTGGCATCAATTGTGAGGGCAATGTGGGACTCGGTTCATCCTTGACGCAAACCTCACTCAGCCTCTGTGCGGTGAGTGCTGTTGGTGTTGCGGGTGGACTACTACTACTACCATGATGATTGTCCTCATCTGAATCACTTTTATATACTTGAATGTGATTACTCTCATTATGACCGGGTGAACCAGCTTGGCTGTCAACTGACGGTGCTGGTGACAGTGTCACAGAATTAGCAGACATTAATGATGCAAGATTGGCGGCATACGGATTTTCCATCCACGTTGGCGTTGGTGGATGTGAATGCGGACTTAATGGGTACGCTGAAGATCGTGTTGGTGTTACTGGACTGCTTGGAAGACAACGTTGCAATTGATTGAAATCACGGGCCAACATTCCAAGTACATTGTGTAAAACATCACCGGCGCCTGGACACCTTTCTCCCAAATCACTTTTTGTTAATAAACATAGGGCTTTGCCATTCATTTGAAACATATCCATGTCAAATGATGGTAAATCAAATTCCCTCTCGGCCCAGCGTAAAAATGTTACAACATCGTCTCTTGACCACACTCGTGGATCGGAAGCTGTTGGAACAAAAACCATAACTTGATAAAAATTACATTCGGTAAGATGTATTAGTAATGGCTGAGAAAATTTGGAACCTTCTTCGTTTATGATTAAAATGATTTGGGAAAAAATGAATATTGTATCAAATATTTTCTCACACTATAACATAAATGAAATAACTTTTCCACAAATATTTCAAGTACGACATAATTTCCATACTGACATTCAAATTTATTGCCTCTATTTCGAAATGGGCGAGGAAACACGTAATAGATTCAAACAAATACTAACTTAATCTACGTCACCTGGCTGACAATAACATATTACACTTATTTCAATGTTACTATTTCAATAACAACCAACGTAAACGTATCTTAAATGCGTATATCATATTTACTACATGGAAACTCAAAAGGTGATTTGATCAATTTTATGTCTATGATATGAATAAAAGAACAATTTGTTTTCATAATTACCGAGACTTGATGGCAAATGTGTTTTGAAATCAAGCAATGGACTTTGTGGTGGATGCGATGGAAAGCTCATAGTTGGATATCGCCATAACAAATCAGTTGGACTAAATGGTAATGATATCCCCGGTGGGAGACGGGAATCCATTCCCGTCATGCCGCCAGCTATTGATACCGGCGGTAGTTGCGGCAACTGAATAGTCGGCAATAGTTTCATAACACGTTGTTTCGCACTATCGTTTGTCTGTAACAAACAAAAAAGGACACACATTAATAAATCTGTTTAAATATTAATAATGATAACTATAAATATTATTAAATACTATCCAAAGCACATAAAAAAATTCGTTTTCTATTTTTACATCTCATTCAATCTGTTCATGATTTGATCATAGTGATTCCATTATTGAATCATCATATCTTTAACTTTATGACCATCTGTGATCGGTCGTATAAATTTTTTTTGCTATAAATTCAAGTTAACAATCTCCAGTGTTTTTCTCATTGAGATAATAATTTTCTTTCTCTTCGATAACTCATTAAAATGTATAATTAATACAGATAATCATCGAGTCTAAATGTTCAGGGATATGTGTGAATGGTAATGATAGTTTGTACATGCTCGCATTATCGACTATACATTTGGTATGTGTGGTGAGAGTTTTATCGTGAAATATGCGAAGGCCTAAGTATAAGAATTTACATAGACATTCATATAAGTACGTAAGTATAAGAATTTACATAGACATTCATATATGTACGTATATGTATGATCAGCCTTACAAGCAGGAAGAACAGTATCCGTTCTCCGTTCCGGATTTGCATACTGTATTTCCATCTACGTCGAAGGCGTTTCCGTTGCATTAAAAATAAAGTGAAAAAAAAACGACCTCGTCTATATGTTAAAGAAAAAATAAGAACTCGAGTAATTTTAATTGTATAGTGGGCGCAGCCCTGGCCTCATAAAATCAAAATAAAATTTATTTCCATATTTTTATTTACTCTTTTTGTCTTGTTTTTTCCTTTTTTCGTGTGATCATATTACCTCTTCCGATTGTCGCAGTAGCTATCAATCAATTATCTTTCAAAAATTGAAATTATTGTCACACACATGATTGTTCAATTGATATTGAGGCATTTATTGAATATTAATATTATTCCGATATTGACAATGATTATGATGAACAAAAATGATGGAAAGAGAAATGGACTTGACAGATAAAGAAAAAATTTAGAATATAAACCAATATCTGACACGAATGACTCAAATATTCACATATGTGACGATATATATCAACGTTAAAGTATCATCGCCATTGGAAGGCCATGACGTGGAAGATGGCAATTTCCTGGTGCGAGAGAGCAACGCGAGACAACGGCACATCGACCTTCGCGTGCCGGGAGTCCGCCTTCTCTTCGTGCCCTCTTCCCTCTTTTCTCTTTTTCTCCTTCTACAATTTTTTTTCACCATGTTTTTTTTTCACCTCCTGCTCATCCGCCTCCTTCCTCTTCCGCCACTACCACTTCTCAACAACTTCGCGTCGCCCCGTCGTCATCGTCGTCGCCGTCGTCGTCGTCGTCGCCACTGCCATCCGACTTATTTCCTCTTCGCTCCACTCACTCGCTCGTTTCTTTTTAAATCTTTCTCACTCACCACAACATCGTTCATTCGCACGCGTTCTCTCTCGCACATTTTTTTATCTACAACCTTTGCCTCACCAGCCTTCTCCTCGTGTCTCACGCCGCGTTTTGCCGCGTTGCTTCAACTCTTACGCAAGAAAGGTAACAGACCAGATTCTCCTAGCGGTTCTCTATCTCTCGCACATAAACATTTATATATAAATACAGAAATGTATATGTATCAATGACTATAGATACTTCATCTTTCTCATGCACAATTAAATTACAGTAAATAGAAATATATACATAATTCTATCTCAATATTTTGCGCATTCACATGTAAAAAAAATTCCATACAACCGGAAGGCCATTTATCATATAAAAGAACAAAGGACACTGAAGTAAGAAAGAAGAAACGAGGAATAATAATCAAATAGTCGATTGTGAAATTGAATTATCAAGTGGCCCTCAGCTATGATTGGTTCATATATATATAGCTATATAATGTATCGTGATAGATAAATGTGAGAGGAAGAGAGATGGCGATCTTCCACAAGGAAATTTCTTCGAAATAGATACATAAGTTTTATCAACATAAAACTATATGTGAGAAGGTTGTGTAATGAATTCTTTGATTGGAAGAAAAAAAAAGAAAAGAATAATACTCACAAATGACAAAATTCTTGTCTTTGACCGCAGTGCTTCGCCACTATTGAATACTTGAGTAGGAATTTATTTGACAAATTAATTCAAGGGTGAAAGAAAGAAAAAAAGGTATGAATAATAACGATCGTTTATATCCATTGTGCCCTAGATTCCACGCATTAAATCATAATCAATATCATTTTTTTTCTATTTATCATTTTATTAGCCATTACGTATGCAAGTTCCGGTTCAATTAATATCGATACGCCCTGAGTATATCATATCTGCATATATATTCATGAATATAATGACAACGCCATGTAAACACCAGAACCGTGTAACTACATTGAATAATTTGTGTGACAACAAGATCTACAAATATATGCATATATAATAAAAAAGGTAGTACATAAATGAACGTAATAAATAAAAGTTTAGAAATGTAATATCACCAATTGCATCACACATTTTTTGGCGAATCAAAAATAACGAATATAAAAATATGAAAACAAGCAAAAAGATATCATTCTTTTAATCGAGATTATATAAATAATTTGTACCAATTTTTACTGCTGCTCTATAAACATAAACATGAATATATACTACATACATTTAAGATTTACTCAACAGAAGTATGCACAAGGGTACACACTATATACACGAAGATATATTTATATCAATATAATCGCACGATATTGCACCGGTAGGTACTGTAAAAATATATTTGTACAGAAAAATACCATAAATATATTGGTTTAAATTCATTTTCATACCAATGTATCTAAATGCGAATATATGTACGGTATACTCTAAATAGAAAAATAAATGTGCGACATAAATACCATTTTTTCTTCCCAATATTCAAGTCCTATAACTTTCCGATAAAAAAGTCCGTCAGTTCCAAATCACACGCTAAGTAATATGCAAAAATATGTGAATGATCTGATATTTTATGTGGTTAATAAATATTCCCAAATGTTTACTCAATTCACGAATATGCAATACATTCTGCAACCGCATTTACATATATATCCGAATCGTATTATCGCATGCGATGCTTGTGCAGTTGTTAATAATAAAATTCCAAACATAAATTGAAATATACATTAATAATGTATTATTACAAATAATAGGAATCACACCGTCATAAAAAATACAAATACTAAATACAACATTTGATTATACAACTACAAAATTATTTTTATTATAAAAGAACATCGAAAATTCCCCACATTTCATTATCATCGATATACTCAATTGAAAATATAATCAAACAGTTGTATATCATGAGAACATAATAAAACATCCGTAATAACTTCTCGCCTACATTTCCAAGTGCATATATCCTTTCATGAGAATTATAAACCAAACAAATATGTGCGGAGGCAAAAGTATCTCTAAACGTACATACGAGGTCGAGATACGGGATCGCCTTAATCGACTTGTCGGAAGTCAATATGGCGAAAGGTCCCACCGTTTGAAACGCTTTGAAACCTCGTCCTATCCATTCAGTTAACAACGAAGACTAAGACGACGATGATGACGATGACGACATAAACGTTGACACAAAACAGTAACATGGTATAAATCCAGCCGGTTGCTCTCATACAACCTAAGTCACGTCAGGCCAAGTCAGGCCAGGTCGTCTCGCACATTTCGCATTGCCAGAATCGACAAGAAAAAAAAAAGAAAAAGAAAAGATAGAGAAAAAAAAAAGTCCAAGAGAAAGATAAAGCAGAAAAAGAAATAATAAAAATAAAAAGAGGTGCGGCGTACACGCATACATACACACGTAGCAAACATGCATTCATCTTAAACTATTTACTCAACCAACACACATGTCAGGGGAGCCACCACCGTCGATGTCAGGAGTTCGTAGCATGCTTTATTCATACAACTATGTATACGCGAGAGCTTTACATAATGCATATCGGCCAAGCAACGGCAATCGAGGCCTCTATAGGTCTCGCTTTCTCGCGCGAGTTTAGTTAGAATGCGCGCGTAAGAATGGCGCAATGCCGGAAGTATCGAGGTGAGAGAATTGAGAACCACTGTTCAGTCGATTCCGCGATATACCCACGGAAAGGGGAAAAGAGATAGAGATAGAGAGAAAGAACAAGACTGGGTCCGTCCACGTTTGCTACGTGCACGATCTCGCAAGAAGTTACGCTCCTGGGAAGAGTATAGTGACCTCTCTTCTCTTTTCTCTCTTTCACTTCAATTCTCCCTTCTCTTTTCTCGGCATTTGCTGCCTCTCTACCCATCTACTTACTGTCCCTCTTTCTCTCGTTTCCTCTCACTCACTCACTCTGTGTCTGTGTTTCTGCCTAAGGGGCTGTGGATAACGCTTAAATGGCTTTAATAATGTCACTTGTGCAATTGTCGAGGCGGAATGAGAGAAGAAAAAAATGAAAAGGAAAAAAAAATGGTAGAAAAAAAAAGAGAATAAAATAGGATTGAGAGACAAAAGGAATTATTTAATTTTTGTTTGTCGCTTCCTTATTTCCTTCACAGTAATTAATATCTTCTAACACATAATTCGGAAATTGTTAATTATTGAAAATAATAAAATAGAAACATTTTTGTAATGGTGATGATTTCTTACATTTCAGTTTGTTTATTGTTGTCGCTGTTGCTTTTTTTCGCTTTGGATAATATGAGGTGATGTCGCAAAAAAATGGTCGTTTAAAAATTGTTATCACTGAATAGTTTGTCATCATTATCACAATTATTCTACTCTTATCATTTGAAGTATGTATTTATAATATTCAACCAAGTTCATTTTGCAAATACATATGAAAATCTATGGTGTAGAAATTCTCCATACCACTAGATTCGTCCTGAGGAACTGAAGCTGTTTCGTCAAGTAGGTCGTGGAAAATTTGAATTAGAAATCAGCGAATTCCGTGTGCGGATGATAGAGAGAATACGATGACGGCACTGAATTTTTTTGCAACATCAAATAATCCTGTTAATATCAAGTATATAAAAAAAAATAATCTGAATATAAGATAATCATTCTTGGAAATACAGCAACAAACTCTATATAATTTCCCCATGATTTGTTTCTCAGTAAATAATTGTTGAATATCAGTTATGTAATCTGCTTGTCAATGAAGTCGCACAAGAAATGAGTCAAGTGGTTGATGACAAAGTCATCCGAGGAATTAAACATTCTTCAATCACATATTCCATTCATCATTCAAAAAAAATTCATTTATAATATTTTAATCATCTATTCGTCATCAAATTCCAAAAATGAAAATCATGAAATGAATAAAACTATGAGTACAAAACCAAAAAAAGCTTTATATTTAATTTTCCTTTCATTCGAAGCTAAAAAAAAATTCAAGCACTCCAATGTAACCATCATTCAAACTCTTTATCACTGAAGAAATCATAATCACCTAAATGTATTGTTCCAACAAAATTCTACGAATCTTAGTCATTATAAACGAAAGGAAAAAAACACATGCGATATCAAATACATGTATATATATCCAAATCGCAGGTTACAATTTTCGATTTTCTCTTTATCTCCTTCCTCATGAACACGAAAAATATGAAACAATATTGTTAACATAGTCGTTTAAAAATTGTTATCACTGAATAAATCATAATTACCATCGGTATTATTTTACAATTGCCATTTAACTGTTATATACATATAAACATGGACATACATATATCTCAAGTCACATACACACACACTCATATACATATACATATATATATATCAAATAAGGAAGCAGTGCGAGATGGCTTGGCACTGATTTCGAATCCAGAGAGTTGGCGCCACGTGCAAGCCATCGTGCGAGGTGTAATACCACGGATGATACAACCGGGAAGAATATAGAAGCGTGTGTGTGGGTGGGTGGTACGTGAGACAAGAAGTGTGAGGGGGGTTATCTTAGCGGTGGTGGTGGTGGTGGTGGTGGTGGTTGGTTACGAGTAAGTATAATACAAGTAAAGTAGAGGAAGCAAAACAGACGCCGGTTGAACCAGGAAGGGTCCTTGACGCTTCGACGGCTTGGCGCGATCGAGATTTATCACAAATATATGTATATACGGATATAAAAGCTGCATAATCTATTTCGCTGTCGTTATTACATAGTCTATATATATATATACAGCAATATAACCAACTTAATCTACTCGTTTGCGTTTCATTTTCACTCTATATCGCACGCCAGTCTCTTTTCTTTTATTCTCAATATTATACATGTATTTTCTCTTTATTCTCAACTCATTGGTGTCATTCACACTGGTGCGATGGTTGTCACCTTCTTCCCTGCACACTCTTCTCCTCGACAATATAATACACAAACCACTGCACACTTGTAATTTATACATCGAACGTGGCAAAACGTTAGTTGTCACGTTCCAATCACGCAATGTGTCTCCAGATAGAATATATAATATTATTTATACAAGTGACATTACTTTTAACATATTAACGAATATTTATATTCATACACACACGCAAGTGTGACGCGTTTGATAATGTAATAGAGCAATGAATTGAAAATTGTTATCTATTGAAATTGCCAAGGTGAATTCGTCAAAAAAAAGCGTTTCAAAGAAAAACTAGTACAATGAATACTCGAAAATAACGTCTTCATTTCTAAAGTTTTCAAGTACAAATGATGTAGGAACTGATAAAATAGTAACAGATAACAAATACTTAATCGTTTACTCACTAAAAATGGAATTTGGGTGAGCTTAATTTCTTTTGTAATCTATCTTCAGATAAATCGTTTCAAAAGTTTCTAAAATATATCCAAAAAAATTATCCTTTAGTTTTTATTCATTGCAACAATTTTCATTCAATATTTATGAAAATCTTTCCAACTGCATGTCCAACATTTAAACCCTAATTCATATCATCAATTCACGTCACGTTCATCAAACAAAAACGTTTTTTTGATCAATGACAATGGCATTGCCCTCCAGAAATTGAATGCCAATATAAAAGAATAAAATTCCAAACTCATAAATTTCCAATATGCGTAACTGATATAGCAAATATGACAGGGACAATCATCCGACAAAATCCGATTCAAGTATTCGGGTATCATCGGCATCGTCGCCTTCGTTGTCGTTGTTCTCGTTGTTCAACCAGCACCAAAAGCGCAAAATGAGAGTGGAAAGACACACAAAACGACATGAGTTTTATAAAGTGTACGACACACAAGGCAAAACCAACGAATGTAGACACGCAGAAACACGTTTGTGTCTGCACGCAATGTGTGAGTGAGATCAAAAGAGAGGGAGTGAGAGATAGAGAGAAAAGAGCGAATAATATGGGCAATGGGATGGCGAATGTCGATGTATGCAATGTAAATGTTGACGAGAGTGGGCAGCCCTAACACCATGAACGTGTGTGTAATGGTAAAAAGGGGTTTAGAGGGGAATACAAGCGGACATCTAATCATCCTACATATATATCTATATAATATCGTTTAAGTATAGTTACGCATGCGTCGCGTAACGCGCGCGCAAGCATAATCGTTCATTATGCATGTGTCAGCGTAAACATTCTACTCTTTCTCTCTTCATTTACTCAACTCGCTCATCGTTATCATCTACATGTGCATATATATATATAATTTTTCCAATGGTTGAATTACTAGAGTTCTCTTCACTCGAGATTTAACTAGGGAGACAAATACACAATAACGAGAAATGTATTCCATTATACCACACGCATTTAAATTCACATTGAATTATTATTAAATAATATAAAATAATATAAAATATTATTTGAAAAGTATGAACATTTTTTAATCTCTTTCTTCTCAATTTTCAATTGTCAATTTGTATGTTAGAAATTTATAATTAAAAATAATTCAGGCCAATTAATGTATTTTAACTCGTCAAGGGAGAATATGATGACTGGCGAGCAATAAGATGGGGAAAAAAAGAAACAAATGAAGAAGAGAAAAATAAAAATGACTGTGTCCAATTATATAATGACACGGAATTTAATGCATTAATAATTGAATGCATCAAAGAGAGTTTATGAACGTGTACATATACATAATTCTATAAAGGAGATTCACACTTTATATAGATGTGTGTGATGGCAAGTAGGATTTTTAAGAGGAAAAAAAAGGCCACAAGAGGAGGCCGGGAGGCGCCAGGCCTGATGTTCGGGGTCACCGACCGATCCAGGGTCGCACACAAGGAACCAAGAATTCGTGAAGACACACACGCACAAATATATATATATATATAATATATTTATATGTATTCGCACAGATGAGTTTCTTTCTGTGAAAATAAAGTGACGTATGGGGAAAATATCACGTTTTGTTCATCTGATTCGAAGAATGAGTGTTTGTGTATTTAATTTAAATAATGATATGCCAAAGACCATATAGGTATGTAAAACAGCAAGAGAGATTAATTCATTGCGACAAACGCAATCAAATACCCGGAAGTTATTATTACACGTTATCCTTTATGTTAATTCACATGTAAGTTAATAATCGATAAATATATTCAGGAAAGATGCGGATATTATTCATTGACAAAATTATTACCATATTAATTTTGAAAATAACTTTTTTTTCTCACAATATTCCGATATATCAATCGAAAATGATTAAATTTTTTTGCATTGACGGAAGTGAAATTGGAAACAAGGAATATGACATAATATATTACACTGATATCAACGGCTACTATTGCGAAAGCAACTTGCAGATTTATCCTTTCCCCCTGTTTTTTCACTTCTGTGTTTGATATATGCATACATACATATATATATGAATACGAGTTAAATTGTGGCTTCAAGATATCTCTTATCGTTATGGAATAACTAAAGAATCTTCGTACACAATATTGCCAACACAAATTGTTTTACATACTGCACGTTCTTCTAAATTATTTTGTGGCAATATTTTCTCCATCGTCATGAACACTTAATGGAATGTTTATTATCATAAACTGTAAGACTTTTACACACATACACACATATATATGTACCGGTGCGAGATTGGAAAATTCCAATCTTTCATTTGTACGTGACATTCTCTTCATATTGTCGTGTAAAACTTAAAAAAATATGAAGAAACATGATTTATATGAATAAATCTTGCCACAAACTGTGGTATGTAAGAAAAAAAAAAATTTTTTCCCAATCTACAAAAAATAATCACAGCGAAAAAAAATATTTTGAGTGAAATGATTTATTAGAAGATGATTAAGATTTATTATTCCTCCTTTTTTCTTCTCTCTTCGAGGAAACAGGAAAGAAAAAAAAAATAATGATGTCTCAGCAACCTGTTACACTGTGCACTAGACGAGCACAGGCCAAGTGTCTGAGAATCACTGTTTGAGAATCACTGGCGGCCCCCACAAAGAGAGCAGCCACAGCGAGGCCGTTGGTGCACGTGCATGTGCGGAGTATAACATCGACCGGAAGTCGATAAAAAGCCCGGTTCACCCTCGTCACTCGGCACCAGCTTCTCGTCATGGGAACGGACCTCTTCACCAAGCGGTCCAGACCTTAAAACCTGCCTGAAAAGGAAACCTCCCTGGCTCCCTCGTCTTCTTCGTTTTCTCCTCTTTCTTCTTCGTTTTCTCTCGCACACAGACATTCTTTCTCTCTTCCACTAACATTATGTTATTATTGTACTATCTCGCTCTCTCTTTCTGTCTTGATCGACCGAAGGAGTCGGGTTGCTCCACCTCCTCAGCGATTCACATACTTTGCTTTCGAACCCTCTGCCCTTCACCATCTTCCTTAATTTCACCCTTGGCATGTAAAAACACACCATATACATATATACACATGTGGACATGGAGACGGACACGGAGACACGCACTCGAGTATACATATGACAACGTGTGTATGGCTTCAGTCTCATATCTCATCGAAATTCCACATTTTTCCCACTCGATTGGACCCCGTTATTTTCCTTCCACATACATATATACTTACACATACACTGACACCATGCCCAGACTTATATTTCTTAACGGCACAATGATTTTCCTCGGGATATAACGTTTAATGCGCTGCACTTGGTGCGCTTGATGTCACATTCTCAAGATATGACAGAGAAAAAAAAAAAAAGGAAAGAAAAAGGAAAGAAGAGAAAAAAAGTAACGAGGAGTATAAGAAATTATGATAAATATAAATTGTGGAATGTAAAGAATTTTAGATTAATTATGTTTATCGCGTCACATTTTGTATTGTTCATTTGAGTAAATGTTTCGCTAAATTATTTCAGTGTAATTTAACTTCGTAAATTTTATTTTGTTCAATATTTTTGAGTCTAAAGATGTTGAACGAGCATCGAGTCGTTGCAGTGCACGTAAAATGTAAATATAATAAATATATTAAGTATATAAAATGAATATATTTGTTTTTTGGCTTAAACTCAACTCTGCGACCGTCGTCGAAATTTATACAGATATGCATTTGTTGTGTTGAAGAGTAGGTATTAGAATTATAGAAGAAAGAAAAAGAATTTTGAGATTGGAGGAACACAGTTGACGTTGGAATTTCAGCGGTCTCGTCCTTTTATTTTCATACGTATTGTCATGTCATCTCACTCTCAAGACTCCGCCCCTCACGTCACGCTCTACCTAACCTATATTTCCACTACCATTCTCTTTGTCAGTAGCTTCCGAGGAACTTCAAGATATGGCTAACTCACCATATATACATACATGCATACATACATACATACATACATACATACATACGTGTATACCCATAATAAGACTATTATAAAATAGAGAGAGTGCATATGAAGACATCTGCTCTCACATCAGCAATACACATAGATGGTAACAAAAATTTTGCTCACTGTAATTTCGCAATTAATCTCTTAAATTAAACATTATAATCGAAATTTACAGGAGAATAAATATTTCCAGTACTCAATCAATCAATAAAACATTGACATGCACTTGAATGAGAGATCGGAACGAAGTATAATTTCACATACCAAAAATTTCACGATTACATTTTAATTGTTATTCTTTTGTTAGTTTCCCTCGATCATATGTTCACGTTCAACTACCTATAAAAGATATTCCAATATCTAATCTGACAATGCTATTAGAAAATTACTAGGAAAACGCATTAGACAATGAACAAATTAACAAGTTTGTCAATCAAATTGATGAAACACAGAATCTTAAATATTCAGAAATAAAATTCATAAATATATACTTTACCATAACTAATATTTCGAATATTGAAATTTCAATTGGAATATGAAAATCACACTAGTTTTAAAGTTTTATCGTTTCGAGAAATAAAATCGATATCAATCATGAGTAAGAAATAAAAAAGAGAAGAAAAAGAAGAAGAAGAACACACACAAAATATTCGACAGTGCAATAATCTCTGCATAATTAAATCCGAATAATAACTCATGAATAAATGTATGTCAAAGGTTTAAATTTATGACGTAATTCGTCGCATAAGTATATATATATATATATATATATATATCTAAATGTATATAAATGCATGAAGGTGGAATCGTCGTTCCGACTTTCTCATTTCCAGTTTCTCACTTTTTTTCTTCTCCCCCTCCCCATTTCCCTCCTTCTTTTTCAACTTCTTCCTTTTTTTTTAATTTCCTGTTTCGTAAGATGTGGATTACACAACGATTCATCGATTCGAGTGCGGCTGTGAGCTCTACGGCTCCCAAGTTCTCTCCTCGCGCTCAGTTAATTCTTACGCAATAGCGCAGAGTCGATTACTATGTGCAAGACCTGTTAATGATGATAATCGTTTTGGTATATGCAATGTTATATACCTATATAAAGTTGGAGGTTTGAACATTGTAGATGAGAGCGAGTTTTGCTTTTCTTTTTGATCTTATTTTTCCTTTTGCCAACTAACTCAAAGTGCAATTCAAAATAAATGATGTCGAGACTAAATCGCCACCATTGAATCACTCAATTATAATAAATATATACGTCATAATTAATGGAAATATATTATTACATTAGCCAACTAATTTTCAGTACATAAATACTAAAATGTGTATGAAAAAGCGATCCTCAATTCAAAACGACTTGAATTCTACACGACAAAAATTTTAATATTGAATTATCAGCAGAAATTATCAAAATTTGTATCAGGAGTAATGAGGGAAATTTTCTGAAACACAATTCAAGTTTTTTTCTCAATCAATGAACAAAATGAAAAAAAGAAGCGGATAATATGAAAATACATTCATTTTTTTTTCATTTATCATTATTGAGGAAATTTCCATAATTTCGAAAAAATTGGATTTCATTTTGTTATCACTTTCTTGCAAGTTAGAAGTTAGAGCTATCTTATCATTAGATTTCACTTTGGTCTGAAGATATGATTTTAAAATTGACTTTTGATATTTTCAAATATAAATGACATTCAGAAAAATTTCATCACAAAATGGAATAATTAGATATTCATGCCAATTCCAGCATAATATTTTCCAAGCTGATATTCATCACAAAGAAAAGGGAGCAAAAAAATATGATAATTATATTCATACTTTTCATCAAAAGTTATAATAAAAAATATGATCTTCTTAACTTCTTAACTCAAACTTTGATGTATAAAACAGATTTAATTGTGAATAATAAAATATTTTTTCATTCAATTTAATTAGACATTTCTCATAGCACAAACGCAATAAAAATCCCGTAGAAAAGAAAACATAAAATCCATGAACCGGCAACAATTCCCAACCATCAGAGATACATTAAATTCCTCTCCTACCTCAGTTTACTTCCCAGAGATCTATAACCAACTAAATTAGGGCTTTAAATCGCTACAATAAATAAACTTAATTACAACAAAGCACATGCATATCACATATAAAAATACATCACTACATCGTTTGTATTTATCCCTAGCCCACTCGAAAGACTCGTAAATTAAATTATCTCGGACAATTTCTGAAAAATAAAAGAATCTAAACCTTCATTTTCATTCGAGAAATAATGAAAAAAAGAAAACAACAATAACAAACGATATTTCCATTATTTTTCAACGCCTGAGGTAATATAAAACATAGCCATAGCGTGTCATACATATACACACCGCATATCTATAAATGTATACAAGTAAATAAAAAGTCTGGGGACCGGTAACAATTTTTCAGAAGCGGAAACACACCAAGTAGTTTGTCTACGACAGTGTGCTTCCTTCGGACCAATGACGAACTGGATTAGAGTTTCCGGGAAGTGACTTCACGGTGTTGTGGAGGCTCACCTTTATAATAATTGTATATTCCTCGTTCCTTTCTTTGCGCGTCCAGGATTTCACCAACCATACTTATCATACATGCATAAAAATAGATACTTCACAAAAAAAAAAAAAAAAAAAAAAATACGAAGGCAAAAAAGAATAATTCAAGAATTTCTTTTCTTCCTTAACTTCCCTAGTTAGTCAAATTTTTCCCAATCCATTCATCTACATATGAAATTTTTGACAGTGTCATAAATTATACGAAAAGTATAGGGAAAATATATACATATAATACACATATATTTCGAGTATCTATACATATATGTATTTAACAAAAGTTCTTTTCGTTACGGAAATAATTCAAACGCATCAATGCTATGAGGATAAAAGGACCAGTTCACTACCTGTATGTACCTGGATGTCTACCTGCTATGTATAACGCCCAAGATCACTCTGAAAACTCTGCGCTTATTTTTATATGCGAGGGTATATGTATTTTCGAGTATGTGTGTGATGTGTATATGTGTCTATAATCGTTTGTAGTGCGGGTGGCTGCAGCTACAGCTACTAGAAAGAGTATATTCGACAATAAACGAATACAATAGCATCGTCGTGTCGAGAAACGATTATGTAGACTTTCGGGAAATTTATTTGAGAGGCATAAGAAAAAATCGTAAAGAATAGGAAAGAAGGAAAAAAAAAAATGAAATAAAACGGAAGATTTTTTATTGTGCATGTGTGACTGAGCGTGAGAAACGGATTCGGATATATTTATCTTATCGAAAATAACACAATAGCTGTATGTAACTGTTCACGAAATATTTTTCTTATTCTTTGATATTAAAAAAACATTCTTTTTTCTTCTCTTTTTATTCTCCCATTTCGTTTGTTATTGTCCAGATGTTTGATTATATATATTCTTTGAATTGAAGTGACGACGCGTTGGTCTTTTCCACACGATGTTGCGACAACTGTGGCTTTGACTGGAATATTAAATATACAGGAAAGAGACAAAAAATTATGTGGAAATGTAGGGCTGAAAGGGGGACAAGTGTCAAAGAGAGAGTTAAAAGTAAGTTTTCGTCATCGAACATGACACATTCAGCTGCATTTTTATTCTGTGCATATCAATGACTAATACTTTATGGAAAAAAAGAAGACAGTGACACTTTTAGGAATAACAGAGTTGTGTTCCGCTAGTGCAAAAAACAATAGAAAAAAAATTTATGTATATTTAAATAATAAATAAAAAGTATAGAATTTATTATCGATAAAATTAGAAAAATCTTTTTTTCTTTATTTTCACATTTCAAACACTTATTAGAATATGAGGAATATCTCTATAATTACACTTGTTATACGCAGTAAAATAACATTGACTATTTGAAAACACAATTTCCTCTGTGCATTGAGGAAAGATACTATAGGTGTAAATTGCTGTCTGGTGTATATACACCGGTCGTATAAATATGCCAGGAGGAAGTGAGTACAATAATAGAATCTGAACGTAGGTCTGACCGGACAAGATGAGGAAGCAAATAACCCAAGAAACGATAGAGAGCCACACGACGATGTTGTGCGCGAGTGAACGGCTATACATACATGTGATGCAATTGGGTAATAAATATTGTCTATTAATTAAAACGTATATTATTTTTCTCATCTCAACGTTCAAACATATACACTCGATCAATACCATCATATAAAAATATTTCTTGACATGATTTTAATAATTCAACATGTCTAGTCCAATGAACTAAATTCAGCAAAATTTCAGGATATATCAAAATCGATATTATAGTCTGATGGAAAATTCACAATGATTAATTATTCAGATTCATTATTAATTCACAATTTTATTCACTCAATGTATCCACCAATGGAAATTTTCTTTTTCCAACACACGTCAATTGAAGAATTAATGCTTGAACCACATTTTGTTATAAATCTATGACTAGAACAAGACATGAAAGATAAATCCAAATTTTTAATTTAGAATTCCACAAACCGAAATTAAAGGACAATTTGAAAGTGGGTTATCGACAATATTCCCGAGAATTATTGGATTGAATATTTAAACAGTGAGATGCAGAAGAGAGATATTTCGGTGTCATATTCTTCATGTTTCTATGAATAACACTACACTGATTTCTCATGAAATAATCACACATAATGTAGATGAGTTTGAACCATTAAATATGAAAAACCCAGCAAAAAACCAACCTCACCATAATGAATTCAGAACGTTTATCATCAGTGAATAACACAAAAACAAGTTTTTCTGAAGAATTCAATCAGACCCAACATAAAAATCAATGGATTATCACACGAGAATTATATTGAGAAGAATAAACAAAAAAAAAACGAAAACACCAAGCAAAACGATGAAATATAAATAAAAATAATAACGAAATAACTGGAAGTTCGCCAAAATATCTGCAATGATGTTCAAAATTGGGGATGAACACACACGTCAAATAATAACACTATTCATCCTACTGTCCATCTCTATTAGAAAATAAATGAAAATAATCCTGTTCATTGTTATTATTCAACTCTTTCTCATTCTCTTTCTCCCGCATTCACGTTTCACCGACTTTAGTGCGCCTCTTCCAAAGTGTGTACAGCATTCTCTGAGAAAGCAAATCGAGGAGAGATGAGAATGCTACGTGTGTGTGTATGTATATGTGTGTGTGTTTGTACAGTGAGGCCGGATGCCATCCATCCATGCTAGATATATATTCTTCTTTTGCTCTCTCGGCTTTTCGTCTTTCGCTTTAAAGAAAAAAAAAGCGAAAGAAACAGATAAAAAACAAATTAAAAAAAAAAAAGAGAGAAAGAGAGAGATAAAAATAATAAAATAAAAATAAGAAGCAGGAGAAAGAGTACAGCATCGACTTGGTGTACTTGTGTGACCAATACTATTTTGCCTTTACTTATAACCATCGCCACTACCACCTTTTAATATAACACAAACGAAAGAAACATTCGTGATGCGGACCCAAGGTCCGCACTTCCGGTCCGGATACCGGACCGGTTTTTCTCTGCTTCTCATTCTCGTTATGTATACATGCCTGAGCAAAGAGTCAACGCGAATATATATTCAACAACGACTAAGACGACGACGATGCTGGTAAAGTATTTTCTTTCTCTCTTATCTCTGCTTCAACTTCTTCTCATGGTGAGAACTAATATATATTAATACCGGATGCGCACGAGTACCGTTATATTGATCAGAGAAATTCCATCATTGAGACGTTAAATTTAATATAAATATAGGACAAGATGAATATCTCACAAAAATAAATTATATTTTCATATATAAATATTGAATTTCAATGAGCAAATACGTGTGTAAATATTAATATTAATGATAAACTAATTGAGATTATTTCATCATGTAGGATCGTATCGAGTGGGCGTACATTAAAGGGACTGCTTGCGTTGGCACGAAAAAAAATATTCTATTACTGATAATTAATAAATTACTGATAAATATAAAAATAAACAACTTCGAAAAGTATACAGGAAAAAATATATTTGTTTACATGCATAATTATTCCACTACGTTGAATGATAATGAGCACAGTATTTTTTCTTATATCATTAATATAAAACGTGTTATTCAAAGATTCGAAGATTTGAGATAAATGGAAAGGATTTATAATAATTAATAGTAGGTGAATGAATGAAAAATAAAGGGAAATAGTTTGCTTTATCTCAATCTTAACGGGCAACGTCATGTTCCTCTATATATTGCAATTCTCATTTCCCTTTTTTCCTCTTCTCTATATCTCACAAAAATATCTGTACGTACATATATATGAATATATATATATATATAATGCTTCCGTAGAACCCAAGAGAAATCTACTCTATTTTTCTTTCCCTCATCCAAGTTGCTTCCTCATCGCCCTTTTGCTTCCGGGTTCCGGGTTCTTCCGGAACGATCTCACTCTGTTGAGTTACGCCTCAAAAGCCCCTTTTTCAACCCTATATTCTATCTTTACTACCACTACTACTGCTACAACTACTGTTCCTAACCAACCCTCCTGTTTTCACCCGTCGCACACGCTTACGTCGCGCCCTCACCAACGTATAGCATTATCTCGTCGGTAAGTAACCCCTGACGAGACGAGGGAGCGTAGGGTGAACGAATGGAAATTCACGATGAAATGGGCTATACGGTTAGAACACCACCATCGCCCACCCTTCTCGGCGCCTCCACCCCTTCTTTCAGATCGATAATGGACGCCGAGAATACGCGCTAGTATCTGCCCAATGAAATTTACAATATTTTGTATTGATTGAAGAAATATTTTTATTACACATTCAATCAAAAAGAAAATTGCTACTGCAAATAAGTGAGTGAAATATTATCCTTGTTTTCTTTTAATTTTGGTACTAAAGAATGTTGTGAGATTTGATGAAAATATTTGTAGGCTCAATTCATAACAAATTATTAATTTTGGTTGAGGATTATTGAAAAAAGTTTATTCCTTGTGGAATAAATATAAATCTGCATAGTTTGGGGTGCTCACAGTGAAGAGAATCTTCAGATAAATCAAGTCAGAGGGTGGAATGAAGAAAATTATACAGCAATATGCAAACAATGGACGGAAAGTTGAGAACATTTTTATGCACAAATCTAACTTGGATTTATTAGATAATAAGGAGATTTTATTTCCTATTTTTTCTCGAGGATTTTCTACACTAAATATTTCATGAGTTTATTATTTTCTGATATTTTCTGTTGATAATTCATTATCATCGAAATGGAAATACGATTGATAATAAAAAATCTGAGAAGTATAATGATTTTTGCATCATATGAGTGGCAATAATACTCACGATCCCCTAACAAATGTTTTAGATTTCATTTTATGAGTGTAAGTTTAGTAGACATGGGACTATTTTTGTTTATGAATAGAGAACTGAATAATTCAGATAATAGACTATCGAATAAATGCTTGTACAGGTTTTGAAATCCTCTACAAGAACATTTTGTTATTTCTTTATTCATCGACAATTTATTCATTCATTTCAAAATCCTAAATCTTTCCAAATGTCTGTCACATTTACACTCATACAATTTTTTCTTTTCTACTTTTTATCTTGTGACCAACATACATTTCTTTATTTTTTTGATTGAATGATTGTGTATGTACGTGTGTATGCAAGGGGATAAACAAGAATTGTGGGGGGATTTGAATTTGCATTTTTTTTTCTCTTCTTTGATGTTTGGTTGTGAAATGGGGAGAAGTGTACGATCGATAAGAGGAGAGAAAGAGAAAGGAACACTTTTCTGTACACCATTGCCCTGCTAGTATATATGAAAGTGCATCCAATGTGTATACAAAGCGGTAGAAGAAACATGCAAGTTAAACTGTGCGCGAAAAAAGAGAACGAAAAATAAAAAAAATGACGCTTGGGAAAAATTCTCTTCACATAGCTTTTGTTTATTCTTCATTCATTTCCTCCTTATTCTCTCCTACACATCAAACAAAGAAAGAAGAAATCAGCCATTCGACAAATTTTATGTTCAGTTGAATGAATCATGAAATTTGAAGTCGAAAATGCGTTTCCCTCATTCATCTCTGTAAAAATTCATTTCCAAACGTTTTCTGATTTTATTTTTTCTTTTGTTTCTATTTGAATTATTTTTTTTTTTCCTCAGAATCATCTTGGTATTTTTTTTTCTTCATTTATCCTTTCATTCTCATTTGCTCACTCAACACTTATATCGACGTGGTTTCCTCATGATTCCTATCGCATTCATACTCTGCGCACACGATCATTAACGGAAGGAAGGAAACGGACAAGTATAAAGATAAGAAAGCATGAGTAACGCATGACAAAATAACCAAAGATAGCTCTGCACATATATAAAGCTTATTGTCATCATTTCCGTGAAGTCTCACCAACCACTAGTATACATCAGTGTAAGGGTGTACAGGAAGAGAAATATGTAAGACAGTATACATACATATGAGTTTTTGCACTGCACTACCGAAAGATGGCAGCTCATATCACTGATAAATGTTTTATTTTTGTTTTAATTCAACTTGGAGATTATTATTCAATTTCAAAAAACTAGATTTCAACTAGTAAAAAACGTCATGGAAATAAAATAATAAATTGAATTGTTGTTTCTTTTTTTTTTCTGCTTGCTAAAGATGTAAAGAGCTGATTATGCCTCTAGTTTGATGATGGGTTCTGAGTTCATTGATTCATGTTGTTGAGATTATTATCAGCAGAACATTGAAGATAGTGGATATGATATAAATGATGAGATTATCAACGTATACGGAAACCCATTCGCTTCCCGCTCAGGTTTTTCGCGATGATATATATATCACTTACCACATTTTTGTTGATTTCATACGAGTAATAACATATATTGATTCATCGCTAATTGATAACGTTTGCACTATTATATTTTTATGATTCAATAGATTATTTTAACGATGTTACGAGACATAGTGAGAAATTGAAATAATTTTTAATTAAAATAATTTTCAATAGATAAAAGGATATTTGCACAGTTAAGACAAGAATTGAATTTATTGATAATTCAAGTGCTGATTTTGAGGATACTTTCAAGATTAGAATATTTTCAATTTCAATCTCTCTCAAATAGAATTCTGAGATATATTTCATATCAAGTATATTATATAATCAATTATGGAAGTGATCAAAGCCGGAAAAAAATGGACAAACATTTTCGTTTATGAGAATGGATATTAAGTTAACGATAGAAACTCTCTCTATTATTTGAGATTAATTTTCAATTGAATCAAAAATATTAAACTGCAGTTGATGTATTCAATAGAAATAGATATGAATCTTTTGCCATTCAAAAATAGTCTGGACCCAGTTATACATTTATTATTAACATGAATTTGATTTTTTAGTATTTCAATCTATTCATGTGAATTTTGTTTCTGTCTCGTAGTTCTGTTTTTTGGAAAATGTTCAATTGGCTATTCACGGAATGAAGTAATCAGTTTTCGTTGTATTAAATATCAAATCAACGCATGAGATTAGCATAAAGACTAAACTCATTATTTAACCCATGACTTCTATCAATAGTAGGGTCGAATATGACCGTAAAAAATTCACACGAGATTATAAAATTTCGGTATGGTGTACTTTTTTCAAGTTTAAAAGCACACATATAAATTGATCAAATTTATAACATACAGAAATATTCTAATGTATACATCGTCATAGCTAACTTCCTTGTTAGCACAGAAGAATTCAACTAAATAATTCGATATCAATTTGAAATTTGTTACACCTGTATAAACATACGTGTATAAAAAAATTTAGCTCGGAAAAATAATAAAATAAAATAAATGTAACAGGTGTATTTGCAATTGATGAGACGTAGAAACTTTTGTTTTCTTCTTATTGGCGTCATCAGATCTACACAAAAGTGTATTCAAATTATCTTCCACCTCCAACAACTCAATTTATCACTTTATTTTCCTTCGAGATACGTAAATATACATCAATATTACGACAGTCTACTTGAAACACAACGTGTTGAAGAATTTCCAATTTCAATAATGAATTTCAAATATTAAATCCAACTTTTAACTATTTTGAACCATCCATTTTTTCCATTTTATTTTTCGTTATCATTAACGTATCTCCAACTGTTGAATTTATCTATTCCTTTCGTCTATTCTGACCATATGTGAATATGCATAAATCTATAGTACATTGATTTATAATAACCACCCCGCGTTAACGATTTCCATTATCAGTAATAAAATATATATACTGCTGCATTTCCAACTTTGTCGACTCATCAAATTTTTCTGTTATTTCTCTTCATAATCAATCATTCACCACCATCATCAACGATTGATTACCCGGATTAATCGCAACGCAATCTCAGCATAATCTCGAAAACATACACATAGCCATATATATAATCTCGATTCTTGATCCTCAGCTTATCTACCACGCCATGAGAGCATGTACACACATTTGTCGAGAAGAATAGAAAAAAATAATACTAATTCTCATAAAAAATACCGGTGAGTACCAAGGAGAATTTTCACCTAAACGTATAACACATGTGTTTGACAATTGTGTTATACAAAAATAAAATAAGTCAACATGACTTCAATAATAATAAAAAAAAGTTGTGTACTACATATACCAGCTCACTCCCAACGTCATCACCCATATACACAAATACATAAATAATTATAAAGATGATAATAAATAATTTAATTTCAAATTTTAAATACCTCGACGTTGTGGTGTTCTGAGGGTTAAAATCCGAGAATGAGTGTCACTGGCCGCCGTCGTCTCGGTGTTGCGATAGACCGTGCACTTTACCACTGATCATTGGTCAATCCGGACAACGAATGAAAAAGCGCGTATTTTATATATATATACATATATAAATATATATATCCCGACAAAATAATGATAATATTGACAATACAATTGATGAATATTTAACCGGAAGTAAAAACTTTGATGGATAAGAAATTACTGTCCAATTACTAATTTTTTTTTCTTCTTCTAATCTTAATATGCATATAAGTTATAATGTGTGTGTGTGTGTCCTCCGTCTACATGCATGTGTAATTTCCTCCCACTTTTGTCCTTTCACGATACAACAAACAAATGTATGTATTGATACGTAAGAACAATTCTTCTATTATGACACACTATTGAAGAAATAATGAAGGAATTGAATTTTAGTAAATATACATGTACGATATTTTTTTCTATACGAAAATGATGAGTAAACAAGTCACAGCGATATCACAGTCTATACACACACACAAGAAGTCACCGAGTTTATGAAAAAAAAAAGAAAAAAAATGTATATATATATATATATATATAAACGTCTTTGCTCTCTTATTTTGTTCTATTCATTTCCTTCCTTGTGCCAATGCACAATCTTGGTTGATCATCAATCAAAAAACAAATCACAAAACGTTATCTTCTCTTTTCCGTGTTTTTTCTTTTTTCTTTTTCAACCACAAACTCTCACTTTCAATACGAATTTGATTGTGTGAGAATCACAATTGTGTGATGATATTTTTCCTTTTTCTTCTTCTATTTATCTTCTGTCCTCAATCATCTGCTCGCTCCGTATTATTTATTATTATAATCACGCACAATATACATACACGTATGCGTGTATGTATATATTTAATTGGAGAATTACACGGAGAGGAGAATAGTGAGAGAGAGAATAAGGGGTGGGTGAATCAAATGGAGACAACCCAAGCCGTGTGTGTGTCACAAAACCCTTAACAGAGTTTGACGAGCAAATAGCGACTGAACCGAGAATCGTCGTGTCGCTCCGGTCTCGCCGAGCGGCTTTAGGAAGTGTCGGGAGGTTAGTATATGTGTGTAATAGTATTGTATATGTGTTGTATGTGGAAGGATGGCGGAAGGTTGGTTATGTGTCCGTAAACCGTCCCCTCCATTCAAACCCCGCGCGCAATCAACGTTCCGTCGTGGCGCGAGCGTGTTGCTGCTGATTGGTGCCTGCTCAAACACTTCTCACACACATACTTAACTTATGTATACATTTACATGGCCACAAAGAGAAGTGTCTCATATTCTTATATACTGTGTTTATACATGTAAATATACATACAAGTGAAAGATGAGTGCGCAACGAGCGCGAAAGAAGCCATAAGGGAATCTAACCAAAGTCATTGGATCACTTATGGCAACATTCACAGCATACATTGGCCAAAATATTTTCTATCTCAACTAAAGCGGAAATAGTCGAAGCTGGACCACGAGAGTGGGGGTTGCGACTCTACACCGATCATTGCCGAACAGCAGCACCAACAGCAGCAAAAGCGAGTAGTAAGCACTTCTCCCGCGCGCGCATTCACAACAAAACAATATAACTAATGCTATATATGTGTGGATATTAAACGGTACGGGAGAGGAACAGTTTTGTGTGTGTGATGTGTCGGGGGACGCGCGGTAGGGAATCAAAAAATAAAAGGGGAGAGAGAATTGTCGAGCGAGCAAAGACTTCCTCGTAGCTTCCTAATACTGTGTGACTGCAAGTGGCCGACAGAGTCACACGCTTACACATATATACATATACACTTGAAGAAAGAGAGCCTTTTAAACGTTCCATTTTATTTTAAAGCTGTGTTGATATGTACATATCCACATATCTCTTCAATGATTCTATTTATTCATCCCTTTATCGATATTGAAGTCAATTTCATCGATAAATATTTCATGAATATTAATACGCATTACAAAATTATTTATTTCTTGATAAATCTTTTATTCATATTGATTTTACACAAACATTGCTAAACGTATGTACACAAAATATATTGTTTTATTGATGCTGTTGCTGCTGTTGCTGCTGCTGATGATGATGATGATGTATATGTGTATGCAGTGTGTTCCTTTCTCTTGTTTTATCCTTTTCTAACTTGGGCCACCGTCACGCGCGGCATTTTATGATATTCTCATCGGCGATCTGTCTTACGGAAATTGTACCAATCTTCACGATGCGGGTTATAACGCTATCGTTCCACGCTCGTTTGACCTTTTCAATTTGCGTGGCGCAATGGATTCAAATATATAAAGCGTCAGTTATTGTACATGTGTACGTATAAATATATATATATATATATGTATAATTTTTTTTTCCCTTTCTTCGTTTACTATATAAGTAATAGTAGATTTAAAATGATGGTGGATTGGAACGTGATTCAATGATTAATTTCTTTTTTATTTCAATTCTTCAATTCGATATGCAGACATATAATATATGTAGCATTTGGATGTATGTATTTGTAACGTTTAAAAGATTACTTGGGTCAGCATATGAACATGTATGAGCATGTATATTCATATCTACATCCATGTATGGATGTATGTATGCAGAATAAGTGGCAATTATGCTTATGGATGTATATATCAAGATGATATATATATACATTGTTAATAAACGAAAAATGGTCGCGTTGGTGTGACGCTCTGGGCTATCGAGTTGCTCATACAGTATAAAAAAAAACTGCAAGGAGTCTTTGAACATCACTGTCGTCTTTTTGTGTAGTGTTTATAAAGCATTCTTAATTCATGGGTATCACAATTTTAATGAGTAAGATAAATGATAAGAATATAAAAAAAAATAAATTATTTCACACGGTTAATACTCTCTTTCTTTCCCCATGTGCACAATTCGTAGAACATTTTGGAATTTATCAATATGACTTAATTCAGAAATGATATTGGAGAGTTTTGTTACATGATAGAATGATCTGAAAAAATATTTCGGTTATAGTCTGGTATTTTAATCCTCCTCTTATTTATTTTATTTATCATCATTATTATTGTTATTATGTTTGGTTTTTTTTGTCTTCTTCCTCCGACTCACATTCTGAGGCCGGATCCACATTACATTCTTTCCACCATCACGTACCAACACACTGGTGTATATGAATGTATATCTAGAGTGTAAGATCAGATCATGGGTTGTGAGCTTTACATATATACACATTGTCGGCGTCCTTTTTTCTCCCTTCATCATCCCCCGGACCATTTCTCTTTACCCTCTTTTCAACTTTTTTCTCCTTCTCCTATTCCTTCCTTTTCTCTTTCATTTTTTCTTTTAAGAAGGCTTTTCACTACCACACTGTATACATATATAAGAAATCAAAAGACATAGACTCTTTTTAGTTTAGAGTGCGGGTCGTAATGTGGAGGGTGATTTTGTGATGAAGAGAAAAAAAGGGGAACAAAAAAGAAAGAAAGAGAGAGAGAGAGTGGAAGAAATGACATGGGGAAGTAAAAGAGGAAGAGAAGGTGGAGGGTGGATTAAAGCAGGACAGGTAGTTCGAGACGCCCACAAACCTGTTTTACCTGTTATATGCCTTCGCTTGGCTTATGAGTTCCACCTCGATGCTTTGCCATATAATAGTGGTGGTAATGGTGGTCGTCCGTAACGTCTCCGATGATCATGGTATATATATATACATATGCATATATAGATGGAGAGGAAAGAGAGAGGGAGGATGTGGTGAGGCTGGTGATCCTGGTAAGGTGACGAAGAACCTTCGACTTTTTTTTTCCCAGGAAGCCTAAATGCATCGCCATTCCAGACAATCATCTCCATCCTCGTCATTTATTATTTTTTTTTCTGGGCCTTTTTCCATTTTTTTTGCCCACATATTTCCATGTCAACCGATTATATACATCTATACTGCTTGATAATCATTGTACTCAGTCATGACTGTTTGACATTACGTTATAAATATGTGAATTTAATTAATTGGTGTTGCTGAGACAGGAATGAATAAATAATATATTTTTTCTTTTCTATTATTATTATAAAGTCGTTGATTTATTGCAATAATTTTCTTTTGCTGCGAAGTGTGACCTTTCAAGTATATCAAGATATGTAATTGTATATTTATTGAATAAATACAGTTTTTCATTATGTATTTGTATTTATTTGAGAGGGAATAGAATGTTAATTGGGCAAGAAAATATCGAATTTAAATTGATTGGTATGAATGATAATAATTTGCAAAAAAATGGACGAAATAGAGGTACAGCGTTAATATCATAACGTGAAAGTTGAGATAAAGCAAAATCTTCACATCTGCCTGATTTGTTTCAACAGAAGTTTTTGATTGATAATTTTCGTTCCTGCAAATAATATTTCATGGGTCTCTCACGAGTTTCGAAAGTTTCATCGAATCGATTGTAATAAATTTCAATATAAAACTCAGTTGACATCACTTTCCTTACGTTACTGAAGACGGACTGAACCCAAAAGTGATCAAATGAAAGAGGAAATAAATCGCTCATTCATTATAATAATTAAAAAAATGATTAAAACCCAGCAGTGGAAAACTAATAATAAATATCGAATTGAAACAAAAAAAATGGATATTCACTGCCAATTATGAGTGTCTCCCTTGCACATTGAGCAAAATGTCGAAGGATTCAATCAATCGTAAGAATTTATATATAAAAAAATTATTCGATGAATTAAAATTGTGTGGAGAGAAGGTGTCTGTAGGTGACTATGTCCTGATGCAGAAGATATCAACAGAAGAAAGTGATGAGGAGGCGGAAAAAGAGAGAGGCTCTGAGAAGAAACAGAAAAAGACGCAGTAGACAAAGTTGAGTGTATAGGTGCAGTCAACACACAGAAGCAGGAGCAAAAACAAAATATAGGGGAGTGGACGAAGTTGAACATATTGAACCGATTGTCCCGGATGCACGACTCATGCAATCTTCTATCTTCTCAATATTTTTCCCTCACTCTCGCAACCCCTTTTCACAATCTGATACATATACACCACCATATACCCACTGAATATTATTATACGATGGTATATGGTATTATGTGGCAGATATACTATCGTATGATAGCAAGTTACGCTCGTCACATTCCTTGAACCAACGTGAGCGCAACCTGTCCTGAATCTCACTACTGTGATGATCGTCATTTCATGTGTATGAGTATTATGGAGAGTGAACCTGTGCCCGCGACTATAAGCACAAGAAGGCCTCTTCATTCTATATATATTATATGTATATACGACACGCGGCCTTACCACATTGGAATGGCGTAACGGGCGATTTATACATGCCGCAATGTGCAATCCGATGTTGTAACTCGATGCAGGTCTACGATCCTCGCTCGCCCTTTCTCTTTGCACTTTTCTTTCTCTTCGACAAGATGTTTTGTTTCTTTTCTTCATTTTTTTTTTGGCTCTCTATTTATTTTCATTATTGTTAGTATTATTCAATTTTTTTTTAGTCATTTTTATTATTTTTATTCAGTTTATTTTTTCTTTTTGTTCACTGCGCATACGAAACACTCCTCACCTTTCTTCGCGCTCTGCACAATCAAGTTGTAGACATGTGAATTTGATATATTTTGTATTGTATTTTCTATGTGTATATATATATACATGTACATGTAATTCGTGGATGAATGTTGATAAAAATGATGGAGGTATTGTTATAGGAAGAGAACAATTATATGATGAAGGAATTTTTTTTTTCTTTAGGTGTTTAATGGCGATGAATATTGGTATTTGGTGAAAGGTTACATTGATGAATATGAGTGTGTTCAATTTTTCATGAATTTCTGGCATTGGTGAACTGCATTAATGATTTTGAGGAGACTGAGTGTATCGAAACTGATTAGTTCGGAATAATTTTGAATTTATGTGTCACCTGAAATATTTCTGCATGAAAAATGTCCAATTGTCTGTGCTGACTCTGGAAAATTAATGTAATTGGTTCTTTGGTGAGAAATGGATGAGGATCGAAATGTTTCAGAGAACTGCGAATGAATTATGAAAATGATAATATATTTTCATTGTTAGAACTTCGTGTTTCCATAAAACCACTTGCATGAGAAGTCATATTAAAAGTTAATTCCACAATCGAGACAGAGACTATTGATCTGACAATTCATCGTGTGGGTTTTGTTTATATTAATGAACATTGATACATAAGGGTTGAACAATTCAGAATTAATCCATTCAGTGACCTGATTTTTTTTTAAATAATTACTGTCGTATCATTCCTATAACTGGGAGAGTATTCTATAGTTCTGTATATATTTATTTGTGTTTTAAATTCATCTGTTCCAAATATTAATCTTGCTGCAGACATGAATTATTTAAAGTTAATATACAAGATGATAAGATTTCCCTTTTTAGTGAAGAACGTAAATTGATAACTGCAAAATGATTGGGGAATGTCCAAAAATTTTGATAAAATGTAGAGTAACATTTATATTAGATTATTTATAAAATTTCATGATTTAGAAAGTTTTTTATCGTATAAACATTTTTGCATAAATATTTAATACTTTGGCTCATCTTTCACACAAAGTCGATTGGCTGGGTAGGACAAGGCGCAGGTTTCCGAGAGATCGGCTTGCGTTCGAATCCACGCCTGGTTGATCTTCTTTTGATTTTTTTTTTTTTTTCGATTCTCTCAGTGTATATATGCAAACATATTATGTAATGCGAATAAACTATAAACAATGAGGCTAAACATTTAATAAACCATGAAATCCAAGTAAGGAATGGAGATTATTTAATATTGTTCTACTAAATAATATACAATAATTAATTACCATAGACTTCTAATTGTCCTACATTTTTCAGATTGTGTTCGACGTAAATTAGAGAAATAGAACCACATTAGTAAAGTCCAACTATTGATTCACTCGGATAACGATGGGAAATACAGTTCCGAATTTTTCAATTGAACATTTAGCCATCGAATTTCGTGAGAATCGCTTAGAGAATGATTTTCACACAACAAATATAATATCTAGTAAAATTCCATCGGAAAATGTCGATATCGGTATGACATAAATGGAATGAGTTTTGTTTGGTTTGAATAAGGACGGATTGGCCGATAGTATATATATATATATGTGCAAAATCGGGGTGTTTCATTTCCCCAAGGTACTTCCGGTAACCGCCAACTTCCGCCATGCCAGGGTCGAAGCATTGCCGCCACATCGCGGCTTGTCGTCGCTTTGCCAGGGCCGTTATAGTTATAGTGACGGTTTGTATTTGCGCTGCTTGCTTAAGTTCCGGTTCCGTTTCTGTAGAACCGGAAAGTTCTTTGGGATATGTACGTATATAAATTCACATATATTGTATATACAGTCAACCTTCCGTTTTCCCTCTGCTGTTCCTACTTTACATCCGTTCTCTAGAGATTCCTTCACTTTCGAAACTCTCACATTTCCACAACGTGATTTTATCAAAAAAGAAAATCAATCAATGAGATATGAGCCCTACATTGAATATTCAGTCACTAAATTTTGTAAGAATTGAAATTAGTTCACCTAAATGATGAATTTTCAAAAATCCAGAATTAATATATAATTTCCATTAACATGAAACATCTTGTATGCAAAATTCACCAGTGAGTCGTTTGCACTATTTTTGAAAGAGTGTCATACGAATGTGTATTTTATACAAGCACATTTGGAAAGCTTCATGTTGAAACTTCAGATCGATGTTATTGAAAAAATGATTGTGTGCTGAATAGGATAGTTGTTTTTTAATCGACTTCTCGTGTGAATAGACATTTGATGCTGGTAGTATCAATCGTATACGAAGGAAGAACAAAATTTCTATATTGTAATCTATTTATATTTCGTTATATGAAATTGATATAAACCTATATACATAGATTCGAAAATTTCAATGGTGAAGACATAACAGCTATAAATTTCATGCGACTAGAAAGTATAAACGCCACTTCGAGCAACCGGAAATTGCTCAAGAATAAATTTAGAAAAAATTCCATTTCTAAATATTTGAGGCACAAAATAAGCAAAATCTAAGAAATGTGCGAATGAATTATTAAAGATAAAAAGTCGTATCAATATGTCGGATTTCTTTTTGAAACGGAAGTCTATTTGCACGTCTACAATACTTTACCTTTGAAAATTCTATATTTCCGGGTGAACTAGAAGTCGAGACATTGAAAAAAGAATAAAAAATAATATAACTGATGATCAGATCTTTCATATCGGAGTGTTTGCAACTGTACCAAGACCAGAAATGTTTTTCAGAGTGGTTTTGTTGAAGGTAGCAACTGAAAAGGTTCACACATGTGGTTCGTACTTCCGGCTCAAATTGCAGTTAAAACTAAATGATCAATGTTTTTCGAAGAATTTCAAGAGATTAAAAGATACGCCGTGGCTCATTTCAAAGTAGAGCAAATTGTATTTCGAGAAAGATCAATACTTACTTCATCACTAGATTATGACGATTGAATAATAAAATTGCGTAACTATTTATATTTACATTGGTAATGTAAATAATCGATGGTATCGAATTATGAGCCAGGTATTATATGTGAATGTCTATACCTCTATCACTACAGAAATATATTTTTGTCGTCCAGCCGAGGAAGAAAATTATTATTAGGATACGAAACCCAAGAGAACAAGCGGAACTCAGGTTCATGTAACTTCCTTTCCTTTTGGACATGCTTCGCTGAGTCCCTTCCTCTCTCACAGATTGTATGACAGGGTGTCTCGCCGGAATGGCCACTCACATCAATTGCGATACGCGATCGCTCAAGTAAAACTATTAAGAAGTCCATTTCCATTTTACTTCTATTGTATTTTTTCCATCTCTTATACATTTCATTTCATTTCTTTTTATTTTATTTCATTTGCCTCTTGGTCAACACTGAAGTTGTCCATTTTTATCAAATCATGAAGACATGGCTGTCATCATGATATTCAATCATAGATAAAATGTTGTTGAGAAATTTTTCGACCAAGATAGGAAAAAGGTTTGATATCCATGTCATCATAGTGGTCAATATAAAGTAGAACATTGAAGAAATTATATAGATGGCACTCCCAGTCGGAGAGATTTTTCATTTTGATCTGATCGAAAAAAAATTGCTGCGTGATACAAGAAAGATCCTTTTCTACATCACTACATAATGGTCGAACGAAAATTCTCTTCATAAAAATTTATTCAACATTATTTATACCCAATACTTTCAAAAGTGGCGCGGTAAAGTTCCGCATGCGTACAATAATTTATTTTTTCCTTCTTCCACGCCCTCCGACTGAGTTATGATGCTATCTCTCGATTGTTGCAATCCTGGTGGTCACTATGCGAGTTTTCACAAGGGACTTGACAAACTCATCTTGCATTTCCGCACAACGCAAAAAAAAAGTATGGTCACAAATTATTATTGTCATTCGTATATGTATATCTGAATCTATACATGCACTTGTCTGTTAGACTGGCAAAATTTTTGTTGCCTTTTTCACATGATTACGTTAAACTAATTGACTTGACATTTTATGTTTTATTACATTTCAGTATCACTATCATTATACAATTCATATTATCGTCTTATATCATCATCGAACATATACAAATATAAATAACACAGTTTATGTATGTAACCATAAATACAAATTCTTTATTCATTCTCTTTCTTGTTCACATAGAAAATCACCTGTTGTTTCGTGCTGGATACAAACACAATCAATAATAGCGTGTGATTAGATATTATCCTTACGCAATTTTAACTCTTGATGAAAAGGAAAATAAATAGAAATGGAATATACGAACCTATTTAACTCACAAGAACTATTTAATATTGTTCGTTTAAAAGAGGTAGAAAACCACAGACTGTATAATTAACTATATAGTATTTAGTGAATTGATTATGAATTTGATGTGGGAAAATAATTCAATTTATAGATCGAATAATTCTTTACATTTTACAGATATAACATTCCAGTTTGAAGTCTCAATTATTCAAACAAAATGGAGCAAATTATTTCAATAAGCTGGCTGAACAAAATTCTTTTGATTGTGAGCTTGAGCAGTGCTGCATTGTGTTTAATAATGGAACAATGGATTGGTGTAACATCTTTGCCAATTTATATTCCATTGATATGGTCAGTAATTATTGTGTTGAGTTCAACATGGTTTAGTTTTATTATTTTACGTATGACTCTAAAGGCAACATCGCCAATGTACTTCGAACCAATTAACAAATTAATTCGTAAAAGATTACAAATTGAATTGACAATAAATGATATAGGAAACACAAGTGAAAGTATACCTGACGATAATGGTAATAAACAAAATCACAATACAAAACCGCACGTAAATTCCACACCAACTGATTCACCAAATTTCGAAGTTGATAAAATTTTGAGTGAAATTGGTGAGAGACTCATTGATAGTTGGTACCGCAGTATTAGCGATGACAAATTGTTTCGCGATAAATCTGATGAAATATTGAATAAGTTGATAACAAAAATTTGTATCAAAATATCGTCGATGAATGAATTGAGATTGGCACACAAACTCGCTGATGTATTGTTGCTGCACTTGAAAGAATATCGACAAGCATTACGTCGGGTTGAACGTAAAAAAGCCAAAGATATTGAAGATGCATATAGATATTTGCATCCAGGTTCACGAAGTACTTCAACATTGGAACACACCTTGCATCGTTTAGTTTCAATTATTGCACGAGAATTCCTACAATGGGAACTTACGAGTTCATTACCTTGTAAATTATTATTATCAGTATTAGCAAAAAGATTTCTGACCACATTGCAAGACTTTTCTCGACCTCAATGCATTCTTCAGAGACTGATTGCATTATTAGAAAAAATTGATGATAAATCGCAGATGGGGGATTCGAGAAATGGAACTGTCGCCAAAGGTTTGACGACGGGAATGACATCAGTTACCGCTGCAGTTATATCAAGACCATTGCCAAAACCAACTCTCGATATTGTTCCGATTGTGGAAATAACACCATCAAGTCACACAACAACATCCAAATCATCTAATCGCATTTCGTTGTGTCTGGATGGCTTGTCAACAATAGGCCATAAAGGTTTATGGGCTGATTTAAATGATGGTCCAGTTGATCTTGATGATGATGATGATCGAGCGTCTCCAGTTTATGAGGAACCTACCGATTTCGCTACCACTATCGCCCGATTAAGGAATTTATTACAGCAAAAATCAACAGCCACAACACCACTACATATTGAAGAAAAGTCGTACACAGTTTGTGATGGCAGCCAGTTTCTAAATTTAGCAATTCCCTGGACAGAATTCCACACATCTGCGGATGGATCACAGCAACTCCTTTATTGTATTCAGTTTGAAGACATTGAACAGCATGGTGAAGATATGTTTGAACCAACAACGGCAACTGTCCGACGACAATATAATGACTTTGTTCAATTACATACAAGTCTTGAGGAAATACCGGCATATGCTACAATAATATCTGAAATCCGTTTGCCGGATGGTGGTCGAATGGAGATGGAAACATATCTAAAAATGTTATGTGCACGATTGGCAAGCGAATCACCAGTTCAATTGCGACATTTTTTGAGACCTAGCAGTGGTGCAGGGAAAAAAGCCGATGCTGTTGCACCAAGATTGGATCGTTTTTTGGCCAAGACTGTTACGGGAGTTTTTAATACTTTGAGAACTGTTGTGCCAGGTTTCGAGATTGATCAAGAAGAGGATGCTTTACCTTTACCAACGTTGATGCCTCTATCAGATATTCCATGGCGCTTCATTGAAGACATAAAATCAAAAAGTCTGGCCAATGAATTACAAATGTTAGTCGCTGATCGGATAGATTATTGTTCAGTTGATACTGCTTACGAAGCCGTTGAATCTTCGGTTGAAGGCAGTAGTGGTGATGCGGAATTGCTTTCGCATTGGTGGGAGACGATAAATACACCGTATGATGAAGAACTCGAAGAGCTTGATATGAAATTAACAATGACTTGTGCTGGATTGGATTTAGTTTGCGAGATATTGGCGGGTATTAATAGTAATAGTACATTGAGACAAGAGGCGGTTGTCAGGTGGACGAAATTATTTCTAGGTAATGTCACTGAACCGTTGATTCACGAATATATCGCTCGCGTTATTCGATATTTCAGTACTGTTTCCATTTCATCAAAAATGCATGATGACAATTCTGAGGAATCGATTGACGTAATTGTGAATAAATTGACACGGCTCTTGTCTGACAGAATTCCAATCGATCTTAAACTAATTTTTGGGCATGATGATATTGATAAGATTGTTAAATTTTTATTGGGATCTTTAGTAACAAAAAAAGTTAACCTTGATTTAATGTTACAAATTGTGGATATTATCGTATCTGAATTATTAGCTGCAAATAGATCGGATCGTATCAGTTAAATATCGCAAAGGGGAGTAAAGAACAATAAGACGAAAAAATTATACCGAACTGAGATGCAGATATCAATGAAGAGATCGAAATATGTCTTAGTACCTGATTGCATGAGTTGGGGAGGAAGGAAAGTATTATTTTCTTGGTAAAGTATGGTACCATGAACTATTTATTTTGAGTCTGACTTGAAGTGCTGTCACTTTCGCTCCACCTCAACCATAATGCATTACTTTGTTAAGATTATGAATTATTTGTATTGTAATTTCTGTCAAATAAGTCGAACAAACGAATAATTTAATTTACATATGTATATTTGAGATGATTTTTGATGAAAAAAAACATTATATTAGATGTGTTCATAATGAGTCTCATGAATTATATCGTTGGAGTATAATCATCGTATTCAACTGAATAATGGAAATATCATGAAATACAGTACAATATGAGACTAAAATGATATAACATAATTCTTAGAATTACCACATAAGCCATTGAAATTGTTTATGAAAACTAATCCTTAGTAGCCGCTTCTGGTTGTGATTTTTTTTTTAAAAGTTGTGCCCTTCGAAAACAATTTTCTCATCAGTACGAACAAATACGACAAGATTCATATCTCTCATTCAATAGAAAAAAAATCAAGATGACTGAAAAATTACCTTAATTGTTGGTTAAAATCATCTTCGACATCATCATCATCCCAATTATCCTCCCACACGCTGATATCTTCATTGTCCTCGTCTTTTCCTGTCCAATCTAAATAAATGATGTACGTAAATTTTGAGGTTAAACAATCAAATTTCGAATATTGTCGATAATAAAACAAGTAAGATCCATACCTTCAGCGGGAAATTCTTCAAATTCATCATCTTCCTCTAATAACCCTAAATCAACTTTGGATTTGTCTTTGTTGTCTGCCATTTTGCAATAATTGATAACTATCAACAACTTTAATGTGAATATTCCGAATATGTTCTCAAAATATATAACTCAAATCTTTGCAACTGTCACGCTATAAACTGAATTTTCATCAAACGACGCAATTCATAACCGCCAAATTCACATTTTTCACACCCGCGAAATTCAAATTGGAATCAGACGCTACTTCGATAACATCCAAATCTGTTATTGATCAATTATTATTCCGCACATATTTTCCATCAAATTGGGCAACGAATGTTAATTTCACTATTTAAAATCGACAAATTTCATGCACATAACTCATTTGTAATAAAAAAAGGGGGAATTTAACATACAAAAGTCGAACTACTTGATGTTATTGATGGAAATTAACCTTTAAAACCTCACATAATGATAGATTTGATATGACGTCACGTCTTCGTGTGACATACCATTGCTACTTCCACCACACTCACACATCACGGTTTTGTGATGGTCAGAGTACAAAAACAATAATGTGTAGTGATAAGTCAAGAGTTCACGCAACGCGTAATTGATAATAAGAAATTGAAAAAAAAAAGAAAATTAATAACAAGAAAAACGGATTGACAATGTGATTTATATTTTTGTACATTTATTACAAATTATTGAATTGATGATTTACTAGAAAAAAGTAAGTTTCAATAAAAATACGAAAATACTCGTCGAAATATGACGGCGTTACCACTCCATTGAAGTTGAGTGTTTATAATAAAACACACGTCCCAGGTACCCCTTAGTTTCTAAAAAATATTTTGTGGCAAGTCATGCAGGATCGAGATTGCAAGTAATTATTTGCCAGAAAGATTGATTGAACAAATTTCAATTACCTTTTTTTCTCAAGCTTCAATTAATCGATCATTTCTTCGTTGTTTTTGTTTTTGATTTCTCTTCGAACAGCTGTGTAGACATAGAGAATTCAAGCATAAAGATACGAGTGAGAGGAAATCATGCATCAACCACGTACACCAAGAAAATATCCTGTATTCGTTTTTCCACAAAGTATCACATTTTATTTAGATGATCAATCGACACATAAACAAGTACTCACACTCTACAACCCCTATGAATTTCCAGTTAAATTTAAAGGTAAAGTATATGATAAATTCATTCCATATGCTTTTGAATATTCTGATGATGAAAATGTATTGAGCCTTCTCAGTTTGTTACTCGTCCACTTTTACTTTCAGTATTTAGTACTGCTCCAAATAAGTATAAAGTCGTTGATCCCGAAGGGACAATAAAACCACGATGTTGCGTAGATATTGTTGTGAGACACAACGCTCTCATAACGGCAAATTGCAATGTGACTGACAAATTTAGAATTCAAATGGAGGAGTATCCAACAAAACAGGTGAAGGAGATTGGAATAAAATAAATACATCATTACTACTGTAAAAGATATAACTTTTTATGGGGATGTTTTTTTGGAACTGTTCAGGTGATAGGGCGGAGAGATGTAGAGGCAAAATTGTTGGCTGTAACAAGCGACCCAGGAAGAGGAACTCCTGATCCTGATATGTTTCAGTTGCTTCCGACGAACGAAGACAAACAGCAAAGATCGTATTCTTTAGCACCTCAAACTAGGACAATTGATAGTACGTGGACTTAATTTGTTTCTCTATTGATATTTTTGGGGAAATTTATCAAGAAAAAAAAAAGTAGTTGCTCCCGCAAATTGCGCAAAAGATATATTTTCTTGTTTTGTCTGTTGGTATTAAAAAAACATCAATTGTACGGATATATATCGTGTCGGATTACAGAGAAGAAATTGGAGATATATCAAAGATCATCAAGCTCACGATTTAATTCCTATCGCGATAAATCAGTGGATATGAATATTTTTGACCGATCGAATCTCCATCGTACCCAATATGTTGTGGTGGACAAAGGTTAATGAGTTAGTATATTCTTTAGGAATTAGTTAAAGTATGAATTTGATCTACTTTTTTATCTTAGATTTTAACGTTAGAGAATAATTTTGATGGAATCACTGTCGTTTCTATTTTGTATCATCAAATAATGCAGTTCCACTCTACTTAGAATTTACATTCGTTTGGTGCGGGAATATTTGGTTAAGTCGACACAGATTAGAATAGGAATACAACGATTTTTATTTGATAATTTTGCAGGAGGTACTAATTATGTGGCACTCATTGCTGGAATCATTTGCATTATTGGATTACTTCTACCCACTGAAGGCGAACGAATTCAGAAAATACCTGAATACTTTCATCTATCCATGAATTTTAAACTAATATTCTCCTTCGTGTTAGGTAAGCCATAAAATGAAAATGTGTACTTATATGCTTTTCTTTTAGGGTCTGTAAATTTGTATCACAATCTCTGTTCATATATTTTTAGGTATGGTTACAATCATTATCCTGAGGTTGTAACGACTATTGAATGCATAATCGAATTGGGAAATGAGTGTAATTGAAATAGATAAAAACGCACAATTTTACGTAAGAATTTTTTTGAAGAAAACAAAAATAATGAACGCTCGTACATTTAATGACACACTATCTTGATGCTAGTCCATAAAGCTCACGCGCTTATGACACAGATTGAATGATATACTTTCTTTTTTGTTTCTTTTTCTGCATTTTAATATATACATACATAAAAATATAATACAGTATTTTTCATTGATCATGGGCGCTTGTTACTTTAATGACACATTAAACAGTGTGCTTCAAATGTTTTGTATATATATTAACTTGGAGAATTTTGATGCAGTTTCGTGGCATTTAGAAAATAGTGTTTCGCGCATTTCATATTTACTATGAATAATCGAATGAGTTAATCATGTTGTGAAATAGCGATGGAGCGCATATGATATTGGAATTGTAAAATTCGCGCGTCGAAATGAAGTACAAATTATTTTTCTTTTCCTCTTTTCATTGATGGTTCGTATTTTTCCTGATTGAAGGATACAAGAAATATATGTTTATTTATAAATGTACATTCGTCTTTTGACATCTTTATTTTCCTTTCGGTTGAACTGTATAATTTTTTTTTCAACTTTTTTAATTTTAAAAATTTTTTTGTGTAAACAATAATAGTGATGAACAAGTTCTTGGTTCCATCTTCTTCTCTGCGGTAATTCATAACAAATCTCTGAATTAATTTTTGGTTTTCATGAGATGAGACAGATAATTTTTGATCTCGTGAAAACATTTTGTTGTGCGCCGAACAATTTAGATCTTTTGCTTTCTTCGGACATTCGCAATTCTCTTGAATAATGCTTCAGTCTGTAATCGGGAGGACACGAAATTTATAATTCCATAAACAAATATATACAAACATATCAGTGTACAATTCGATTGATATGTACAAGATAGCATTACGTTTGAAATTGATTGGAAAATATTTCATTTCGGATGTATGAGTCACAATTATTTGTTATCTCAGAAAGTTGACTTAACGGCACCTTCACTTTGACTCTTGATGATGGGTGATTTGAGTCGATCATTGTGCGGTTTATAATCCATTAAAATATCGGCGGGCAATTGTAACACTCGCCGAAGTGTTTCTTTAATTCGACCTGTTGTTGCTGTATCTGATGATGTTTTATTCCACACACAAATTTTATCTTCCTGCAGACGTGGAAAAAAAATACAACGACAATATAATAAGACTATTCATTATGGAGTAGGATTATCACATGGAGAATTTGAGATTTATCTCACCCTTACCTGAAATCTTATAGATACTACAGCACCACATATTTCTTCACCCACCATAAATTGTTCACCCATCATGGCTAAAATAAGATTCTCCCAGCAACGATCTACTAAACCTTTCCTCAATGTGACCGCCCATCTGCCACCTGATCGATTAGCTACATCCTGAATGAAAAAATAACAGGATGAATTAATATAACCAAAATTTTACGATTAATCTATCCTAAAATACATGAGAAACAATTCTTTCTCATACTCACTTCCCACATTGGTTTTATGCCATTTTTGAAAAGATGAAAGTCTGCAGAGGCTAATAACTCCGATGGCCTCACTAGATGACTATAAATTGCCCAAAATTGTTCAACACTGGCAAATCTACCAATTAATTTTAAATTTTCAGCAAAACGTCTGTCGCTTTGTTTGCCAACTGATCTTCTGCTATACCATAATGCATAACCATACTGTAAACGATTCTCATTTGGACCTACTTCTATTGGTGGCTGGAAAAATAAGAATAAATATACATCTTCATAACTGTAGAACATATGAAATATTCCACGGTGAAAATAATCGATTAAATTTACAAACGAACTCGCGAATAATCAAATAAACAGAAATTTACCAGCCTGAGGGATTGATTGTTAGTGTCTTCATCGCCACTCTCATCACTCAATTTTGACCTAAAATCAGTTAATTTTCAATTGTTAAGCGACTAAACATCGATCAAAAATCCAATACACCCAATAAAATATTTCGAACTCTGCAATATTCTATGAACAAAATAATAATTATTCCGAAAATATTAATTTCATTTGCGAATATGGATCCCCCCACATCAGGACATAATATTGTGTTCCTAAATGTAAACAATTGTGTTCCACAACTGAGAATTAAACTCAGATATTTCAAAATGTGGTTATATATATTTGATCGAAAACCTAACCTTGAATTAACAAAGACCAAATAACTAAACGCGAAACAGCATGATTGTTGAGATGATAACTTACGTATCATTATGTTCTGACATCTCGACCAATTTATAAATATATGCTTATATTATCAATAAAATATAATTATAAACAATGTCTTTTAACAGGTACAAAATAATATAAAATCTCTTCTCGCAATGTTTTTCTTCTCTGTCTTTCTTTCACTCTCGTCAGCAACACACGCTGTATGGATACGATTCCATAGCGCCGTGTCTGTTTTCTTTTTGTTAGATCATCTAGGGATTTTAATTTTACATTCTCACAAGCATAAGGCGGAAATAAATGGACATTTTCATCACACACACTCGTATATATCGATGTATATATTCATATATCATAATTTTTTTATCAAAACATTACATATGAAAATATAAAAAAACTTCTATATAAATGATTAAGTTATATTTTAGATATCACATTGAAGTGTCGTTGCAGGCGTGACATTATTTCATTACGTTGATACATCACTTCTTTGTAACAGAGCATCGAGAAAGCAATTGGACACTCGTACTCTACGCGTTCGATGCATTTCGTATCAGCTCCAACGTCAGAAAATCTGAATTGTGATGATGAGTTGACTGTAAAGAACAAATGAAATCATTAATTTCATAATTTTTCTATTTCACTTGAACCTTCTCTGTAGTTTTGTGATGTTCCAGTTTACCGCAATCAAAATTTGTCATGAAACAAGTTTTATGTTCAGAACTGATGAGGAAATCATCACCATCAGGTCTGATAGAGTAGTGTCCGTGTGCAGTATTCTCTATTGCTGGGAGATGACTTAAATGTTCTGTATAATGGACTGAATATTTCCAGTGATCTAGATTACCGCTTTCCTCAATAATATCGAATTTCTTTCTGTAATTAAATGATTGGTTAATGAATAATTCAATTGGATTCCGATACAAAAAAGTGCGGACTTTTATCAAATATTCTCACATTGTTGGATTCAACTTCATCATGTTACTGAAATCCGCCACGAATTCCCACACTTGTTCAGATTTCGTATTTTTTATTGTTACCTCTGCAACGACTGTATAAACTCGTTTGTGAATGAATAAAGTATAAATTCCCAAAATTCCTAATGCAATGTAGACAATACTTCGTAGTTTCCATTTTAATGGATTGTAACTCATTTCTGTGAAAATGTTGATAAAGAAAAAAATTATCTTCATACAATTCAAAATGGCAAAAAAATTGAAGAGCCGCACTGTATTATATTTTTAATTTTGAATTTAAATCCTTCTGAGTAATGGATCTAGCACTCAATTCTCGTACTTGACAAAATGCGGTAAAACGTCGTGGCTCTTGCGCAGATACAGACTGATGAAGCTTCAACGGAGAGCTAAAATTCCAGAGAGATTGTGACCTCCATAATATATTTCCGTTCCACGTTATCTGGATGTCTCATCGACAGAATTCATTTGATGATGGTGGTAAATGTATAGGAAGAATGATAAATATACAAAACAGCCACATGTGTTTTAAAGAACATCGGTGGTGTATCTTAATGTATTTCACAGGACATTATTACGCAAGCGCAAAGCGCTACGATTCAAATTTGAGCTCACAAAAATACAGCCAATGGAGAATAAACATCGCATCTCATTCTTATATCCAATTCATTTTATACAAAATAGTAACAACCGAAGCAATGTAACATATTTTCGAATTTCATCTCATTCGAATACAGATTTTAGAACCTACTTATAAGCATATAATAAATAATTCAATATTATGTTCATTGTTTTTGGTAACAATTTGAAATGTTAAGCACTATCTTGAGTGGAACTTGGACATTCCTGCCCACTCTCCTTATTCAATTGTTTTTTAACATGCCTCGGCAACAGTTCCATTATCGCATTTTGCATAGACATCGGCTTGAGATGAATAATCCGAATCAAACCATTCTGATAGCCAACACCAAGCCACAAGTAACTCCAAGCGTTAGGATTCCACGATATCTGTTTGAAACATTATGGTTACAAATTGGAATTCGGTTTTTTCTTACAATAAGAGTATGAAGATAATTATTTTCTTGAATTGTTATTTACCCTATTGATAGATGTGAAATTATATTGTTCTACTGGGACCATCTTCATCGTTGCTGAATTCAACGGACTTTTTCGATTCGACTTTCCCATCATCTTCTTCTTCAAATTCTGAAAACAATAATATTCATCATTGAAAAAAAGTCCGAACAAACTACAAAGTATAAATAGAACATAGACATCCTCTTTTCAACAAAACAATATTATAAACTCACATCAATATCATTATGAAATACCAATCCGAAACGTCGACTGCATTCTTCATATGTTTCTGGCATATAAACATATTCTTTCAGTTTGCATTTCTTGTCATTCTTTCCTTCTATTTTCTCAGATTTTTCTGGGGATTTTTTTTCAAAATCTACAACTTCGACGCTTGAAACTAACCATCTTTTCCGATTCAGTTTTTCTCGTTCCAAATCACGAAGGTAAAACATTTGAAGAGGAAATATTGCGACTAGTTCTCCTGCGGAAGTTCCATGAGAAATCCCATTTGCATAATCAGATGCAGCTAGGCCAAAACATGGCGAATTTGTAGGTAGCAATGGAAACGCTTTATTGTATGATTCTCTTAAACCAATCATATATGATGTGGTGTGCCTACACCCGAAAACATCATCATATGCTGCTATAATATTTGGCCAATGTGTCATCCAAGTACTATTTACCGTCATTCCTTTATTAAAAACTGATGCCACACAATTACTAAGATCTTCTAAATCCCAAAATTTTGCAGATCTATCAACACTAACTGTTGCTAAAAATCTTCGACCTCGTAATGGAATAATAGTTATACCACTAACTGTTTGGGTATGAGCAAAAAAATGTCGATAACTGGTGATGCAAAGCGTGGAATTATTTTTAGTGACCAGGAGCGGAGATTTAGTCGATAAGTCCCATAATGCTACATATCCATTTGTAAAACCCGCAGCAATTATATCGTGGCCATCCGTTTTGCTCCAACTCAATGTTGTACACTGCCAGTTAATGTCCTCTTTTTCGTGATATAACTGATTAAATTGCAATGTAACGACAGGATCAGTTTTATAAATTGGAAACTGACTTTCATCAGTCTTTTTGAAATTTAATGTTTCAGGGAATGTTATTGAATAGATATGGACGCAACCATCAGAAGCAGCAATTGCTAATAAACCCATTCGAGGACTAGAATCCCTTTTTCCATCATCAGTTGTTGCACACGAGTTTTCATATGTTCCTGATGGGCACCATTCCATACACCAAATTGTTCCTTTCTCATGTGCAATTGCATAGACTAACTGCGGATTTTGTGGAGTATGTGATAATGAATGATTCAAATCGCCCAAATTCCATATTTGAATAATGTTCTTGAACTTATATGATTTCCCTGCAGCAAAGCTATCTTCCATTTTTGAATGTGTACTAACTGCCATATATTGATTGACATTCTGAGAGTATAATATCGTAGGAATCGGTAACCAGGCCATCGACCAAACTGGACCACCAACGAAAAACGTCGGGAATCCATCCACCACTGACGATTCGAAACGATTCCAAGTTTTCCATTTGATATTTGCAATTTTTTTTTCAATTTCTTCGGATTTTACGACAGGATCTTTCAAATAATGCATTCGCATCGATACTGTTAACTCTGGTAAATAATTTTTCGCATCATCATTTGATAATAATGTAGATTCATTTGGTTTGAAATCTTTGAACACTAATGAACAATAATTATCGTATTCGAATTTCAAGGTCCAACGTAAAGCCGAAATGAACGTCATTTTCGGATTTCCTTCGTAATGAGAACTTTCGTTTTGTAAAAATGCGATTCGATTTTCACGCTTGAATGTTTTCTCGGGTTGTGTTATTTGCGCAGAAGTAAGTTTTCGATGATGCGGTAGTTTACTCAATATTTCGCCATCATCACTTTCATCGCTGGATTCACTAGCAAGAAAATCTGAGTCTTCTCCTCCTTTTATTTCATTTGCATGTTGTTCTTTTACATGTTTCTCCATATCTTTCATTGCTATCGAGATATATTTACAAATTTTACACGTAAATGCAGAACTAGGTGTGAATTTACAATTGTTATAATGCTCATAGATTTCATTGAGTGATGAAGTGGAAAATGTACATCCTGGCTGTTGACATTGCGCAGATTCCTCAGCGGCAATCTTTTTCATCCATGTGCTTTTCCATGCAGACGGAATGGAATTCTTTTTATGAGATTGTTCAATCAAATTTTTGATATTACTCTCGGCTTTTCTGAGCTTCTTGGCTACCGGTTCTTCATCATTCACAAGCGCAGTGAACTCAGAGATCTTGGTCGCTGCTCTTTCCGCTGCTTTACGTTTTCGACCACCTTCTACCTCGCCATTATTCGAAAGCGATTGAAGAATTTCTTTATTTCGGTTCTCCATATTGCGATGCATTCGTTCATGAAAATCTTGAGATGATGGCATGAATACACCACCACATTGTGGACAAATCCATTTCATGGCGTCCCGCTCATCATCAGTTTTACCACAAAATTTATAATGCGATATGAAACCAAATACGCTTTTTTTCGTAACTAAACATTTGTCACATATAAGTGAACCTTTTTTACGTTTATGGGCAGCCGTCAAAACACTACGCCAAAGTTTCTCATCATTCTCGAAATCTGGCACTGGATCACCTTCAAGCCAACCCATGTTATTGTGTTTAGATAAATTGTGATTGGTCCATTTTTCTTTGGTCATCTTTTCGGTACAGCGACCGCATATAATTTCAATACTGTTCGATTTTTCGTCATTCGCTTCACTTTTTTTTTGTTTACTATTTGATTCTACTGCTCTCGGTGTGTAAGTTGTATCAACGGCACTTGTCGAATGTTTACCGCGTCTTCGTCCCTTATTTCCTCCTCGTCTTCGTCTGTGTGTGCGTTTGTCAATATCTTCATCCTCGAATTCCTCAGGATTCGATTCTTCATCACTCAACTTTTTTTCAATTGCTGTACCTCTTTTTATCCTTCTGGACCGACCAAGTTCCGGAGTCGCGGAATCCATATCAATGCCGTTTGTCTCGAGTGTTGTGAATGATTCATCTTGTGACTTTTGACTGAACGAATTCGATTCCGTCAACTCATCAACAACACGCTTTTTGGGAGGTCTGCCGCGTTTTTTCACAGGATTTACAATTGATTTTTGGGTGTCTGAATTATCCTGCTTGTGTTCACTTTCTTGAGCCAGTTCAGCGTGTTGTTCTCCATTGCTCGTCTTTCCTTCAGTCTTTCCAACTTTTTTTATCCTCTCTGTATGATTGAAATTCTTGGTAATTTCATTGTCACCACTACCATTGGTTATTCGCTCCGTCGAAGACTTGTCAAGATTTTGTTTTACCGGATCCGATTGTGGCGATTGATGAGTGACTAAATCTTTTTGCGGTCTCCTACTTGCTTTTTTAATCGTTTGACTTTCTGCTGCTGGGATTGGCTTCAGTACTTGAGTAATTTCAACGTTCTCATGTACATTGTTCTTTTCGTTATTACCTTCAATTTTGTCATCGCTATTGTTCATATTGACATTTCCAATTTTTGATTGATTTTTTTTAGGTTTTGCCATTTTATTTTCAGGTTTGTTAATGGCCCGGGATGTATTTGATGGAGAATGATTGAGCGCTGGTGGAAGTAATTGCGAACTACAATCACTTCCAATTTTATTAATATCAATTGTGGGTGCAACAACTGTTTGGTGATGTTTCTTATTCCTTTTGCGCACAGTGTCTGATGTCATGACTCTATCAGGCACTTGAACTTTGGTTCTGATCTTTTCTGCGGTTTCCAGTGAATTTTTTACATTTTCGATTATTTTTCCCACTTTATTCTGACTATTATTCGGGTTTTTAGATCGATTCGCTTGCGAATCCTTCATAACATCCATATTAGATCGTTCCACATTGTTCAGCTCTCCGCTTTTTTTATCGCGACCATTAGAAATGCAGTCATCAAACACTTTGGGTTTTGAACTGCGTCGGTGTACTCTGGGTGTTAGTTTTTTCGCCTCAACATCAACTTTGACGTCAGACTGACGTTCAGACAGCGTTAAGTTCTCATTCTGTGTGACGTTATCCCGCTCTACTGCAACTGGCGATGGTAATTCTTTTTCTACATTATTTTTAGATCCCTGAAGTTTGTTGATACTTTGTCGCTTTTTTATTCGGGATGTATTGGCATGCGATGATGGCGAGGTAGGCTCCAATGGACTTGCAAATTCGTTTTCCAATAAGGCAACTTGGTTTTTTTTTACTTCACTTATCTTTCTAGTATTTCTACCTCCTTCGACTATTTGATTCTGGTGTGTTTGAAAAGTAGTTGATGTTGAAATCTTTTTGTTAAACTGTTCTTTGACCTTGGGTTGCGAGATCTCATCTGTTAAAATTATTTCAGAACTGCATTGCGCTGATTTATTACGTGGATGAGTTTTGAGATCTGACGACGATCTTCTTCCTTCAGATGTAACTTTTTCAGGCGAAAATTTGGCTACAGATATTTTTTCACTCTGTAAATCGTCAGAAATTTGACGACTGGTATGATTTCTAGTAGATTTCGTTGATTGAGCATTCCCAGGAGTTTCCCGAGCAGTGTCTAAAGTATGAGAGAAAATATTATGCTCAGAAATAATCCGTGGTTGTCCCTGTACAATTTTACTTTTTGATTCTATTCTTTGGGTTACCGATGATTTGTGTCCTCCTGCTTTTTTTTTAACAGTCTCTTGTAATCCCCGATTTACACCTATATTTCCTTCTGAATTATAACTTCCAACGCGTTGTTTTGATGAATCAGTAGATTCCAACACTTTTTGCATAATAATCTTTTTCACACTATTTTGGATTTTTATCGGCGATACAGTACCAATCTGATCGTCTGTCCTCGGTTCTGATTGACATAGTTTCACTGTATCGGTAACCCTAACTCGGTTCAATTCATCAGGTGTCAAGATGATGAGTTTACCATTTTTACCCTTACCTCGAATTGCCATTTTTCCATTAGATTCATTACGAGTAGTAACATTCTGTGGCATAGTGCCTTTTTTTCAATCTGAAAACGACAAAATTGTATCAATTACAAAGTGAATAAATTGGAAATATAACAATGAACGTTTTCATCATAGCAGACTGTATAATCACCTTCAACTTCTGCACAAAATCAAAATTAGATAGAATGAATATCAACAATCAACTAAGGACAATGAAACATGATGCAGTCGTTGAGTACAATAAAATTGTCACCATGAAGATTTGATCGTAGAACCAATGAGATGATAGTCATTTCATTAGACACGATGCCAAAACGTGACAAACGGCATCAATGTTCATTTATTGAAAGCGTGCAATCTTATAGGAATTTGAGGGCTGACTTATTTCGTATGGGAAAGGTCTTATACACACAACCTAGATGTTCGTCCTATAATAAAATTCAGATGAACAATGGCGACACACGTGGGAGACGCCATACTTTTCGTCACGTGATCGTAACGTGATTGGCCAAACAATCGTAATGTTGATTAGTAGAATGCAATTCTTACAATATATATGCAGATATTGGAAGTACGAATGTTCCTAATTTTTTTCTTATAAATCTTTGGATTCTGATTTTTATTAATCATTTGTTTATCCGCTTATCGTGAATCGTAATTGTTTGCCCTTCTGTTATTCATTCGATCAATATATATAGTCTTTAGGTAATTACTCAACTGCAGGTTATAGGATTTTTGTTTGTAACTATTATCACCCAACTATTTATTAACAATTGTTTTATAATAAATTGCGTATGTTTGGTCACAAAGTTCTTTTCTTATAGCAATTAGTCATTTCTGATTAGTTGAATTTCCATGCACAACACTCAAGCAGCGCATGCGCATATTGTTGCGATTACGTGCGTACTAATCATCAAAATAATTGTACGAGAATCACAAATTGCTGAAATCAGGATCGTCTTCAACTATGATTTATCTATCAAGTTAACTTCCCTCGTTTCATTTGAGTTTACTTTCGATGTAAGAATGCTGAAATTGTTTATAAATAAATGACAATTCTCTATGTGACGAAGTATGTTTTGTTTTTATTCATCCAAGTACAATATAATTTACACCATTCGCCTCAACAATTCGTTTATCTTGTCTTCGCGATTACCGAAGTCACCGCCCTCAACATAGTGATTGGTCTTCTTACGCCACCCACCAGTTGGTGTGTTAAGCTGAAATAGATTATTAATTAGTATTATTAATGGTTACTAATAGAAATATAAACAGTGAAATATTACAGAAAATGAAATTTTTAATGTTTAAGATTTTACACAAGTCCTACAAATATATCATTTGACGATTGGAAAATCTCGTATTATTTTGTGACATAGTAGGAGGTAATAAAATATCGTGAATTGTCATCACCATGCCTATGTCAAATTTAATTCTACGAAATAATTGATGAATATTTTTCATTACCTTGAATGGCCAGAGGAAATTGCTGGCATACTTGAATTTAGAGCCCACAGTGAATATTTCATGAATTAAATCCTCAGTACAAATGAGACCGGCACGTCCTGGAAAATAACAAAATCAATGGATTGATGAATCAATATGCATATTTATAAATGAATCCAATTTTCACCAATCGTTAACCACAAAACAAACAGCAGATTCACTTACCCAATTTACTTTCAATGATGGAGTTGCTGGTGATTGGAATTCGTTGACGATCAATCTTGGCAAAACCACGTTTGTAGATCAATTCACGAACAGACTTCAAATTTGGATAGCCCCAGGTGATGTAAGGCTCAATGATACGAAGCATATTAATAGTAGCTTTGTTCAATTTTACAAAGACACCATTGTTGATCTGTTTCAGTCTGAAAAGCTGGAGGATCTTTCGTACTTTTGGAGCAACTTGATTCACACTGTCAATCAAAAAGAAATATATTAATAAATTTGCCTGCAGATCAAAACCATATAAATTCAGGAACATGTGAGAAAAAATAGTTCCATTTATATCTCTTGTTTTGTATTGTCTTACCCACGAATACGAATGACGAATGCAAGACGAGCTTCACCCGGAATGTAGTAGTTTCCACGATTCTTGGCTTGCCTTTTCAGTCTGATTTCGTCTCGTTCTTTCAATCGGTATTCTTTTACATATTGTTCAGCACGCTTGAAGATTTCTTTCCTCTTCTTGTAATGTGCTGCACGGGCCTGATATCAAATGAATTGTATGAGTCATTTGATTATAAATTGAACGAATATTCGATCAATGAGTGATCAATCCAAATATGAAATACCTTGATGGAGACTTGGAGACGTGCAACTCTTGCGGTTTCACGGCGCTTCCTCCTTTTCAGGACGGATTCCGGTACCGCTGGTAGTTTTGTTGGTGGTGCAGCAGCATTTTTCTTCTGTCTGTATAGCAACAAAGAGAATTTTACTTATGTTTGCATTTTTCATGATTGATGGTCAACTCCTAATCAGCCGGAATAATATTGAAGCATTGACGTATTCTAGGTTATGTTTTTCAGGAATGTCATTGTGTGCACTAACAACAATTGAGATAATTTAAAACAAAGTCATCGTGAATTTCAGCTTTGAAAAAAATTTAGCCCTCAATTTGATGTATTCAATATATCAGTAATCATAAATTGGGTTCCGTCTTGGCTTTTAGTATAACAAGGAAATAGGCAATGCATCGCGTTGAATTGGTACAACATTCCGTCTTTTAATATCACTCATTTATTCAATTAAACCAAAAACTACACATTATCACATATCCAGTAGATTTTCGCGAATCATTCAATGACATTTCTAATCAATAATTAATCATTAAACCGCCGATGTTTAAAGATTTTATATTGGAGAATCGGAATTACTTACGCGTCCGCCATCCTTCCTTTTGGCTAAAGAACGTTCGCAGCAATTTGCGGCCAAGTTCATGTTATTCAAATTTCATAGAACATGAAGGTGTGCACTCATTGTAGCGCCACCTATGCATCTAATTGAATCAAATCAATCATTCTGAAGATGGCAGGGTAGACGAGCCAGACCTCTAAGGTAAAAAAAGGTCCCCGCAATTTATAATTTCAGCATCAAATAATTATCGTACAGTTCTATTTCGATCTTTACTCCTTAAAAATTCTCATGAGGATATCATGGCGTCATGAAAAAATAGGACGCCCAAGGAATTGAATTTGAATTTGGCGCGACAACAACTCTCCGCTGAGTGCACTCTGGTGGATGAATCCAGCGATTTGGATTCCCCTCCAAAATATTCTCCACGTGGTGATGCATTGTGAATACAGCTTCAAATCACCCCTAAACACGAAGTGCGACATCGAAGTATCGAACTACGAATTTGCATAGTGCCGCGCGTCTTTGCTCAGGAAAAGATTGCATTCATCTGCGGAAAATCACACGATTTGAAAGAAAAGAGGCAGATCGAATAGGTTTCATTGTTCTGTTAGTTCTTTGATCGCAGATATGAGGAGGAATTTCACGTGCCGCACTGAAATAAATAACCTTTTGACACATCCTCAACAACAAATAATGAGTGATAGTGATGATGATTCGCCGCAATTGTGTACATCGACACTCGATGTACTTCAGGAGTTTTACAAAGAACGTGAAGAACAAGAGCAGAAAATAACTGAAGCATTGAATAATGAACACCCTAGTGAAATGCCTGATGTTAATTTTCAAGAAGATTGGGTAAGCATCTCAATGCATGTTCTCTAATTTTGTTGTAGTGTGATTATTTATTATTGATATTCCAGACTTTTGTTATAGCAATTGAGTCAATTCTGGTACGACGATGAAACTGTCAATAAAATAGTTGATGGTGCTTTGAAAGCCACAGGTAACAATGGGAAAATTGCTCTCATTTCGTGTCCAACATTGTACAAAATGTTGAAGGAAAAAGCCGGTGATAGACAAGGTACAGACAATTTATATACTGATATTAGATTCAACGAATATTGTGAGAAAATTATGCTTTATAAATTGATATTTTTCTACTTTCTTTTGGTGTATAATTACAGTCAAATTATTTGAATACGACACACGATTTGCAATTTATGGATCGGATTTTATTCATTATGATTATAAATCACCATTGGCGATACCAAGGGAAATGTCAAGTGATTTTGATCTTGTGATTGCTGATCCACCGTTTCTATCTGATGAATGTCTTACGAAAACAGCTGTGACGATTAAATTTTTGTCCAAAAAGAATATTCTACTTTGCACGGGTAACAATATAACTCTTATAAGTTATACTCTTGTATTTTACATTTAACATTGATAATTCTGTATTTATTTACAGGCGCAATAATGGGTGAGTTAGCTGAGAAACTTCTAGAATTAAAAAAATGTGAATTTGAACCACATCATAAGAACAATCTCGCGAATGAATTTTGGTGTTATGCCAATTTTTCATTCGACAGCTTATTGAAATAATAGAATGATACTTGGAAAAGAAAGATGATTTTTTAGTTTTATAACTTTGAACCTGAAGACATATGATAGTTTCGAACAAGTTCAACAGCATATTTAGCTGTGCCCGGTGCAGTGGTGACACCGTATCCACCATGTCCGTAGTTGTGGACCACCTAAAAGTCGAAACAAACAAAAATTAGATGAACGAAATTCGTACGTTCAACGAGGTGAATAATTCATCAACCTACAATTGCTTTACGGCGATCATTGGAAATTCTTTCAATTTCCACTCGCACACCAGAATCTCTATGTGGTCTCAATCCAACTCTGTGTTCAAGCGTCACTGCTTTTTTCAATGACGGTATCAAATTTTCACAACGGTCACGAATCGATTTAACATCGTGCGGGCAAACTTCCATTCTTGATGATTCGAAGTTTCGTGTCCCACCAAGTGTGCATGAACCATCTAGTCCAGGGATGATATATGTGTCCAATTCATCATAATAAGTTTTTGTCACCCACGGTGCATGAACTCTTGTAATTTGTCCCCGAATCGGAACCACTTTTTTATCATTGCACAATTGTCTAGCTCCTAATCCCGAACAGTTAATTATAAAATTGTGATCATCCACTAATTCTTTCAAGCTCGTCAAATGTTTTACTGTCAACTTCGTGCCATTTTCTTTCAACCTGGATATGCATAATATGGAGTTTGATTCCCTATTTGTATTGCAGTTATGTTACAAAGACATACTATTCCAATCCCACTCACTTATTTCTTGCCCATGGTAGATGAAACTTGGTTTGAATGGTTAGTGTCTCAAAATACGAACCATATTTCCACTTTCCACCAACCGAATCCAATTCGTCTTTAGTCACTCGTCTATAGACTGGCACAACAGCTTCCATCAAACGGCTCTGAACATTTAGCGATAAGATTTCGAATTAAAACTTAAAAAATAACAGTCAATATCAATATTTATTTAATTCAATAGTTTTAACATACTCTGACCACATCTGGTGATGAATTGGCGAACATATAAGTAGCAGATGGACCCACGCCACAATGAATTGGTTCATTATTTTTACTAATATCAGAATAGTACTCGAACGAATTTTTAATCCATTGGTTCGTTATTTTTTCATTAGGCCCAGTAAAACTATGACCTACTCTAAACAAACCTGCGGCGACATAACTAACAATGTCGTTATCGTAACTTGTAGCGAATACACTGACATTACAATTTTTCACATGAGAGTTCAATTGTAATGCAGTTGTTAATCCAACAATTCCACCGCCAACAATTGCAACATTCATTTTGAGACAAATAGAGAAATCTTACGAAGTATTATACGAGACTGAATGTGATAGCTGCACTATTGGATTTATCGCACTTGCAACTCTTGATTATAAGTTTGGTTTAAAACATTACAAAGTCACTTCGGGCGTCAACAATCATCACATGACAAATTAATATCATACACTTATTAAGTACCGTGGGTAAGTGTACGGTTGCATTGTGGGTTGGAGAAAAAAAATTGTCCATAGATAAATATTTTTTGATTAGATTTTTTAGGTCACGCAAATAAATACGAGCGCTGATAATTAATCAGTGCTTTTCGCCCGCGATACTATTGGATCTTTACTGCAGTAAACCATATATTAATATCTGCCTTCTTAAGTGTCTTCTCAAAATATACTCTTGTACGTTCAGTGCGCTCTGATAACAAAACGATACATATGCGAAATGTATTGTATGGTCAGAAATGCGCTTGAGTGGGATCGTGGACAATTGTTAGTCATGTATATTCATATAAGCACACAGAGGCGTTAATTCATCATATTCTATCATATTACTACAATTGAAACACACAAGCTTGGTCCAAAGGTTCAATCGTACCTTTTATTCATCCAACAAAGGATAACAAAATTAATATTCAATTCACGATGACACGAAATATTGTGTACATTTTTAGAACAGAATAAAATCAAATATGTTCACGCATTTTGAAGCCCCCACAACATTCAGCGTCACAAACGAGATCTTGAAAAAAAAAAAGAAAAACCGAGGTGCACATATATATACGCATGTTTATTACATGTATATATGAATACATGGAATAAACCGGCATGGTTGTGTTCATGTTATGTATAAACTCTGAAATTCATATTTATGATATGATTTCATTAACGATGAAAAATAATAATTTAAACAATAACATCAGCAACATTTGAATATACATAGAGTATGCTGTACATTATTAATTATTATTTTGTATCATAAATTATTTTAGAATGAAATGAAAGAGGCATTATATATAAACAAAATGATAATAATAGCACTATATATATATTGTATATTAATCATTATATTAAGTAACAGTAAGAGTAATAGTAAGTAATAATATTTAATGATAGACAATCCGGTACGGATTTTAATGAATATGCAACTCTGGTCGACGTATTGTGGATTTTTATACCCAGTTTTATTAAGATCTGCAATTCTCAGCATTACCACATGGTTTCTTCCCAATATTTTGTTTTTTTATGGAGGAAAAATTGTTTCTGAAAGAAAAAAACTTCGTCGATTGCACCGAGAGTTATTGAAACGTGGATTTCAAGTCCCGGACTCTTGTGGAATATATCATCCGCGTGTTACAGTCGCACGTGTTACCAAATACTGCTGGCGAAAGAGTAATCAATTATAGTAATATTTTTGTAAAATATATATTTATATATATATATTCGTTTATATTTGTATTGTTCATGCTTGTTTTGGATGTGGTGCAGGCGTGGCATTTGGACTGGATCTGAAGCAGGACAGCAAAAAACCTGTATACATCGCAAACACAATGATAATTGCTACCAGCATATACATATAGATGTTAAGCTCTGGCTGGCGGAACCTATTTTTCCTAAGCCATTCAAGAACTTCTTCTTCTTTATGAAGATCGCCTGTAGTCAAATTATTTTTGTTTCAATAATTATTTCAGGAAAGAATTAGATTTAGGGTATAACATTATGATATATTTACCTCGATAGATACTGGGGAATCGTTTTCGGAAATATACAATGGCCGGGAGTTTAGTAACACCCCATTTTCTCGCATAACGTGGATCCGCCATTTTCACAAATGTTATATCTAAGTTGTCTGTTTCACCATCGATCTTCTCTAATTTTCTGTCGACCTCTTCGCTTTCTTTATTATTATGCTCATCTGTGAAAGAAATTGAAGTTTATTTTCATGATTAATTTACACATTCTCTTGAATGTCGTTTTGTCTTGAATCAATATTGATGTAAATATAGTTTCTATATTTTCCAACGTGTCTTTTCAATTTTCATTGCAGGCAGAATGAAACTCACAGAAAAAAACGGTGAGAAATTCATTTTCGTCGAGTAATTTATCGAGCATTTTACGATTGACTTCCTCAATTTCATTCTGAATTTCAAATACATCCTGGGATGTTAACCATGCTAGGATTCTGTCTTCTTGTGTGAGATCACCATCATACACAAGTGGAGTTTTCTTTCTGAAATATATCAACGCTGGGAGATTTATGATATTGTATTTCTCAGCTGCTTCAGGACTTGAAATTTTCACAAAATCAATGCCAAACAAATCAGCTTCGCCATCAATTTTTTCCAAGGCTTCCATTATTTCATCGCAATCAGTGCATCCTTCATCATCTTTTCGATTAATGAGCCATAGAAAAAATACTCGTATTAATTAGAATACTCTCTGAGACATAAATATATAAGAAAGAAAATCTTACAGAAAAATACAGCCAGAAATGGTGATTCGTCCAAAAGACGTTCAAGCATTCTCTCATTAACAGATTCAATTTCATCTGCTAATTCTCGATTATCATCATCAATTAACCATTCAAGTACCGACTGTTCACTCTGTAAATCACCTGAAAATTCATTTAAACATCTGTAAAGCGGTTGTTACTCTGACCATTGAACGGGGGAAAGTGCAGAATGAATCATTTTGTCACATTATCATTGCGAAAAAAAAATCAGAATACGAAAAGATAGCGACAATAATTAATGTGCCAAGATAAGACTCGTTTCAACACTCGATTAGTTGCATGTGTTTTTTTTTTTTCAACAGAGTTCGAAACGTTGAATCTCTGTAACGGTCAGCGTTACCCCGATTGGCCCAGAGCAATCCTACTTTACAGTATCATTAATTAAATATAAGAGAAAATATTTAATATCCAGTTAACGATTTCTCATACCTTCATATAGGAGAGGATTCCCATTCCTGAAGTATACCAATGCAGGGAAAGTCTTGATAGAATATCTCTTGGCCAATTGCGGATCGTGAATTTTCACCATATGAATTCCAAATACATCGCATTCGTCATCTATTCGCTCAAGTTCTTCCAATATTTCATCACATATGTGGCAATTGGTTTTATCTACATTAAATCGTCAGGTCCGGAACATTTCCAATTGGATATTGTTCAAATGATAAATGACAGAGCTATACGATTTTATACTCACAAAAGTAGACAGCAAGATATTGTGTATCCTCAACAGACGCTTCTAGCATCACCCGAGTTATTAATTCAATTCTGTCTTCTGTTCTTTGTGTTATAAGCCATTGTAGAACTTCCTCTTCTTCTGCTAAATCACCTGGGAAAACATTGGGCGTCTGCGATTCAAAGTAGACCAATACTGGAAAGTCTGTTACACCGTAATCTTCAGCAATTTTGAAGTCCTGTACAGAAAAAAAAAACAAATGAAGGATTTTTTTTCTTAACTTTCATCTATAAAAGTTTATGAGATACATAATGAATGTCCAACATAAGTTGAATAATTGGATGTTTCAAAATATTCATCCAGAGAAAAAAATCATTCACTCACTTGTGTTTTAACAAAAGTGATACCATGTCGATCACAATCATCATCAATATTCTCCAATTCTTCAAGTATCCCGGCGCATTGCTCACACTCGTCGCTGTCTGTGAAGAGACTCGTAAATTAAAGCTGTTCAGAACATGATTTGATTCAGTCAAGCATAACAAAATAAAAAAAAATGCATAAACAAGAAGCAAGGGCTAACATGTTGCCAATTTCTTTTTTTCTTTCGTTCTTTGTCTAGTGTATAGGGCTCGTATTCATTCTTATTGACTAATGGAGATGAGGAGATAGAAAAATAAATGAATAAACATACATGGATGAGGCATGCAAATAACATCATATTGGTCTAAGAAACAAAAATAAAATGAAACAATTATTGTTAGGATGCACAAACGGAATGCATTGTGGACAAGTTCTCATATGTAGTGTCTTCTCTTGCAAGTGTTGAGTTTGTTTGCAATAACAGTAACATGGACATTTTCTTTATAGCCTCTAGTCATTATGATTGGGGAAGATAAACAAAGACTATAATTCTGCATATTTTTCGTAAAAAACAAATAAGCTAAATATGAAAAATTAAAAATATCAGTCATGACTGGGTCGTATTTTTTCTCTTTTTTAATTATGGTACCATCAACTTCTTCAGCAACTTCGCCCTGTTCGGCATTCCTCTGCTCCTGATGCTTGTGACGCATCTGCTTGCGGAACGCTTTTGAATGGCACATGTCGCAAAGCGTTCTGTTCCCTACGGCAGCATTATTAGTTCACGTCAGCTCGAGAAAGAAGGAAAATGAAAGGATGGAGAAGACGGACATAAAATAGGAAGACGACAGAAATAATAAGAGTAAGAGAGTCGAATAGAAACTTGAGAGTGAGACAAAGGCGTGATTAGCAAACACATTTGCATGCGGCAAGCGGAAGCGTTTTAGAACTTTTGAGTGTTTTTTTCAATTCAATTTTAATTTCTTTTTTCATTAATTATTAAATAGATTTTTCTTTAAAACTCATTGTTCGGTTGGGTCGGAATAATCGTCGCTTCTTTCCATAACGACAGGATATCACCGAGGGAGGGATTATTCTGTCACGTTTAGACTCACAGAAATAGACAGCCAATGAGGTGGACTCTCTGATTAGATGAAGTAAATCCTCGCCTTCTAGTGCTTCTATAACTTCACCCGATGGATCTTTTTGCGTCATTAACCATTGTAGAATTTGTTCCTCATCATAGAGATCACCTTAATTAATTAATGAAGAAAAAAGTTGCACCAATTGGATATGAGCGAAAGAGAAACGTTTGAAAGTTTATTCATAGATTATTTTTTTTCTGTTAGGTATTATATTCCTACCTGCATATATCACTGGCTCCTTTGATCCCAGTCTGAAGAATAGTATTGCTGGCAGTGCAAATACCCCATAATCCTTCGCTAATTGTTTATCGTCAATTTTAACAAATTTGATACCAGCACGATCGGCTTCATCATCAATATGCTCAATTTCAGATAATACTCGGCTGCATTGTTTGCATTCTTTGCTGTCTATCCAATCCAACACCAGTTATTATTGTGGTCAGTAGATTATTTGACATCAATGATTGAACATGTCATGTATATACTCACAAAAAAAGACGGCGAGGTAGTCGGTTGAGCCCCGAATTTTGTGGAACATCTTTCGATTTATTCGTTCAATATGATCTGTTAATTCCATGTTCTCCGGATTTGTCAACCAATCTAATATTTCCTCTTCATCATCGATATCACCATCATAATTGATGTACTTTCCTTTACGAAAGTATGTAATACCTGGTGGATTTCTAAAGCCATATTTTTTTGCCATTAATCGATCGCTCATTTGAACAATTTTAATTCCATATTCAGCTGCTTCGTCATCAATCAGTTCTATATGACGCAATACACGCGGACTCTCTGGATCCTCTTCCTTGTCTGTAAAAATCTGAAGATGTTGACAATGGCTGGATACTAATAATAATGAAGATCAATGATCAACAATAATTTTCTACACATCAACTTACAAAAAATGACAGCTAAAAATTCTTTCGTCTCGATATATTTCATCAATTGTTCACGATCAATTTTTTCAATACTCGCATCATTTCTTTGTTTGGTCATCCAATCGAGTACTTCAGTTTCGTCAAGTAGGTTTCCTGTTGGATATTCAAATTGGTGATTATTAAATGTATTGTTTTGTAATAATCATCGAAATCGATTCATCAAAACCAATAATTGATCCGTGCTAAGTTAATCAAACTGGAGTTCACACTGCAAATTACAATGAAATGTTATTCATAAATGAAAAAACAATAAAACAATAAATATGTCATACTATTTTTTTTAGTTCTATTTCATCAAATCTAATTATGAATTAATGGAAATAAAATTTCTTCATTCAGTAATAAAAAGTTAGACGGTCTCGACGCCAAAACCAATGGCTGTCGTGGTCCAGATTGGCATGCACAATCAGATTGATAAGTTATATTTCAGATAAAAAATGAATACATATAAATATCTTCTCATATGTATATTGTTGATGCAGTCTCACATAATTTATGATGGTGCCGAATATATTGACGGCGGGACCGTTCTGGAATGGCTATGAGTCAAGCTAATATTACGTTGAAAGATTTGGCATTTCAACCCTTGATTTTTGTTGTTTTTAGATGTTTTGTTTACGTACCGCATTGTTATCACGCTACAATATTCCTACGGGACCCATGTTGCAATATCGGTGGATTAAAGGATATATAATTCGTATGAAATATATAATATTCATAACCATTAGTGTAGTAGGAAACATTTTGTATTTATTGCATCGAAACGTGATCGACTCTTTTTTTCTCCGTACATCAGGTTTGCTCATTTATAGATATTTTTGTTTACAATTATTTGATAAAATTTGATAAATTCATTTCGTTGGTTTCGTCGTATTTCGTAGCGCTTTTCACTTAAATAATTTTTTCTAAGACTATGTTTTGTTTGAATAAAACTTCGTGGACAGTTGAATTTGATTACATACCGAGATGAAAATGAAACACAAAAAATATAGGATTGACGGAGAAAAGTGTGGGCGAGTGTTAGCTGCGGAAAGACAGAACCAAAAAATAGAGGAAGATAATTAAATCGCATTCAGTGGTTTATCGATTTTTTTTTTGTATTTTCTTGTTTTATCTTTTTTGTTTTCTTCTGTTATTATTTTTCTTTCATAATTAATTAATTAATTAATATAAGAGAGCAGGCCAACGCGTACATTAAAATGCGGAAACGGAAATGCGATTGAACGTACAGTTGTATATGTGTAAGTAAATGTATAATATCGAGTAATAGTAAAAGACAAAAAGAAGAAGATATGAAGGAACAAAAAAAAAGAAGATGAAGAAACAGTTGACAGAGAAAAAAAATATTAAAGTAAACTAAATTAATGAATTTTCACGTGTACTTAATCAAAATGAATAATAAATTGATTGATTGATTGATCGATTGATTGATTAGATGGTTGCGATGGTTTCCCATGTTTCAATGAATTAGAAATATGATTCGAAAATATGTATAATCATGGTGACACGTAAAATGTTATAATAAATATCAGAAAAATAATTGAAGACATCACATGTGATTGTAATAAATAGAAAAGCAATAATTGCCATCGTATTTGTCACGGAAGAAAAAAAACAGAAATGATTCTGTGAATAGAATTTATATTCATTCATATTTGCTTTTTTTTTCTTGACTTTCTACGATACTTTTGCAGGGACGTCGAAGTGATAGCATGAAGATGATGAATATGAGATGACGTATATGTTGTTGGATTGAAGAAATTGACGATGTAATTAAATGTGTTGTTGAATAATTCGAACATCATATGGTCCATCGTTGTGCACATCGATGCTCATATGTGTGTGTGTCTCTCTCTCTTCGTTGATGTCTCTTATCCCATTGAATTATGTTGATAGATCACTTCAGACCTTCATGAGATAGGGAATCCCCGCGACAACTGCAAAACCGGACAGAATATTTTTTGATTGTTCCTATATTTCCTCAGTCTACAGACTTTTTCATTTTGTTTTCAGCTGTTATTTTTATTTGTATATTTTTTTAGCTTTCGTCTGAATAATTTCGATATTTACCGCTTCCGAAGAATCCCTTTTTCGGTTTTGACGTAACTTTGTTGGCACGAGTTGTTGATGATGATTTGTCCGTGTCCCGGCCAATCTTTGCCATTTTTTTGCTGTCCTTCTCCGTGAGTTTGTTTATTGGTTTGAGCGCTGATGTAACGGTTGATGATGATATTGTTGTTGGTGAATGACTTGTTGATAATTTGCTGCCAACCATCATCTTGGTTGGTTGTACAACACGGCTCATCTTGGCAACCTTGGTACCGCGGTTGATATTAGCGGGACAGCACTGGTAAGGCTCATAGGAGGGTTTCGTGGGTTTCGCGCTTTTACCACCCATTCCAATGTAGAAACAGCCGTCGCCTGTCGGGTAAGCAAATAACAATCAACGTGTCAGACAACATGATAATGGCTGGTCTTATATTTGTTTAAAATGTTTTTTTTTGTTCAAATTCAACTCTCATCATCAATTTCAAATCTTCCTTTGAGGCATGAATAATGAAACACGGCAACATAAAAGGAATTTCGATTTCTAGATGGATTAATTTTAGCGAGTTTAAATGTTAGATTTTTATATTGAGCAGTGGGATGTGCCCGGTAGTAAAATAAAATTATTCCAATAATGCCATCCAATTATTTTCTTTTAACTTGTCAGTAAACACGTTTCACTTCAATCTATCAATACTTAGCCAAAAAAAAAATCACACGTGCAAATTTTACGTAAATTTCATATCCTTGTGGTGGTGATACACCAGATGTAAATGATTCATTATTGTTATTGGATATTCACGCAATACAACGCGAATAAAACAGTGATCAATGAATTATTTCGCATGAATGAGGTTTTTTTTCATTTGTCTTTTTGATATACTGAACATTCGAAATAAAATGAAATTATTTTAGCACGTTCTTTGATCACTGTAAGTTACTCTGGTTTAATAACAATATCTAATATAAGTCACAAAGATGCGAAGCGAAAAAACGAGAATTGACAATAATAACACGAAAGAAAGGAGATGTGTGATAAAATGCCGTACGCCCTCCAGACCAGCCTAAATATGTCAGCAGAAAAAAAAAAAGACGAAAAGATTAAATAAATGCATAAAGTGTAATCTCATGAACGCGTGTAATGGATAACGAGAAAATGCGAAGCCGTGTGGGAAAAAGAAACAAAGTGTTGAACACCAACAACGTACATTCATAATCGATCGTTGTGGAGTTTTGCGATGGAATATTTTCGGGATAGCTACGATGCGCAAAAATAGTCTACCATGGGTCTAATGAACTCAAAATAAATAACTTAATGTATAACACGTCAAAGAAAAACAAAAATGAAAATCATCAAACTTATATGATGTATTAACACATCGAACCCTCGACTGCGATCAGTTTAAAATAATAATACCTACTATATGAAATTCTGCATTGTTGCATTTAATGTATATTTATACGTCTATGTATACAATAGTCACCGTGTTATTTTGGTTGATTTATCATTGATTATTTATTTTGCAGAACATTTCATCGATCGATATGCCCGGACTTTTATTCATATGTTTATATTCCTTTTCCATTTTGTGGAACTTCAGTGCACATAATCTTCAATGCATCAGACCTGCTCTCATCCATTTACCTTTGTCAATACTTTTCTTCATGGCTTTGCCAAACATTTTCTTTCTATTGTTATCTGCCTCATCGCTATCCCCATTATCATCATCATCATCATCTTCGTCATCGTCATCGTCGTTGCTGTCATTATGCTCGTCGTCGTCATTCTCATCATTATCATCATCGTCATCATTATCATCATCATCATCGTCATCATTATCATCGTCATCATTATCATCATCGTCATCATTATCATCATCATCATTATCATCATCATCGCCATCATTATCATTATCATCATCATTATCATCATCGTAGTCATCGTCATCATTATCATCATCATCATCATCGCCATCACTATCATTATCGTCATCATTATCATCATCATTATCATCATCATCATCATCATCATTATCATCATCAAAACCTGCGTATCAAAGTATGAGATGTCATAATATTCTCGCGTGCGCGCCTTCTTTCAATAAGAATCAAGATGAAAAACAGCGAATGAAAAAGAAACGAAAACTAATAAAAAAAAAATATTATAACTCCGAACGCGATTTATCAGCCGCTGGAGGAGTGTGTGTGCCCATACGCGAGACGGCTTTATTTATCGTGAACAGCACCTTATATGTAGTTATATTATATTACACTACTAGTAAACTTCGATTTTATTTCTAATTTGTAGCAAGCGAAATAAGGCGCTATGAAAAGTTTCGAGATGTGTTAAGAACATGCGAGAGATCAAGTGAACAAGAGAAAAGGTGCGAGATAGAGTGAGCCAGACAGACAGACAAAATAGAGAGAATAGAATCAGTCAATAAATCTTATAAGTGAAGGGTGATTTGTTGGGGCAATTTTTGACTGATTGTTGGCTGCATGTGTGAAAATTTGTGTATTTTCCTTTGATGGTACATCGTAATTGTGAAAGGATCAAACGCGTGTTTCGTTGTCAGGGCGAACATTGTATAAATCAATGAAAAAAAAAGGGAAAATATTGAAGTTAATTAGATACTCACAATTATGCAAATTTCTCGTTAATGAATAGACATGGAAAAAATGCATTCAGAGTTCAACAAATGTACAAGTAGAAAAAATAAAATAACAAAAAAAAAACGGTAATGTGGTTAGTTTGACTATGAATTTTTTCTCCAACATTTGATGTTTTTCGACATGATGATAAAAATAGAAATGCTTTGTTCTCAATGCTGACCCTGGCTTGAAAAATATATATTCTACATCTATTGAATCATTTTCGCTTGTATTCATATTCGCGCGGATATATCATAGAATTGGAGAACGCGCGCGTTTGGGCACGATTACGATTGCTTTATCATTGGACTTATGAGACGAAATATCAGTTACGATCGATATTAAAGTCACAAAGAACAGTACACCCGTAATAATAATCATCATTCTAGATGTTTCCTTACTTTTCTGTTCGATTAGCCATTCCAGAACTTTGCCCTCGTTCTTAAGATTACCTATAAAAGTCAGACACACGCACACATGTATAGAAAAATTGAAATTTCGTATGTAAAAAAAGGAGTGCACATATTATAGTAAAATACTTGAGCAAAAACAATGTCCGATAATGGAAGTTTTTCTTCAATTTACAGGCAATGAAATTATTTCTGAATTTAATTTTTTATCGTGGATAATTGAGGTATTTCCAAATCAGTAAAAGTATATTTCCATTACTAATCAGGGGCATGCTCACCAGTTATTTCTCTTTATTTGATAGACGAAGAAGGAGTTTTCAATCAATTGGATTCATACCTCCATTTTTTCGGAGTATTGTGATATGATTTCGTCGTCTATCAATTTTATCATGAGCGTGTGTACAAAAGTTGACTCTTACCGTCATACATGATAGGAACTCCAGTCTCATAATATACAAGAGCCGGGAATGAAAATATTCCAATTTCTGCTGCAAGTTTAGCATCCTTCGATTTAACAAATTGTATTCCATGTTTATCTGTGTCGTCATCAATAGTTTCAAGCTCTTCAAGAATTTCGCGACATGTATCGCATCGCTCGTCATCGTCATCTGCCAGAAAACAATTGGAGTTTTATTATTTAAAACATCATTATGAAGGAGCATTCAAATATTATCGATCGGACTCCTATGTTGCTTACAGAAAAACACTGCAAGATGTTCAACGTCATTGATAAGAACTTGAAGTGTCTTTCGATCAACATTTTCAATAACGTCTGGAGCAGAGCGACGGAGTTCCAATACCCAATCGAGAATTTCTTCTTCGTGCATCATATCACCAGTATAAATTTGACGGAATTTGTGACGATAAAATGCGAGTGCTGGAAGCCCAGACAAATCATATTCGCTCTCGATACCCTCGTCCGAAATTTTTACAAAGTCGATATTCTCTTCTTCACATTCATCATCAATATTCTCAAGTTCCTGAAGAATCTTCTGACTTTTTTTGTCACCCTCTTTATCTGGAAGTAGAAAATACAACAGGTTGACGTATTGAAAACTAATAAGAAATTTTAGAGAATTTATATATGAATTGAAAACAAGATGCTTCCAAGACTTACAGAAAAATACGACAACATGGTCATTCTCATCAAGGATGTTTTCAAGCATTTTGGAATTGACTTCTTCAATTTTTCCTGGTATTTCTAAAGTATTTTCATCAGTTAGCCATGACAATACTTCATCCTCATCTTCTACATCACCACTGTATATCAATGGTTCTTTATTTCTGAAGAATGCCAGTGTCGGGAAATTTTTGATGCCATTTTTCTTCGCCAATCCCATATCTTCAGTAGTGACAAAGATTATTCCAGTTTCGTCTAGTTCATCATCAATATTTTCTAGTTCTTTCAAAACAGTATCGCACTCATCACCCTCGTCACACCGGCCACCTGTAAAGTATCAATAGAAACCCGCACATTCATCGAGTATTATTCGCCAATTATCAAAATGAAATAAACCACAAATACTTGCTGAAATAAACAACGACGTATTCGTGTTCTTCAATGAGACCGGATAGGATTTCATCTGTGACTTCTTCGATGGTCGCTGACTTTTTCTGTTCAATCAACCATCCAAGTACTTCGTCCTCATTCAACAAGTCACCCTCATAGATTGCTGGTATTTTGTCTTCAAAGTATACTAAAGTTGGTAGATGATCGATACCAAAATCCTTTGCCTCAGCATCATTGTCTATTCGGACGATAACGATACCCTCTTTTTCAAGATCATCATCGATATTCTCCAATTCGTTTAGAATCCGCATATTCTGCTTGTCCTCTTTGTCATCTAGGGTACCAGGATGAACGTGAGTGAAGATGAACCTTGATGATGATGATGACGGATAATGATGGATTGAACCGACGACGTCAAAATTATGACTTACATCGGAATGTACTTACAAAACAATACTGCGAGATACGGTTGATGTTCAATTAACTTTTCCATCATTTCGTCAGTGACTTCGGGAATTTCGCGATGTTTCTTCTGATGCAGTAGCCAGCCAAGAAGCTGATCCTCATTCATCAGATCACCTGCAATCATTAATATGTGAACACTACTATCGAATTGATTCATCTTTGTAATTATGTCGGACCCCAATTACCTTCGTAAACGTGTGGTATTCCTTTTTCGAATAGTACTAGTTGAGGAAAGCTATCAATTCCGTACTCTTTGGCTTCCTCATCATCATCAATTTTAACAAACGCAATGTCATGTTGATCACAATCATCATCAATGTTCTCTAATTCAACAAGGACTTTCTGGCTTTTTTTCTGATCCTTATCGTCTGTTAAAATGTAACGATTAATTTTTCACAATTAAGTATCGTCAGTGAAAATCATGACAAGTTAAAATCATAAAAGAAAATTCACTCACAGAATAAAACAGCAACATGAGGCATCTTTTCAATGACCATATCAAGCATTTCATCAGTAATATCTTCAATTTGATCACTCGCTTGCTGTTCATCCAACCATTTAAGTACTTTCTGTTCATCCTCCAAATTGCCTTCATATAATGTTGGTATGCCTTTTTCGAAATACAAGAGTGTTGGCATTTTTTCGATACCATATTCTTTCGCCTCATCAATATTGTCAATTTTTACGAATACGACACCGAGTTGATCACACTCGTCGTCAATGTTTTCTAGTTCGTTCAAAACACGTTGGGATTTGCGGTCGTTATTGTCGTCTAAATGTAACAAAACAAAAATATTCTGTACTGCTCTAGTCTGGTATTAATTTTGATTGATTATAAATTGAATTAGATCATGGAGATATACTCACAGAAGAGTACGGCAATGGTCTTGCCCTCTTTCACCAGATGATCAAGCATCTCGTCTGTCACATCTTCAATCTCATCTTTCTCCAATTGTGCCAGAAGCCATTCAAGAATTTCATCCTCATTCTCAACATCTCCTGTAATAGAATGAACGTGTGATAAATGGAAAATTGAAAATTTTTAATCAATGATAAGTATAGTCAAAGTAGTGATGAACAAAACAACATACCATCATATACATTTGGTATTTGTCTTTCGAAATAAACAATAGCTGGAATAGAATCAATTCCAAATTCTTTAGCAGCTTTTTTATCATCAATTTTGACGAATTGAATTCCATGTTTGTCACAATCGTCGTCAATTTTTTCCAGTTCCGTCAATACTTGCATCGAATCCTCATCTCCGTGATCGTCTGAAGAAATTATTTTTAAAATGTGAATGAGAAACGTACAGAAGCTTCTTGTTATGGACTAAGAGTATTCTCATTGTGTTCATATTGATCTTTTTGCTGTTAAATTTCGTACACTACAAATTGAATGACTGATGAGAATTCACATTACAAAAGAATGAAGAGCTTTTCAGATTCTTCCACACAAAAAAATATATTACAACAACTATTTCTGGTACATTCGAATGAGAATACCCTCTCAATAAAAAAAACCAAATTCACAACGACATACAGAAGAGGACGACGAGATTGTCCATATTGCCGATCAATGTATTGAGAGTCTTGGCAGTAACATCCTCGATCACATCCTCCTCGTCACCAGTGCTCTTATTCGAAACCAACCACTCGAGCACATCTTCTTCCTTACTGAGTTCATCTGTGACCAATAAGTCATGTAGAAAAACAATTAATAAACTTCTTAGTACATCCAATTTGTTGCAGATATTTTTCTGTGAATTAAATATTACTTACGCTCGTAAATAATTGGTATTTGATGGCGATAATAAACCAATACAGGTAATGGTCCCAAATTGTATTCTTCAGCAAGTTCCTGATCTGCAATCTTGACGAATCCGATTCCAAGTTGATCTGCCTCGTCATCAATATTTTCCAATTCCATCAATGCTTTGGCACATTTCTTGCAGTCTGGTTTGTCTGTCCCATTTTCAATCAAGAGATAATGTTAAAATTCTGTGGAATTCATTTTCAATATCAAATTCTTAAGGGTGTTATTGCATATATATTTGATCCTTTTCTTTTCTAACTCCTACATGGAAACTAAGAAGCGACTAAGAGTGCGATTACTTTCATCATTACTAACTATATTATTATCAATTACAGGTGTCCAGTATTTTTTTAGTAGAAAAGGTTTTCTCTACTTTATTTTGGGTCTGCAGTAAAAATTTATATACAAAATGTTGCGTGGCATTTTAGTGAATCGATCAATGCCTATTTTTAGAGTTTATACTTACTAGAACCAGCACCAGCACACCGCTCTGTTTCGGGACCTATTCATATCAACAACACACAATACAAAAAAAAATACTTTTTTTTCCCATTTTCAAATAAATATGTACAAAGTCGGAATTAATTCCGTGCATTGAAAATGGGGGAATTTTTTTTTTCTTTTATCATTCTTGAGAGGTATTATGGAATATTTATTTCTCATAATTTAAAATGTACCAAAAGGTATTTATAACACTTCCGGACATCGCAGATAAATTTAGCATGCACGTTGGAAAGTATTCGTGTTTTTTTTCCTCATCATCATTTCTTCTCTTTCACATCAGTGAAATAATAAACAAAAATTATTTTTTTGTTTTCATTCTCGCGTATGTACAGAAAGCTAATAAAATTTCATCCATGTATTCTTTATATTGCGCTGATTATCAGCGCGTTCATATTATCACAAACGAAAAAAAAAAATATGATATAAAAAGTGGGAAAGACAAAACAAAACTCACAAAAGAGTACAGCAACAAATTCCGTGTCCTCGACAATTTTGCTGAGGATTTTTGAATTAACTTCCTCAATACGATCTGGCAAATCCATTGCTTCAAGGCTTGTTAAAAAATCCAAAACACCTTCTTCATCCATTAGGTCACCTGTATTGATGATTTATCAAAAAATAAAATTGAATGATAAAATGGAAAAATTAAACAAGAAAATAATGTTCATGCCATCCCATTGTTTTTCTTTCTACTTGTGTATTTTATTTATAGAAACATGTGTAATTCTCGGTTAAATGAGCTTCTCTCATATCCCCTGGCAAGGTTACCATTTCGGCTCGATTCCAATAAAAATCTCTGGCGGACTCGTGTAACCGCCTCCACATTAACGAACAGCCACAGAGTTATCAAGATTGCATTGTTGAAAGACAACATATTCATGAATACATATACAACTAAATCCGATTTTTCAATGTCATTAATAATGATAATTGTTCATTTTTCATCTATCTACAATATCAATCACTCGAAATTTATATTATCATATCAAAATTCCCCCCCTCTTTTATCATTATCATTTCTCTTACCTTCATAGATGATCGGCTCTTTCTCCCGGAAGTATGTGAGTGCAGGGAAAGTTTTGATACCATAATGTTTTGCTAAACGTTTATCGTTAATCTTAACAAAATCAACTCCAAATGTGTCTGTATCATCGTCAATTTTTTCCAATTCCGCCAATACTTTGTCACAAGTAATGCAACTTCGTGCGTCTGAAACAAGAACAATTCAAATAATTAGTATCTTTTGAAATCTTAAGATTCTAAAAAAAGAAAAATGAATGAAAAGACATTTCGAATTGCTGATCATTCAACAAATATAATCCGATCCAAACTTATTGCATAAACAATCGATAAACAAAAATAACATCCAATTTTTCTTCCTATCTTTCATCTGTTCGTTCGCCAAATTGATTTTCGAATACCTCTAACAATAAATTCGATGGCAAACTTGAAATTGGTTCATCAACAAATGTCTGCAATAGATGAATGCGTGATTGTTGCTTCATACTTCAACCTTGGTTCTCAATTAGCCTGTAGTTCGTATAAAAAGTGGAAATGAGTGAAGAGCCAGGTGTAGGAAAGAAATGGGAACTGAAACACATTTCAGCAATGTAATCTGACATGAAATATCGATTGAAGGGTTACACTTGGTTGTAGTCAATTAAGCTACATATACCACAATTTGCCACCCATGTAAATGTGTCAAAAAAATCATTGGTCAGTAAATATTGTGTGTTGAAGAACAACGAACTGTATGATTCAATTAGCCGTTGTGCTGCAAACATTGTATCGAAAACAAATATTGTTCAAACGATTTGTTTTGGCTTTAGAATAAAACGATGAACAGTTAAAACATTTCATCAATGGATTGGTGAATTCCAATAGAAACAAAATCTTCGAACTTTAAAAACGCTGTTGTGATTCGGTCGTTGCCAGTATTTCTCTTGAGAGATGATTAAAGACAGTAGTTTGGTGTTGGGTTACCAAAAAGCAACGGAGGATCATCTCACATAAATGCTCGTGCCAAAAGCTTCATACAAATCCTATATTACCTATCACTCGAAGTATTCATCTAATGGTCTCTCTCCGATTTGAGAATGTTGATCTTTTTTCAAAAATACGTAGCATCTATCAGCATTTGATCGCCTCTGCCTTTTCATACTTTTTTCTTCTTTTAAATAGCCGTCCACCTATACCTATCTACAATTCGAAATGTTATCGCACGCGACCGTGGAGAATAGCGTGGCAGACTCGCGCCACGGCCCGCCAATTTAGGCGATGTCGTTACTGAGAATAGAGCAGGGAAATAAGTTCAGGGGGAGTTGCGTTAGTAAGAAAGAGAAAGAGCGAAATGACACGATTGAGAATAGAGGTAGAAGAGAAGAAGAGTGTGGAAGCAAAAAACGAGAAGCTGTTGTCGAGGGCGTGATGAGAAGAGTAGAAAACATTCACCCACTCATGTATATTTTCTTCTTTTCCACATTTCACGTTTTCTTCAATCTTTTCATTATCCAAATAATATGACAATTGCGTTTGTAATATGGCGGTCAATAGTATTATTTTCTTCTTATATAGTCTTTCTTGAAGTTGATAACACAAATTTGGCTTGAAAAAACTTTTAACTGTTGATTCACTAAATATTAGCAGTTGAAGTTTAAACATATGTTAACAGTTAACGTCAGAATATTGTGATGATAATAGATAACGTGGTCGTTTATACGATTTTTCTTTTCCATAAAAATGATGTTGATGTTATAAAAGATGGCAGGATATTCAGGGATATTCTGGACGTTTTAATTAATTTAATCTAAACAAGTTTTAAAAGAAGCTCAGGGTTTCAACCTCGAAATTACACATCTGAAGCTTGAATTCACTTTCGATTGTGTCAATAACATGAGAATTATAGGAATACTGATAAATGGCACTATTTTATGCGAGGTCATCTGAAAATCTGGAGCGCGTCCAGATTTAATTAAGGTCATATGAGAACAATCAGTTAGGCTGAATCGAGGGAATCCCCGGAGAGTTTCTGTGAGGAAGTTCTGAGCATGGCTTACGAAAATTAGCAGCCCTGCTTATTCATCTGTCGTTCGTCTGCTTGTCTGTAGCAATTACCGTGCAAATGTTTATTATTTCAGTGACGCAAGTATATAATGTGTGAAGATACTCAATATTTTGCATTTGTATTTTTAGGCACTTTGAAAACATAATAATATAATCAATTGAATTACGAGACTGTGCTGGATTTGATGTCAGAGACGATCACCCACACATTATGTCCCAAATTCCAAAGAATTTTATATTCTAAAAGTTTTAAGTCAAATAAATTTTTCTACAAAAATGAAGACATTATATTGTTGATATGAAGCAGTGGACAGTTTTAGATTTCGCCATGACGAACATTTGTAAATAGGTAATTCAAGTAGATGTAGATGATAAGTAAAAAAAGAAACTTGTGTATGACCGTTGAAAGTTGCACAAAGAAAAGAAGATGAAAAAACAAAGTGAATTTATGGTGTGTGTAGACGACCAACGACAGAAGTTGGTAGAGTCCGTCGTGGACGTGGACTCGTTCTGGAAATAGTATCGTGTCGTTATGTGTGTAAGCTCTCGTTGAGTTCTGCACGTAATGTCGTCAAAATAATTCATAAATTCAAATTGGTACTATATTCATTTTGATAGTCCATTGAAAAGTTAGGAGAAACTATGGAAGGGAAATCGGAAGAAGAAGAAATTAGTAATATTGAAGATATGAAATCTATAAATGATTTCTTTTCTCCTTTCTCCCTTATTTCTTGTTTTTCAGTCAAATTTTTTGAATCCTTAGCACAAAGCCGGCGAACTTTGCAATGGCTACCTGTTGCAGCAGATTTGAATGTGTATAGTCGACGATGTGTTGCGAGATGATGCATCCCCTATCATTTCTCATTGTGAGTGCAAGAGGAGAAGAAGAAAATGAGGAAAAAGACGAGGATGATGTTGATGACGATGATGTAGAAGATGGGAGAATACACCGCCGTGTGTGCTGAGCCAAAATAACTCGCGGGTATGTGTTATTCTAAAAACGGCGCAGGCCAATGTGTCGATCGACTACTGCGGCGTCTAGTGAGCGTTCTGATTTAACTAAAATTCTCTATGCAGAATCTGTACGATGAGCCCAGCGGATGTTCATCAAGTCTCAAGTCAAACATAAAAGAGATGTGTTCTTGCCAGCAAGAGAAACGAACGAGACGAAGCAAAATGAGAAAAGTGAGAAGTCGTTTTATGTTCTATGTGAGGGAGAACATTTGTAATGAGAATACATTTTTCAACTCAATGACTTGTGTGACAATGATTATGCAATGGGTATAACCGCATGTTTCCCAATGCCATCACGTGTTATGCGTGAACAACCGATCAAAATGATGTGTGAAATATAGAGACACAGATGAAATTATAACAACCAGGATCGAATTCACACGAATAAACGTCGACTTACACCAATACACAGCGACAAAATCCTTCTCATTGAGGATACGTTCAAGTTGTTTAGCCGTGACCTCTTCAATCACTGGCTCTGCCTCTTTCGTTTGATGATGTCCTGATGATGATGATGCGCTGTTAGATTTAGCTCCGCGCGTGACACTTGCATCGTCCTGGCGTGTATTTTTGGCTCCTTGCACCACGCCGCAACATCCAATTATTATAAACACCAGGACACCGAGAAGAAGAAGGAAGTGATAGGCACTTTTTGGCCTCGGCATCGCCGTGCGCCAAAATCGGCACCGCGTCGAACCGTCGTTCGTCCTCGACATCGCCGCACTGACTGCGACAGTTATTTTTGATTTTTCGGACAGCGTCCGTCCTAGCTGAAGTATATGAGCTCGAGTGATCTAAAGCGCCGCCGCGGGAATAGACTCCCCTCAGATATAAGAAAGAACGGGAAGATGAGCGCATTGGAATATGATGATGTTGATGATAATCATCTTGATGGTATATATAAACACACATCAACATTACATCTTTATACATATATATATATATGTATGTATATCGATTTTTCAATATATACACATATCAGTTGACACGAATGATTCTGATATTTTTTATGCATTTCCATCTACGGATGCGTGAAATTTCTCTAATTTATTTTTATTTTCAAGTTACAGAGTTGAAAATACATGTTTCCCTATACAATCTTTAATTTGCGATTTTATCAATTCAAAGTTGTTATCATTGCCTTTTGTCCAATAATATTCGAGTTAATATCCCATTATGCATTTATTTTTCGATAAATTGTTTCAATATATACAGAAAGTCTCTGACGAAGTGTGAAACAAAAAACATCTGAGATATGACAGTTTTTTCAAATAACAATCGCCAGTGTGTGAAATACTATTTTTTTTTACATAAGCATGGGCTTACGTCAGACGATGAGAGAGAAAGTATTCTATATATAAATGAATAACCATTATCGATATGTAAAACATTGTTTAATTTATTAGATATAGTACATAGTGTGATGAAGATTGACGTTGAAATTTGGGGAAATTTTGTTTCTTCTGAAATGAGGAAGGAAATGTGCTGCATTGTTGTTCAATGATATTATGATTTTTTTTTTCCTCATCAATACTTATTTTCCAACGAATTGGATAATTGAAAATAAATCATTTCGGAAAACGAGGCAGTTCAATTAATTCTCATGATTGCTTGTATTGTTTTTTATGTAAACGGAAAGTGCAAAGCATGGGCGCTATCAAGAAGATAACGAATTCGGCAATGTAAAAATTGGCTTGTTCATTTGCGGATTGTGTAATTAATCAGCATGTGTTCTTCAAAAAGGTTTATCAGTAGACTTGGAACGTGGACTTGATCTTTTGTAATCATCACAATAAAATAATATGTTCGAGAATTTTTTTATATTGTATATTATTTCACACAATATTTATTAATTTTGTTTGATATATAACCGCGTATGTTGGATGGGGGGTCGAGGTGAAGGCATCGGCTTGAGCAGGGTGCATAATGCACTTTCAAGCATCTTGCACACTAGTCCTTATAAATTCAGTTCAACGTGAGACGTCATAGAGCAAGCAACGCTTGAAGAATGGACATTATAGTTGTTGGTGGTGGTCTGGTATTGTAGACTTTTATTTTAGTTTCTCATATTGTTCTCACATCGCTTTTATATAAAAACTAAAAATTTGATTTATGGTTTTCATTGTTTTAGGTCGGTGGACTTGCTGCGTGTGTGCTAGCTAAACGTGGTCATCGGGTTCGCGTTTATGAGTACCGATCTGGTAAAGATTTATCAATAATCGTAACATTTCATTGCAACTTCAATCACATAAATATACATTATTCAATTAAATATTCATTTGCTAATTTTATTTTTTTTTGTCACATAGATATTAGAGTGGAAGAATCTCGTGGACAAAGTATTGATCTTGCATTATCGGTACGTGGCCGTGAAGCTCTAAAGCTTGTGGGTCTTGAACAAAAAATTGTTCATGATCATGGTATTGCCATGAAAGGTAGGATGCTTCATACAAAGGATGGGAAAGTGAAAGAAATGATATACGACACTGTCAAGAAAAATGTGAGTTACATTTGCAAATTTTTCTGTTTTTCTTAAGTTTCCATTGGTATGCAACCATCATTCTTCAATCCTTTTCATTTCTTAAATATTGTTCATTGTATGAACAATAATTTTGAAAAATTTACAGAACGAATAAATGACAATTGCTTGTAGCGAATTATGAATATTTATTTCCAATTGAGATGACGATTATGTGAAGATAAAGTTTTCCAATGTCTGCGTAAAGAGTTAGCTTTTGAAGAACAGAAAAAAAGTGAAATATTCTATCATTTAAAACACTCTTTGAACTATGAAATTTTAATAATCCTAATAATTAACATATGTGCAGGGCCTCTATTCAGTTAGCCGCAAGTACTTGAATCAAGTCCTTCTGGATGGTGAGTATACTGTAAAAAATCTCATTGCATTATGCCAACAATACATGCTTGATGGAAAAATTCAATATCATACTAAAATTCAACGCTAGACGTTATTCATTTTGTCTGTGGAATAATTCTATATTCTATCGACTAAAAAAAGAAACACTAGTTACAAAACGAAAGAGACGAAGAGAGACGGTGTCGACTTACTCTAGGGAGGGAATAAGCCACAGAAGTGCAGTGTTACATTTCTACCTTTCCTTTTCTTCTCTCACAGAGTAATCGACATATGTCTTTCAACATAATCCGAAATTTCAATTCATGCAACTTGAACATGAATGTGACATTCGTATACAGATACATTTATGTCTGTATATACAATCGAACTAAAATATAAAATTGACATAGCATTGACACGAATATCTTGTTACTCATTGGTATAAACCGCACTCTCGTATCATATGCCATGATTTTCATCTTTCTTAATACACCTTGAGTTTTTAATTTTTCTCTTGCCTATCATATTTCTATTTTATTTTTCATGCACCAAAAATCAACAGCTGCTGACCAATATGATTCTGTTACTCTGATTTTCAATCAAAAGCTTCTCGAAAGTGATCTGGAGAATGGAATCCTCAAATTTCTCAAGTAAAGTCAATTATTTTGAATATATGTGATGTCTTTCAGACAATTTGAAATCTCAACCGAAAATAACTGGAATATATTATCTTCCTCTGTCTGCAGTACTAAAACACAGGAAATATCTGAAGTCAAAGCAGAATTTGTTATTGGCGCTGATGGAGCCTTCTCAACGGTAAGAAAAATGATGATGAAACAGCCGGGATTTGATTTCTCACAGACATATATCCAACACGGCTATGTTGAGCTCAATATACCTGCACGGAGAATTGACGAGAAACATCCAGAAAAGGGCGTCGAGGTAATGTTACAGTATTTCTAGATGTTCCAACATGAAATAATCAATTGCACGACATGAAAATTTTTTGATATTTTTATTGTTCTTTTAATAGTTCTCGATGAGTCCAAATCATTTACACATTTGGCCACGTGATACTTTCATGATGATTGCAATGCCTAATGACGATTTCACATTTACTGGAAATCTCTTTGCTCCACTCGAAATTTTGAATGGTCTGGATACCCCGGAAAAACTTATCAACTTTTACGAGGTGCAGTTTCCTGATGTTTTACCATTGCTTGGCAATCATCAAGTGTTGGTCGATCATTTTTTTTCGGTTAAACCAAAGCCACTCATCTCTATCAAAGCAAGCCCGTATCACACAAGCAGGAGTCTTATTCTCGGTGATGCTGCACATGCGATGGTGCCATTTTATGGCCAGGGAATGAACACAGTCAGTATTTTTTCACATGTATACAAATGAATATATTGAACCATGATTCAGGGAAATCTAAACATCTGTTTTATGTTTGATAAAAAGGCGTTCGAAGACGTTTTGATATTGAATGAACTCATGGACCTATATGATGAAGACATGTCCAAAGTATTACCTGCATTCTCAGAACGACGTATTGCGGATGCTCATGCTATTTGTGATCTTGCTATGTACAATTACATCGAGGTAGATCCATATTACGCAGTCACCGTTCTATTTATTGAATCGTATCTGTATAAACTCGAAATTTAATTTCATTATGTCATAATCCAGATGCGGGAGCTCGTAATGAAGAAATCCTTCATCATTCGTCGAAGTCTGGATAATTTTTTGGCAAGAGTCTGGCCTAATGGTTGGCTTCCGCTTTACTCTTCTATCAACTTCACTCGTATGGGATTCACTGATTGTATTGCAAATCGCTCTTGGCAGGATAAGGTAAATACATCTTTCTTTTCAACCAGTTGCAAATGATCGATTTCGGGACAGAGATTCAGATTATTAAATCATTCGTTTTACAGATTATTCGACGTAGTTTATGGAGTTTCGGAACTATAACAACACTTGCAGTTCTAATTGCATCGACTAGTATCGGCAGTACCACATGAGTATATGAGATTTTACAGTAAATCATTCCATTCCATTATATCACATACAATACTCAGATACAATTAGGAGCCATGAAATTTCATTAGATGTTAAAAGTTAGCAATTATCTTTATTACAATATTAAGCTTATTCTTTCATTCAATTTATACGTACGGCAGTCTGACTGTAGGGATCATTTCCATACAAATCAATGTTAGAATATAATTAATCACTAAATGATTTTAGTCACCGTAACTCTATATCTCCGATTGCAAGTGTAGAAACGAAAATACTTATCGATATCATAATAACCGAATCTTTCATTCCTTATCTTCAAAACGAAGATCGAGAAGATTAATGTACAATTGAAAGGATGCACATCTCGTTATAATATAAAAATCTCCATTTAAAATTGAGCTTTCTCATTTATGTTATCGCTCTTATTCGATAATGAGATTTGAATTTTCAGGATTCGTCAAATATTTATACTTATGTGTTTCAAAAAGTTCAATTAATTTGTTCTTAAATATCGCATGGTACTCTTCAATCTGTTCTTTAGTTGGTTCGGAAGTTTTTGGCACTTCGATTGGGGCCCCAACTGTAAATGGAAAGTAATTGTCATGAATATTCTTTGAAAATTCGGAAAGGTGCAAAATTTAAGAAATATAAGTTGCATAACTTACCAACGACTGTGACGGGCTTTCTTCTAGGCACAAGGCCAAATGTGTATTGAAAAAGTCCTCTTCCAATGAGAAGTACCGGGCTCACTCCTGTCGTTCTTCTGAATATTTCTTGTGCTTTCGATAAATAAGAGTTTTCTTCACTGTGAATTTGATCGTATAAATCAGTCTCACCAAACGAAAAGACTGGAACCAATGGCGCTCTGTCGAATTGATTGAAGAGAGAACATACTTCATTTATATGGACAAAACAATAGAATAACTATTAATATTGAGCTATCTTGGTAATTCTCACCCTGTTCTCAGAGCAATTCGTACAAAACCTTTCCGTCGATTCAAAATAATATGGTATGTTGATAATTTACATTTCAAAGACTCAGCAGCACCACCAACAACCAATACAACTGCATTATTTAATTGGTTCAGATTTGCATTCTTGTTAGGATTACTCAATAACCATTCGAGACTCTCACAACTCGATTCACACGCACCTGAAGATGAAGAAAAATCCATTTCGATTAATAACATATTATTACACGTTACATTTGAATTGCAAAATATTTTTTACAAACCAAATCCGTATGTAAATTCACGAAAGAATGGCGCAATAAAGTGTTGACGTAGCGTGACGATTCTTGGTTCTAAATTTGGGAAAGTTTCTGGAAAACCAGCTGCGTCAGTCGCAAATGCACCAAAAGCACCAGTTGCTAATATACCGTGGGGGAACGAACATAATAAATAATTCCTAGATGGATCGAGATCAACAGTTTTAATGAGTTTCAATGGGAAATAATCACAGAAATATCGCCACCATATCGAATTTCTGTTCAACCGGGTCCATCGTCGCCTTAACAGTCCAGAAGTTTATCACTTATAATCAATTGTCCTCAACAAATAGCGTAGAGAAAGAAAAAAAAATTGAAAATATTAACTCACCCGCGGCCACCTTTCTTACACGTGTCTCTATCAAAATATATCCATCCCAAGTAGATGAATACAAAATATCTTATCCATTCAGTGAACACAATTAAGTAAATAGCAAATAGCCACCCAACGAGTCCACCAAAACCAAGGACACAAATCCATGCGGCAGCAGCCAGTGTTTGAAGTCGTCGTTGCACTGGTACTCGAAGAGGTGCAAATTGAACACCAAAGAATTCCATGGCGTAATCAAAGGAAGTACACGTTGCTCAATCTTTATTCGAATAGTTCTTCAGAATAATTTGCTGCAAGTGTGTGTTCTCAGAAGATTTCGAATTAGCATTTGAGTATAGTCCTCAATGAAAAATCAATGTCCACACTACGAATGTATAATAAAAATGTAATGTTAGAACTCACTATATTTATTTCTGAATGCAAATTGAAACAATATTTCTGCACATTGGATCATAAGGATCAAAGATTTTTCTTTCCAATGAATTAATTTACAAGCATGAAACTACGATTGAGGTGAACGATGAAGCGATGAAACATGTGGTGTTCATTGACTAAATCGCGCGGCAAAAGACATTTTATCTGTAAAAACAATTTAACGACATTTGTTTCACCTAGTCTTAATGGGCTGTGTATGTGTATGATAATGAGATAAGTGTACGTGAGTAAAAAGAAGGGGAAGGCGTATGAACACATTTCGTGAATTGTTCGGCTTCAATACCATTGGAACACCAGCGATAACGACACAGACACCAAATTGTAGATTATAGAACAAATTGTTAAAATGATGATTGACATCAATGTCCAACCGAAGTCACATCACAGCTCGCACAAGCATCTTGTTATCGAACTTTGGATTGCGGTAGAGTTCTTTCACGCCGATGAGTAATTATCTTATCTTCTGCCATATATATCTACAAAAAAAGGAGAGAAAAAACACTGCATGTTAAATGAATTCTTATTAGATTTGATCTGTCTTGATATTGAGAATGTTAACAATCTTTGTAGAGCAATAATTTTGATGGTATCTGAAGGTGTAATGTTTGTGCAAAGCATTGAAATATTTTTTTTTCCTGATGGCAAACTGTTTTCAATCATCACTCCTCTTCCGCCTTTGTCAAATATACCAGTGCATAAGACGCACTGTTATGACCTTGTGATGTAACCAGTCATGTGGATGTTGAAGAAGAAATATATTCTTGATTCGTATTTACTTATTCATGCGCGTGTTTATCTCGACTAATTCACAGACAGCGTATCATGATCTCATGTATGGATAGGTAATATCATCTATTTTTTTGCATCATGTTTGAGAAATTACATATATCTTTGGCCAGGGCTAAATTCGTGACGTTGTTTAATATCTATCCAGAGTGTAGAAAATTTGTATTTATAGAAAAATAGTATTGCATGTTTTACAAAGTAGGTGTTCGAGTTTTTTTTTTCAGAAAAGTTAAATGGAAGTGAGAACTAAATATAATGAAGAAGAAAAAGTTTTTACTCGATAATTGACTTCATTAATTGGTGAACAAGATCAAAATAAACTCATAAACTTCCAAACTCCTTTATCAAGTGTCAGTCACAATGCAAATGACTGAAAATTCCACACAAAGCGATTTTCAATAGTTCCGAATATATTCTCGTCACCCATTTTTGCATCACCACATCGAGCGGAACGACCCTGAAATTGTTGCGTGACACTAACAGGTGCATGTTATCAGTGACTTCTTTTGCGAAATAACTCCGTTATTATCGTAATTTTACGAGTAGAAAATGGAAGCAATATTACTTTAAAAATTGCTATGCCTGACACAAATAGAAATTGACAATTTAAATTCTATCATCTTAAATAAAATGTGTTACCACTCAGAAGAAAATGAAAGATAATCATAATTATTAATACATGCTCTGGGAATAATGTAACAAATTGACCATCACTTGATTGCCTTGTTTTTCTATGTAATTCATATATTTTCAATTGGATAACAACAATGAGAGATTGAGAAATAATCTCTCACTCTCACTAATTTCATTCTTCCACCCACATTTTCAATTATCCTTTTTAGTTTGTCCATTCCGTGAATTCCATAGAATCTACTCCATAAATGAAATAATGTATACATACATTTCGTGGAAACAAACGCAACAATGAAAGATAGAAATGGAATAATAATATTCAATTAGAACGACTTGATCAAAAAGTAAAGATTGAATTCATGACCTGTATATAAGTAATGGTATAGGAACTAGAACATATATAAAAATGAACTTCTTTTCTTTCATTAATTAATGTTAAATATAATTTGTATCTAACTTACAACATTCATAACGAGTTTGAGTTACTGATGACTTACTATCGTTAATCACCAGAAAACAGAAACGAATTCATATCAATAATAATCTATTCCGTACAATTAAGGTACAAGATGTCATTGAAACGGACGACTCACCTCCCGACGATTATACTATAAATTAACAGTGTTGATAATCATTGGGCCATCAATGACATATAAATTGCAAGAAAATGAATGCAAGAAGAGTACAATAGCCGAAATACTGTATTACCTAAAAATAATTTTTACAGTGAACAAAATGAATTTTATAACGATATTTTATAATTATTCCTATCAAACAATATTATTGACTGAAGATTGATGGTAAACGTACGAATATTTTGATAAATAAAAAATATCGTATATCGAATTACAGTGGTTTTTCATTAGATGAGTCGTTCGTCGGGTAAATATATAAACATCGCTGACAAAATTATTGAGCTAATCGATAGATCAATGAAAACGCGAAACACTTTTTTATTTTCAAAAATTTTCAACAACGGCGCGGCCTCTAAAGAGCAAGTTGGGGCGCGAAGCTCATCAAATCTTTTATTGCTTCACCTAGTTGTCTACCTAATTCCTAAGCCTAACCCTGGGGAGGTCGACAGCTCTTTGAACTGCCGTGATTGTTAATACCTTATACAATACGAAAATTGACAAAGTTCGCGTGAACTGTATCCAGACGATTATTTGCGTTTTCCATGCACATTTTTGGCTCTCTTTTCGTGTCTATTTATTTTTCTTTTTGCTTCTCGTATCCTTATCGGGTTTTGTTTTGTTTAAACGCGCGAGCAAAATTTCACATACACACACACTAGATAAACTAGCAAAAATCGCAAAAAGTAAGTGATGGTAACATATAATTATTCAACCAATTCAATTGATTATGTTTGACGCCTCTTCATAACAATATTTTTCGTGCTGCTATAATCTCGATTAGATTCATTTTTCATGTCCTGAACTTATTCTGAATGGACATCTCAATTTTCAATCTCACTTCGCAATGTTTGACCAATTATTTATATTAAATATGAATGAAATGAAACTTCAAATTGTTCGTTCGAAATTCAGTCTCTTTTAATTGTTTTTTCTCCTGAATGATATCATTTGTTCATCAAGGATCAAGAGAGTTCTCAGTGGGTTAATGGAAGTTTATAACGTTAAAAAATGTAGCATCACAATACGCGCACACAATTTGCCAAATTTTGTTCTCTCCAAATAATTCAAAGGTATCTTATTGGGACAGGGACATTGATTGACTCCATTTTAATTAATTTGTCCTCCTAATCGATGTGATTCGAAAAGAGTGATGAGAACTCGCGCAACGTCTCAAAAATACTGATTTGTGTTGTTGACTGGCAGTCATTTCGTTTTTATACGTATTTACACGTTTATGTTTTATTCATTTTTCTCCTCAAACATCAACGATTCGTCTCAGTGTTCTAGAAAAAAAAATTCAACATGAATGTGGTGCTACTCAAGTGCTGTCATCGAGACTAACACACGTCAACATTGCTGCCATTGGGGGTACGAGACATATCCTAATGCATTTGATATCCAGTCTCAAATCAGCGGATATTTCTTTATTTGTTCCGTTTTTATCTTTTTCTTCCGATCCTTTCTCTTTCGCTAGTATAAACATTATGGTGTGTGCCTTCTTCATAATGATATTTGATTTTTTCAATGGATGTCGTAGGAATTAAGGCGGACATGCACAAAACGCGAGAATAGAAGGCGAGGGCATGAATATATATATAACTATATAGTGCCTGGAATCTGGTGTTTGAATTATTATTTTGTATTTCACTTCTCCTTTTCGATACTTTCGCTTATCAAAATATCAATAACTGCCCGTCGGCATTTTGCAGTTACGTGGACGAGTGAGGCGACTGATCAGGTTGATAATACCTTATGCCATTAATCTGCAAACAGAAAAAGATATATTATTTTTCAACAGCTCAAAGAATATTTATCATCATGTTTTTAAATCTAATTATTCATTGAAAGAATTATATTCACCGTCATATCGTATTCAGTAATGTAAGCCGGTATTTCGAGTTGATCGGGTGACATTGTCTCATATAGATACTCGACACCCGGTAAATTATGGACTTTTTGTTTTATTGCTGGTGCCATGAATGTGGTGAACCACCATGTCATCATCTGGAAATGCAGAAAAGAATAATGTTGGATCATTTGTTAAATTAATTAATTCAAACTGCCACGAATTTTGATCAGACCTCGAAATAGGCCTTGAAAAAGAAAACACGTGAATTGCAATATATCTATCTGCCTTTGCAATGTGAATGAGCAAGGTCAAGCGCATGATACAACAAGGTGTTTTATCATTTGTGGGAAATCTATCTGCACTTTGTACCATTATTTTCATTATAACGTCAATTATAACAATCAGTTTTCCTTTTCTGTTTCGTTTCATTTTCATCCACAAATATAAATATGCAGCATAGACTATACGAACCTTCGTCCAAAATGTTGGATGGATGATGTAGAAATGCTTCAGATGCTTCTTATATCTGTAAGAAAAAAGTTCTTGATGAAAAAAATGTTGGATAATGATAAGAATATAACTAGTATTTTATAATCATACGGGTAAGTGCAAATGAAATTTATGATTGGGACAACGAACAAAATCAGTCTCAACTGTAGTATTATATTGCGACAAGTCGTGATTAAATATTTATTCACACACCAAATGAATATGTTTATTCATTATGTCATGATTGACGTCATAACAAGAATTAAATGATTTTACATTTAGAAAGGGTATATATACCTGACAGAAAAAACGGGCAAGCATGATCATACGTATGTTTAATCCACACAAAAAAACCACATAAAATAAAATGCAATTAAAATTGTAAAAAAAATTAATACAAGCTTACTTGTAAGGAAGTACGTTGTATACTTCACGGAGCCAACGAAAACTGGGGTAATTGTTTGTACCAGTGAGTGTATGAAAGTAGGCTATGACGTAGTCACCTTTGACAATGGGATCCAGCAATTGAATCAAGTAGAGTAAGGCCTAAAAATATCGTCAGAATTTGAATAGTATAACAAGTATAAGAGACATAGAATTAATTTAGCATCCCGGAAAAAAATAACGATTCACATTTGGATAAGGAATAATCAGGGTGTTTATATTGTAATAACTCCAATGAACACGTCAGTATGATCGATAGCTTCAGATCCCAGTAGTGGCTCATCGTTAATTGTGTGTCCACATGTGTGTAAGTCTGATGTGTAATTATGAGGCGTATTGAGTGAACAAGTCAAACGTATTATACAAGATGTTTTTGTGAGATAATGGGATGTAACGTTGAATTGAATAAACTGTAAGTGTGTTTGCATTAATTATTCGATTGTGAAAACGTACTGTAATTACACCTTGCATTATAAAAACAGATGCATACATGTTTGAGTTTACGGAGATGCGTAGTTCATGCATAAAATCCACTGGATTACATCAAATGGGTGCATCATCTATTTTTATTCTACTGGGATTATCGATTTCGCCCTGACGTGGTGGCAAAGTTTCCTTGTCGTGTTTTGCGCGTGACCTATAACCTGATCTATCATTGATGTGTCAGTGGATTATACATGATGTACACATTCGTGTCACTCACGTGTTGATATTTAGAAGTTAACTCTATGCATATTTCATGTATATTTTCATAATGGAATCGTTGAGGATTATTATTTCATCGATGTTTTCTTTATAATATATGATTACCTTGTCTAAATTTATTTCGGAGGCTGGGAACCATTTACCAACAAATACAACAACTGGTCTGCCTTCACGATCAACGCCACTCTGGTAGAGACATCCGATTCCAGATACTTCAGTTAGGTCCTCTGTTTTTGCACGTCTGAGAAGTCTCTCGTACCTGCAAACGTTGAAATTGAATTCTAGGATTAATTTTCATTCGTTCGCTCGCAGCAATAGCGATGGTAGATGATGGCAGACCCCATATTAAATTAATAAATTAATTAGGTCAATGGTGGAAAAAACATTCGACAACACACATTATCGTTGTAGTGTTTGTTCATAACTTTTCTGTATATGTTTGTCTTGCTTACAAACTGTACAATAAACTGTAATTGATTGAACGTTGAAGTGTTACTATTTATTAAATTGAACACGTAAGTCTCTGTTAAATTATATGTTTGCGGGAAATGGGTATATCAATTTATTATGAAACGAACAGTGGCAAGAAGAAAAAAAGAAGTGTAGAGGCCGACGACGCTTGAATTTTTCGGGTCAAGTACACACGTCGCGAGACATGGGCGGCGACGACGATTCTGCTGTTCGTGTGGTGTAGTTCAAGTATATGTGTGCATACATGCTTCGAACACAGAAGCATTGGCAAGTTAGCATTAATCAATGGACAAGGTTAACGGACCTTCAGAAAATAATTTGTAATCATTTTCTTACTATCTAAATGAATCAATTCAACTCATGCGATTCAATTATGTATTGAAATTAAGAATGCTATGAGTTGTCTCCTTCTGATATTGATTAGCAGTCAGAAGTACAATTGTATTCTTGATTTTAGCATTCAAACTGATTCCATAATCTTATTAAAATTATTAATAATTATTATTGTGGTAGCGCTAAATGATGATGCTACACTCACCGATCTTCGTCATCATCCTCGTCTAATCTCACATCAGTCATGTCAATCATCACCATGCTTTATATATATTGTCGCCTTTGATTAATTACTGGAATTTATTTATATATTTATATGTTTTATCCCTTCTATTTGCACTGATTCATCCAATGAAATGCACAATAGTATAATAAGAGTATTCAATCAATTTAGTGAACCAATTAATAATCCAATAGCTAATTTATAATCCACGGGACAATCGATCGTATTACTTTAGATGGTGACGTGATTTAGTATATGTACTTATTTTTACGTCGTTAAGACTTTGGAATCTATTTTTAGCTTATTAATATAAAATTGAAAAAGTCTCATGTATGTTGAATAGATTTATTGATTGTTCAGGAAACACACGCACCCACGTACACACGAAAAGTTTGAGTGGAATTGTTGGGTGAATATATGAGAATTTCACGCAAAAAAGAAAGTCGCAATAACTAGAAATAGGCAATTGCAAACTTAATCGCGAATTTTGATGAAACGCGTGAACTCGTTGACCGTGTATGGGTTACTGATGTGCGCGACGCGTGTATACTAGAAGTTTATCATACTCATGAGTGCCGTAGACGATGCGAAGCGGAGGAGAGGGTCCCGTGTGAGCTTTTTGCCTTGATAGTGTTGAATGAAACGGAAACACAGCACACGATTTTGTCGTCGACGTCGTATTCGTTCTCGTCGTCGTATAACGTTTCGATAAAAAGGGTAGAGACCACAGTGAGACATTTCAAAGCGCTTGCGTGAATATGGAACCAATCAACATTGCCACAATCGTCTACGTCATTCTGAGATATTCTTTATTTTCATTATAGAACGTGGCGAAAGAGAAATAAAATTTAATTTTTACTATTGTGAACAGAATCATTGCTAGCAGAATTATAGAATCAAAATTATACATTACTTTGGAATAATTGAGAGCTGTCTCTTGGTATCTTCGGTAGAAATCATGTTTTAAATTAGTTTTACAGTGGTCTGACCGATGTTACTTGTATTACTAGCTCTAGTTTTGTATCCTGAATGTATAAAACTTGGTAACGTAATTCAATTCTTATGAGTGGTAATTAATCCTATCTCTTCTTGCGAAATATTTTTTCGAATAATAAATATAATAATATGAGAATATACGTATTTCAAAGTTCCGCGTATTCTATTGTACCGACGAGTCGTGTACAATATGCAATATTGGCAGCATCTGGTAATATAGTAGTTTACTTTCGAGATCAGTATTATTTACTAATGCTTCTTAATCTGGCAAATTGCAAAAATTCAGAATTTCCTGAATTTCGTGATATCCTTATATTTATATATCTGCATTTCTGCGCAATCCATTTAAGAATTAACTGAATATTAAACGAATTATTTTAACATGGGCATGAGTATAGTGATATATCGATCGAATAATCCTCATTGCTCACCTTTCCTTTTGTTGCATCTGCTTGAGCATAATATCCGCAAGAGGATCAGCAAGTGGCCTCTCACCCAGAAGTCTTTGTCTATCCAAATCGCCTTGCATCTGAGTGAATGCATGCTCACCAAGACTCAATGATGTATCAAGCTGACTCGACAAATCAATTGTTTCATCCCCTGTCATAGTTGAAGAAATAAAAATTCATGTGACTCTTTTTCTCTATTATAAGAATCCATTTATAAAATAATTCCGTGAATGAATTTTACCATGTAGAGCATGTTGTGGGTTATCAATAATGCGTATCTGTCGATCAGGTAATAATGGCTCACCATCAGCACCCCCAATATCACTTGGCAATTGCCAACATGCATTTTCTTGCTCCTCCAAACTTCTCGGAAAATAAAGTGGTAGAAGAACTTGATAAATACCCAAATCACAAGGTTCCAAAACAAAAACAACACATGCGATTGAGTCAATGTATTGTTCCAAAAAACGTCGAACTGTACGTAAAGCAATGTGAGCACCAGCATCTGGCGGATAATTACGACGGACTGAGTTAATCACGGGTAATGCAACTGATCGTAGTCCGAGTTCTCTGGCCTTTTGCAGAACATTTCTGTTGAATAATTCAAATTTGATTTAGATGCAGTACTATAAGTCAATATGCAAATACCATATTATCTAAATGTATTGTTGGATGTACCTGTAGCAACAATGTAGTGTACTTTGTGCAGCTGTTTGATATTTAACATTGTAAATTGGCCCAACAGTATGGATAATATAACGTGCAGGTAAATTGTGACCTTGGCTCACTCTTATTTCGCCAGTTCTGCACTCTATAGATTTTTAACAAATACCGAAAGTATTCTAATTGATCATTTGTGATTAATATATTTCATGTAATTTCTATATATAAAGTTAGATTTATTAATAACCTTTGATCTCGTCGTCGATTTCAGCATTTAATGCTGGACCGGCACGGGTAAATATTCTTTGGCACGTAGGACTATTGTCATCCATAGTTTCGTTGGTAGAATTTACCACTGCATCTACTTGTAGCACCGATATATCCCCAGTCCTGTCGAAATAAAATTCGATGAATGTCAAAATAGGATCAAGATTTCTTTGTTACTTCAGTCATCTTTCTCTTCTCTGTCAAATCAGAAAAAAGAATTTGATAAGAATTTCAATTTACCATAATGCAATCTTTCGATTGAGCGATGGCTGGTAAGGGAAAGGGCATTCCGTATAATGATTTGCTTCTCCCAATGTATTTGAATAATCCGTATAACGATGTTGAATTGGTACCTCTGCCCATTTTGTTAATGTCTTCAACTCTACCACTTCGGGGGCAATACCCAGGGGTTCCATCAGCCTCATTCAGCTACGGAAAATTGATGAAAAGAACAATTAAATAAAATTTAAACATCAATATTACAAATGTCATTAATCAATTGAATATAATTCAGCAATTATGAAATTGCCAACTTGAGTTTCATCATGACCCCTTCAGCTATTTTCAAATAGACGAAAAAAGTTGAATAGGATTAGGACATTAATCTTAAGGGCGATACGAATAACAAGTTCTTCATTCATTAATTCTATCCGTATAACAAATGAACCAGAAAGTGTATTGGGGTTCAATCATCATCGTTCAATCCCCAGAATGAAACATTACAAATACCATCGTAAAAACCCAATTAGAAGCAGACTAATGTTCCAAATATCAATCATCAATTTATTTTATTCGTCGAGAAAACTAATCAAAAGAAAAAAAAGAACTGAATACAACCCCAACACTAAAATCAAGATGATACAGAGGAATAACTATCAAATATCATCCATCAAATCTATTCATACAAACGCAAAGAAACATTACGATAACATTTTATCTGCCAACTACGAAAATTGAAATCAAAAGAAATATAACAAAATCAGAACATCAATATCAGCAATAGTGCAAATGAAGAAAGTGATAGAGAAAGAACCAAATAGAGATGCATCTATCATTCATCAATCACAAAGAGTAAATGTGAAATAGTGAATTGGGGCCAAACGAAAAATCGAATGTAGAGCACTGATGTGATTCTTTGTATTGGTGAAGCAAAGAAGAAGAAAAAACCTTACGCGCCACAGACTTAACCTCAACATCAACTGTCATGCACGCGCGCCATATTCACATCAGCTGTTTCTCATCATTATCACTATCATTATTGTCATTGTTAAACTACAACTATGACTAACACAACGATAATAATAATTCATTCATAAATGTTTATACATACAAAGAATGGAAGAGCAGTAAAATGAATCGAAATAAAAAATGATGAACAAATCATTGAAATAAATAATGAAATGATGAATTTTCATTGACACGCATTAAATGTCAATACATAAATCATACCGCACAATTTGACGATAAGCACACTGGAGTAAAAGATTTATTTATTGTAGTTTTATTAATTGTTGTTGACGAAAAAAAATATAGACTTCTGTCAATGAATTGAAGTTTCGAGCTTTAATGTTTTTTTATTATAATTTTTTTTCCCCCTTTGTTTACGTCGTATTTTATCGTTTGCGCACACTAATGCAACGTTATTTTTTTTTTTACGTGTAAGTGATGTGTACTTTTTTTTCTTATTTCCTTCCACCTTCCTGTTTCCGTTCTTCTTTTCTCTCTTCTTTCTATAAAAACCTTCGCACCTCTCCTCTACTATGTCAGTGGAATTCTCCTGCTGAGCATACTATCGTCGTCTGAAGCGCTAACAGTCAGATTGTTACACTACTACAGTCTCAGACCCTTCGCGCTGAGACGCGCGCGCATACGCAAAATGGCGCGCAATTGAGGGCGATATGAAGTTGATTGAGACTTTTCGAGCTTTGAATTGTTGAGTAAGTTTTTAATGGAATATTTGTTATTTATTTCAATGCATGGACTTGTGAATTATTGATAACAAATATTTCAGTGTGTTGGTTTATTTATAATAATTTATTTATTATAAAATTATAGAATTTATTTGGATTTTTCGTTGAGTAGAAATTTGGACGCATGAATAAAGTTGTTCGATGAAACGTTGGATTTTTTACACACCGATTTCAAAATGATTATCAGAGTTTATAATATATCTTAAAATTGCAAGTTCATAATACATAATTTCCAATAAGTGTTGACTTTAATGATGGAAATGTCAGAATTGCATAATTAAAAAAGAGATAAGAGACACTTGAATATATAAAACGATGACGTTTATCAAAAAAATAATTCAACTTGCAAAAGAAAAATCTGGAATAAATAATATAACATAATTTAAAATAAATAAATACTATTCAATGTTTATATCTTGATAATAATATCAAATTTTCTTCAATTTTGTTTCAATGTTAAAAGTCCCTTGTAATAAGACGATGAAAAGTATGTCGATATGATTTTATAACAAATTGGAAAGTATCTATGAGTGAATGGCTTATAATGAGAAATGATTTGTATGAGTAAGCAGACAATTGATTTATGTTATATTTTTAAACCTTAAATTCGCAGTCAGGCTACGTTGAAACAGTTATGTCATAAATTTATACGTGCAACAAACGTATAATAAGATAGTTAATAATCTGGAAGCCCCGGTTTTAACATGTAAGTGATTGTATATATATGGTGTTGTATGTGAGTCGCTCGATAACAACGTCGACTAGGCTTCTGGCGACAAATCCTCTCCCACTATATTGACAGGTCAAGAAAAAATTCTCAACCTCTATTACAGAATAAAAATCATGTTTCATCATCATGATCGAAAAAAAAAAAGTTTCTCTTATTTTTTCAAGCTTTTGTTACAAATAAATTTTATTTCACATATTTTCCCTACAATCTTCAAAGGGATTAAACTTGAAATATTAAAGAATGAAAGGGCATGATAAATTGTTGTATCATAATTGCATTGGTTCTCCATTCAATCGGAAATGAAATTTATATATTCAGTAAAAAACTCACACAAATTATTTTAATATGATGAAAATTATACAGGAAATTTATCATCTGTCAGAATATATCAGTTGTGAGTTTTTTTTTTTTACGAATTCTCATCACGTTACGATAAAATCAGAAACCAATCAATCCGTCAAGTGATACACATTTACAAATACCATCAATTTATCACTTCCCTTCCAATGTCCGCAACTCATAAAATCTCTGGTACTTAAAAAAAATATCCTTATTGGCTTGAATATTGATCGGTCAATCTTTAATCATATCAAAGTCCGTCAGCCGTTCAATATATTCACAAATTTGTAAATCAATCATTAAACTATTACTCGTAATATATCTCAACAATGACTGAAATCAAAATAAATAAATTTCCTATATGTTTTTTCAAAAATTCATAACACTTTTCCCCTTTCAATATTACACTTTAACTAAAACCAATTTACATGAAATTTTTCAAACAGTCTCAGTAATTATTCAATCAAATCCTTTGTGTAAAAACTTGGAGTACTAGTTTTTTTCATCATGAAATATTGGAACAGCATCTATTACTAAATCCAGGGTCACAATTGACAATGGAGTGAATCCCAAAATAGATATAAAAATATACAACGGTGACACGCCCGTGTTACAAAAATAGTCTCAACAGTTACATCGATAGTATATAGATATATACGAAAAAAAATATATGTTTTAATATATACACATATATATATATATATATATATATAGATAGGTACAATCACTCGTGGGTTTTATCGTGGTCTTCCTATCGAGCGCGATGGTCGATCGAATACCAATAAATATTGAACAATATGAATATATATATATATATATATATATAAACACGTCAATAATGATGCATAACATGAGAAAGATTATGAGTAAGCCACGTAAGAGATGTGCGCACATACAAAATACCTGCGAACCACCAATTCACCAACCTTACAAAAGACACAATCTCCATTACCATTGAAAATAATACATGGGAAAAATGAATGGATGAAACCATATAGCAATAATTTCAGCTTAACACACACTCACACCACTGATTATCTCACAAAGAATATAATGCTAGGCGATCCCGGAATTTTATTGTGGAAGTTAAGCGTAACATGAGGTGTGTCTTTAAAATTATACATACGTCACAAACGTAGGCTGAACTCGTTTTACGACAATAAATTGTAATGGTCAATGGCAGTAAAATAAATTGAGGATAAACACAAAAAAAATGTGTAATGAATTACAAATAACAATTTACGTAGAAAACAGAATGAAATCAATAATGAAACAAGAAAATTGGATGAATTAATGGTGCATGACGAGCCGTGAACGACGTGTAACTGATACTGATAATGATTATTTTTATAATCGAGCTTGGCTTTATTTTTATTTTATCTCGTTCATCTTCGGGACGATTTATATACAGATAAAGATGAAATGTACGGATATTGATGTGTATATGATAGTATTATTATCGTTAATATGTTTATGTATTAGTATGATATTAATTTAATGCGCATTCGTGTCTGCTGATACGGTAATTCATTATAATGTTTGGTTTGAATTTTTCAAGTGATTTGTACGATTAATATGCAATAATGTTTAATTTGAATATATGGAAATAGATTGAGTGGGTATAAAAACAGTGTTTATACTTGTGGAAACTTCAATTTATGATCAAACTTTATTTTAGTTCCAGACAATTTAATTTTGTTTCGAATTATTTAATTAATTATAACTTCAGTGTATTCAGTTTCTGGAGCAATGAGATATTGTATTACAGTAAAAGAAAATTGTTTGTACTGATATGAGATGAAGAAATACATCATACACCATCTTTAAATATTGAAAGAAAGAAGAACATGTGTGAAGAGACAGTTTGTGTGTATACATATTACAAAAACGGTATAGGTCAGTCAGCCCTCGCGCACACATTGGATCGATAATATTATCAATTATTACTGTGAAGTTGCTGTCATATATGCAGTGAATTTCTTTGTGTGCGGGCTATACACGTAACAAACAGACCTCGTTACCAGTACCTTCATGTCGAAATATTAAAAATGAAGAGGAAGAAAAAGAAGAAGAAGAGAAAAATTGTATTAAAAAAATCATTACACAGAACATTGATAAATAAATGCGCATAATAAATGTACTGAGATACATTTTATATACAGTTTAATCTTGTGAAATGCCCTTTTAATTGAGAAATAGCTTTATCGCTTGACGAAAGTTTGAATATTAAATTGAATTTTAATGGGTCGTCTTTTCTAAATATTTTGAGTTATTTCAGAAAAAATATTCCAACTTGATATTTTTTTGGAATAGATTGATGATAATTTTTAAGAAAAGAGTGAAATTAGAGGATTTAATATTTAAGCAGAGGAGAAAGAATTGTTTTTTTTTCTTCTGACATTCTTGGAGATATTTTCGTATTGGAAATATCAATTGAAATACTCTCAGATTTGAATATTGGAAAAAAAAAAGAAAGGAAAATAATGTATTCGTCTTATCTGCACTACATTGTGAGCGATAATTATATAAATTTTCATATTCCAAGAAAATTACGAATGAATCATTAGTATAATATTTTTCAAGACGTTGAATATCTTTGAATATAGTAAAATAAATATTCAATTCATGAAAACTCAATACTATATGATAATATTATTCTAATTATATGACAAGTTACGAAACTTTTGTGTTTTCTTTCTTTTTCTGTGAATTCCACTCAACATATCTCCCATTACTGTGACAATGACGGACGTGTAATTGTATGTTATAAATGAAAACAATTATAACATACTTCGTCCTGAGTTTTTTGAATGACGTGGAAAATTTCCAATTATTCTTAACTTTCGCATAGTATACATAACTCTGTGTTAACTGCATAATATATATTGCACCATACAATTTCTCTTTGTACTTCTTTGTACAATTAACTGATGTACATACGTTGTGTTAGTGCACACAAATATATGAAAATATATCAATATAAAATGTATATACCTGTATTACTCGTGCCAATGACACGTGAATGGAGTATATTCACGTTTTATAACTCAGTTAAAATCACACCAATTATATTATAGATTTTAAATTTTGTTTCATATTCATATTCACCACATAATTTGCTAAATTCAGTTAGTAAATAAATAATTATTGTACGTCAAATAAATTCATCAATAACTGTTTAATCATCTCATTATCATTTCAAGTACTGTTTATCAAATTCGTATCAAATTAATAATCAATCTATGATAATAATCATTTTGACAATTTATCATTGATGATCATTAACATATTTTGCACAGTTAAAATTCTGTCCTCATTCACTATTTCACAGTGTTGTTATACGAAGTAAAATATTCTTATATATTCTCTGATGAACTCAATTTTTTTTCTTGAGTAAATAAATGACAAGGAAGAGTCTACAATGTCACTGCAAAATAATTCAGTATTGTATGCAAAAATTCTACTGCTGTGTATCCAGTGCTTGACACATCAAACCGAGAATAATGTAAGATATTTTGCGACCTTGGCCTTTGTGCACTTTATTGAATTACTCTGTTATATAGAGCATCGATTTATCACAATCTCTCGTTGCTATTTTTTATCATCAATGTATTGTCAATAAACATAATTATAATTAATGTACAATTTCATGTTACGTTTTATCAATGTTTCAAGTATATTTGTGTAACATTGTCACAACACTATGACTCTTCATCAACTGCTCGTTGGATTCATCATTTCAAAAGAAGAATGACGTGAATTGTTTGTGGTGCCATCTGCATGGTCTTCAAGCATTTCAAACAATTTACGCGCGAATTGAATGCGTGGTATTTGAATTTTTGGCATGAGTATCAATAATTATTTCTTATTTTGCACCACAGGAAGGAGAAAATTCACAATGCGGATGTAAATTGATTATTCTCAATTCTTCATTCGTTTTCCTTAATAGCAGACAATGGAACTAATGAAAAAACGAAGAGGAGCACGAAAGAGTGGCAAAGAGTGGTTTTTTTTTCGTCATTTCACGATTGTATATACAAACGTCGATCAATTCGTGGGGTACCTGTTCAATCGGCACAATCAGGAATGCAGGAGCGGAACAGTCGAACCAATGAGAAACGAGATATGCACTGAGTAATGAAACAGTTGGTTATGAATAGCTAATTTTTGTACACCATTCCCATTGTGTACTTACCTTAACGCATCTGTGTTTTACCTCCCGCGATGGAATACGTATCGCATAGCAGAGAAGGGGAAAGCGGGGAAAGTATAAAAATGGCGGACGAAAATGAGGATCAATGGTTGTACGGCGATTCAGTAGATGGAAAAGATAGTTTTGGAGGTGAAGAATCGACACAAAATGATAAAAATTCATCAATCAACGTATCCCAAAATGATTCACGTAATAATGAGAGTAATAGTGGCGAAAATATCACGGATGGACCTCCTGCAGTGAGTAATCATAACCTATAAGTTTGTTTCAAATATTGTAAGCGGTACTTTTAAATAACATGATTTAAATGTATAAATATTTGCATTTGAGTCATAAAGTTAGAGTAATAATGGAGAACGCTTCAATCGGTTAATTCAATTATCTATTGGTCATTGTTTATTATTGATAATTTATCCAGGGAACAGATGAATCAGTGCCCACTGATGAATCGATTTCAAAACCAGAGAATGCTGGTATGTCGCCGAAAGCGAATGAAAATGGAACGAAAGAAACCGCGAATCAAGATGACGCAGATGCTCCAAGTGATTCAGATTCCGATGATGATGTTCATGTTGTAATTGGTGATATCAAATCGACACCAGCTTATAACAGTTTGAACATTAAACGTGGCGCATTGTTGACAAATGCATCGGGTGTGCCAGATAAATTAAGTAAACAGCCTGGTAAATTCAGTATCGATGAATTTGAAACAATTGGTGTAATAAATGGGATGCCCGCACATGAATTTAATCTTGATCAATTGGAGGATAAACCTTGGCGTCAACCTGGCGCTGACATTACTGATTATTTTAACTATGGTTTCAATGAAGAAACATGGCGAGCTTATTGTGAACGACAAAAACGTATGAGAAGTGAGTCGGGTGTAGGATTGGTATTGAATGCTGGTGGTGCTGGTGGCGGTGGTCCTGGTAACAATACACGAATACCACAAGTAGCTATTACCAATGATAATAGCAAATATTCCGGTATTATGGGGCCAAAAAGGGCCGGACCACCGCCAGGTAGGAAAATGGCCGGTACTATTGATGTAATTGGCAGCTCGGGATTAGCGTCACGACGGAATCTTGATAAATCACCACCTAAAGAGAATGTAATACAAGTAATGACGGCTGATAGACGAGAATACTCGAGAAAACCAGGATTCCCGGATATGAGTGTACCACCACCTGGTCCTGGCATACCACCGCCATTTGATATGCCACCACCTGGATATTCTGAACCAGCGCCATTCTATATGCCTGAACCTGATCCTTACTATCAAAGTTACGAGCCTACACAGGACAGTCAATGGGGGAATGATCCGGTAAAGAACTTATACGTTGCTATATTATATGTAATGCTTGTATGAATTTCTAAATGCGCAGCGATTTCAAATTGATGTGAAATTCACTAAAAGAATATCGATGACCAATCCAAGTCAAAGGAAGAAAAACCTTTGGTTTGTTTGGAGTTGAATTATCATGTAATCCTTGAGAATTATTGTAAGTTATAGAGTGAACGTTGTTCAATCTCTTTTTTTCCAGACGTGGCAGCCGACAAATTTGGCAATTCCACTGACAGAAACTGAAGAGGAAAAGGACATGGGGCCAAAGACAATTCCAACGATGGTACCACCAATTTCCATTCCACCATTAATACCGCCCGTTCGTGATCCAAAAGAAATCAGAGAGCGGAATGAACGTGCTGAGCGTGATATTGAGTCTATGGGGCGAGAGAGAGAACGTGAACGTGGTGAACGTGAAAAAGAGTCAGCTATTAGAGAACGTGAGAGAGATCGAGATTCAGTCACAAGAGAAGATGAGAAGGAACGTGATCGATCACGGTCACAATACCGTCACAAAGAAAGGTTTTTTCATTTGTTCACTTTTATTCATTTGTAAGTTAAGCGTTGAAAAATGAAATGCAGAAATGTAAAAGTTTTATTCCTGTTCTGATTCTATTCCAGACACAGGCATCGATCGAGATCGCGTTCTCGTCGGCACAAATCACGATCACGCAGTCCGAGTAGACGGAAGAAGAAATCACGCCGTTCGGATCGCGAACGTTCAAAAGACGACAGTGAATGAGAAATTTTTCCTATTTTGAGTCGAAAAATTCATTGGTTATATGCGAAATCAACTTCCAGATGCATTTTTGATGATAATTATTACTGCCCACTATTTTATGAGCGGGTCGTTTGTACAAATAAGTGAATAAAACATTAACACTAGAAATTATATCTATAAATTGTATTCTTTCAGAATGAATGGTAATTTTCTCTTCGATATTCGTAAATGAAAAATATTTGCACACACATTTTTCAGTATACTTGACGCGAATTCAGGAAACTCAGAGGATCAGAGAAGAAAAATCGATGAAAAATCATGAGAAGCAATATGCCATTCAATGTATGGTTTTATATCATAATGTTGTTACAGAAATTGGTATTTTTATTATAATTATACAAAGTAATAGTAGTTTATTGGTTTTAATCAATCGCGGGTGGCACGATCGATGGATTTTGTGGCGTTTCATTTTTTTTTCTTCATTTCTCCTATGATTTCATTTTAAATCCAATAAAAGCATCGATCGTTACGCACCGGCGAACTTTTTACTCAAAGATCAATTCATCAAATCTCGTATTTTTTTCTCCAACTTTTTTCTTTAATCATCATACATAATGGAAAAAAATGTTACATTTGTACAGCCATCATATATATGTTACATTTAGATTATCGTTAATTTATTACCTTTTTATTTTCTTTTGAAACGTGTGTTTATCTGTGTTTTCGATCGTGTACTGTGTTTTTTTTTATACTTCGCCTATTTAATGGGTGAAAAATGCATTTAATATCAAAAACAATTGCATACGATTCAACGCATTGCGTTAAATTATTTTGCGTTCCTCAACAATTGATCAAGTGCCATGTCATACTTTTATTCTTTCTGCATTTTTCTCTGTTTTGTTTCATATCTCATAAAAAGATTGTGCACATTTTGCAAAACGTTTTTATGATTTAATAACAAAAATATGATTGATGTGATGATCTAAAGCACAACGCAGTAAACGCTCGTCGTTCTGCAATTTGAATTGAGTTCAATACTTCGAGTTAAATGACAAATAAATAATATCTAATATGAAGGAAATGTTGCTCGTATATAAAATATGAAATGTGAATATGGTGATAAGGAAAGAATTTCGTGTGTGATAATCTCAAGCGATGAAACCATTCTAATTACTGTAATGATTACGTAATGGATTCGTCTAGAACGTAATTATTCCATTTGAGAATGCGACATTACAGAGAAGTAATATTTTGTTTTTCAAATTGTTCACCACGTAAACTATAGACTGAAATCTATTGATTGATTATCATTTAACGTATACCGGCGTTTATTCAATTAATTACTCAAGTAATTCCATTCAATAAAACACTTACGAAAGAACTCTAGTGGGGAACTTGGAAATCACCTGTATTATTTAATTGTTTTTTGATTTATTGTAACGATCTGATAGTGTGTTCGTGTGTGTGTTGAATCTGTCGTCCGTGTTAAGAAGCATTCTATTCCCATTTTTTTTTCAACAATATGACGCTGGGTACACAATGCTGATTAAACGAGAATGAAAACAGGAGAATAAATTTATGAATTTATCAACCGGAAATCTTGTTATTATTGCTCACAATATTTATGCATTGAATACAAATAAATGAATCGAACTGAACATAAAATTTGGTGATAGATTGGAAGAATTGAACTGAAAAAGACTTGATTCTTGTTTTTCTTGCGTGTTTATTTGTAATGTGTGTGAATAGTATGTCGAATGGATTTTCACATGAAAATAGTGAATGACAGAAATAGCGAAAGATTAGGAGACAAAAAGGATTTTAAAGTAATTACTTTTTCTCGTCTTTTTCTTTTTGTCTAGTGCATTTTATGAATTGATCATGAATCTTTTTCTTTTTCATTTAAATGGTACAATGATATCTAGTCAAACTGCTTTGCCTGTTGTAAAAAACCGTCGAAAATGGATCTTTTTTTTTTTCATGTGACTATTCCGTCGTAATTGTGTTTTTGTTTCATATTTCCTTTTCTACATTCTATACACTAATATACAAAGTATGCAATCTTTCCTTATTTTCCTTTTTTCTCATCCGTTTGCTCGTCCTTCCCACTTATCTAATAAGTATTTATCAACTATCTTGGAATACATGCTTATTAAAATTTCTTTTCGCTTTACGAGCTTAGCTTTCCTTTTTGTCAATGAATGCATATCAAATAATCGTGTTGGCGTGTCAGGTCGATTTCTTACAGATTGTCGAAAAATGTTTTTCAACAATATTTTCTCAGTAAGTCACATTTAAATTTTTTACTGTTTACGTGGAATATTAGAAAATTTTTCTTCACGTGTTACGCCTAAACACAACACACTGCTCACGCACACACTCATGATGGACAAAAGACAATTATGATTATATACACGCTGCTACTGACAAGGTGGCAGAAAAAAACATTTTTCGCCATCCTTTCTGCTTTATTGTGAATTGCATGCGGAATAAAAAGTGTTTGAGATTGAGAGTAGTGCGCAACTGTACATCAGTCTTAACATCAGGGCGCACTATCTCCCCAAAATGGGATGTTCAGCATTAAACGGTATTTTATTTTTAAATTAAAAAAAGATACGCTATGTTCTACAACCGTTTGTTTTTCTGACGGATTACAACCAACTACTTTCGATTGGTTTTTGCACAAAAGTAGGTTTTACGATCATTTGTGTGCACAATGATTGAAAAAATTGTGTTGTTTAATGCATATATTTCTTTTTGTTCGAAAATTATTCAGTTTTGTGTTCAATTAAAGATGTTTTCTTGTGTGTATATAACAATATGTACTAGAAGTGGGAGGTCGCAGATCTTTCATATATATATAATACAATTAGCGTGTAGTATAATAATAGTAGTAATAATAATAGATATATGGTTGTAGTAGTAGTAATAAAATCATATACAATTGTTACAATATTTAAATATTACTTATTACATGAATCGTGTCGACCGGTATTTTCTTATGAAGTTTTAGGTATACATATACAGATATATATATATATATATATATATTTCCATTTATTTATATACGCAATATTTATAGGGTTGTGCAAACAATTTCACTTTTCCTTTTTTTCTTTTTCAAGGATTATGTATCGCACGTAAGAATCCTTGAAGAATTTCTCAAGAAAGTTTGCGAGAAAGAGAAATACCCATAGCGAGAGAATACGAAGGATGACGAGGACATGGACGAAGCCTTTGTAATAGCAGAAAAAAATCAAAAAGTAAGACGAAAAAATGAACGCTAATTCTAATTTGAATAATTTGGTTTCCGTGTCTTTTTCCAATTCATGCCACGTTTCTCGAAAGAAATTGGCACGCTGTTTTTTTCTATGAAATTGATATTGTAATATAGTCCCACTTTTCATCCATCCCACATTCCATGTTATTGAACTAACAAGGAGGGAAATAATCATCCAGTGCATCTCTCCAATTTATATGTAACAAGGAAATGAGGAGAAAACTTTTTCTCAATTTATGTCTTCGTGATAAATGATCGCTAACAGGGATCTCCTCTTGATGGGACAACATTTGTTCTTTTCTCTTATTTTTTTTTGTTATCATTTTGTATTAGTCGAGAAACGCAATTCTTCAGATAATGAAACTGGAATTTTATAAATCGTTCATTTTAATTCTGTTGACAGCAGCAACATTTGGATCTAAGGTCTAAGATCCGAAAATAATTCATAAAAATATCGTACGTTCAGAACTCGGCAAAGAAAATGAGTGAAATTTAACTCATGAACCTTTTTAAGAACGTATTGATAAAATTCAAGTTTTTTTTTTTACAGAAGTGAAAAATTGAGGAGATCGTTTTTATGACGACGTACTGTCATTTCGGATGATGGGATTAACAATTATTGAATTATTAATGGCTCACAATATCGACAATATGAATGAGTTCCACATTTCCTTCGCGTTAGCATTCATCGAATAAACTTCAGAATGCTCGCTGGTCTTATAATTGATACTTCCAAATGAACTTCTATCCATTCATCTTTTGTTTACTCCTTTTTGAAATTATAAAATATAATATAATGATTATTTTGATTTCAATGACAAATTGATAACAAGAGTTTCGATGACAAAAATGCAGGTAAATAATTGGCTAAAGTAATAATTAGACTTCTTGAATTATAAAACCATTACATTAACACATAAATGATATTATGAAATCATTACCTAATTTTTTCGTGGTTTTCTTTCCATTCGAATAATTCATAAAATCAGGCGGAATGAAGCTTTACAAAACTATAATGATTTTGGAGAAACAACAAGAAAATTCCAAAGATCAAGTTATCGATTCCATAACATTCATCTTTTTCTTCTCTGTTTGTTTTGTTCCTTTTTTTTTATACAGACAGCCTCTATTGTTTCACATTTCTCCAATAGATACAGCGATCAATAATTATTTGCATTTTTTTGCGCTATATAAAAAATTTACACTATTTATAATGAAAAAGTCATTTAAGAATTTCTTTTTCTTTTTTTTTTGTCTTAAGACGGAGTTCAAGTAGATAAAGTGATTAATAGTATTAAAGTTACTACCCAATGTTGATCCTAGACATTAGCGTGGAGAAAAAGTTGTGGGATGGCGAGACAAAATTGATTGAGAAAAATGGGTATTATTTTGAGGAAATATTGAGTGTTGTTGGGTCGATGTCAAAGATTCTACATGATATTTATAAAGTCTTATATCGCGAAATCCGCTTACGATTGAATATATGCATGTATGTATGTATATTGTATGTATGTATGTATGTATAATGCATATACATAATATGCGTTGGTATTACAAGTGATTAATTGTTAATGAATAATTGATAAGAAAGTGAACGTTAAATCAAAATCATATTTATAATACCAAAGAGAAAAAAAATTAATTAATAAGATAGCTATAATTGTGATTAAGATTAAAAGAATTATATAATAACAATAGATATATATATATATAGATTCCTTAGCTGATATATGAAAAAAAAAAAAAATTTAATTCAGTTATTTCTCATGGTAATCTCATCATAATCGTTTTTACTATGATGCATGATTATTTCATCAACTCCGACGATGAGTGATAGTTAATGTTCATTATTATTTGTTTTTTTTTTTATTATAAATGATGCATTGCTTTGTCATAAATTTACAGATGACGGGCGATTTACAAAGATGAAGGAACTATAGTAATTCCTTAAGTATAATTACACAATTATGTTCATATCATATTTATATAATTCGTCGGTGTTGTTTCTATTGTTATAACTGATGTTGCTTCCTATACGTTTGCTGATTGTTTTGAATTCATTGAAATTTTTTCATCCAAAGAAAATGTGCTTTGTGGAATGTCTGCCGATTTATCGTAGTAATTTCAATTCATGTTTATTTTCAAACTATCATGATCCATCGCAGTGATTTTTATCTATCAATTTGTTTTTACGATTAGTGGTTTGTGAGGGCAAATTGAAACGAAAAAAAAAAAAAAACTTGCCTTGAATAATAAATGATTCATAAGAGGAAAACGAGAGGGGGAAAAAGAGTACCCTAAAAATTTGTCAATTTGATTATTAAATCGTTATATACAATATCTTACAAAGAAATCTTGCGATAAATTCTTTTTTCCGTTTTTTCCTCTGTTTTGTTTCCACCGATTTTTTATTATTTCCATTTGTCTATTTTGTTCCATTATTTATTATTCATATTTATTTGTTTTTTTCTTTTTTTTTTTTTTCGCCGTTACACAGAAGTCTCACGACTGTAGTCGAGTTGCTCATTTTTATTTTTCTTTTATTTATTTATTTTGTTCGTATTATTTAACACCTACATTAACGAAATATTACATATTGTACAAGAGAAATTGCAACTCGAGCTGGGCTGTGTAATTTATATTTATTTTCATATATATAAAAATGTACCTGAGTCGAAAGACCTCTCTTCTCTATTTTCATTTTTCTTTTTGTTTCATTTACATTTTGAAAACGACTTGAATAAACTGACGACATTTCAATTTTGTTCTTCTAAATATTCACGTTCATAAAGCAAATTTTTACATTTGTCAAATCGTCAGTATCAATGGTGTCAAGAGCATTTTCTATTGTTCAATGCGAGAGACATGAGCGAAAAATGTAAAACATTGATTCAATGCTACAAATACAATGCAATCATCAGAATAAAACGTGAAATATTTAGAACAGCACATCTATCAGGACAATCAAGTGTTGATTGGAATATTATTGCATTGCGTATGAAAAAACCACTGCGAGGGATCTTTCATTGTTTTCAATTTAATTCAAACATCGGGTTGTGCATGTCATCGGGAATGCGTGTCGATAAAGAAAGAAAGAAGAGGAAAAACAGGAGCTATTCGGCAAAATAAATTGGCTCATGTATATGAGTGTATGTGTGCTTGAATATGCTATAAAAAAAAGTTAAGAGATCAAAGATAGAACATGAAGCAGCACTTGTGCGCGAAGCTATTCAAATTTTTCTTCTCTCATTGAAAAAGCAGGTTAATTATTTTACTCTTTTTTTACAATCTACAATTAAGACTCATTTATGATAAAATTTTTCGCGCAATCGAATACTTCATATTTGCAACGGATACTTTAGATTCAATGACCTCCGCTAAAACATAAAAAAAAAGATAATTATGATTTCCGTTTTTGTTTTTACATCTTACAATCTTTCGATTTAGTTTTGGTTGGGCAGGCCGGCGGGGGACAGAATTAGTTTCATTAGAGGGCTTCGAAGGATTTTTCCTAATAATCGGCTTTACGACCCCAGAACGTAAATCGTTAATTGTTTCCGTTAAATTTAATTAAATTGTAATCGTTATAATACACAATATTCACAAGGTCTGTTTGAAAGCAAAAAACAAAAACAAAAAAAAAGCGAAGTTTCGCGAAGGAGAGAAAATAAAACTAAAATTGATAGGACAGGAAAAAAATGTTGAAGTTTGCATTCACCTCGCGACATTGGGGATCAGGATGAAGACTAAGAGGGGAAAGGAGCGCCGTATCTATACACCTCGTTATTCATTATCTATATCACAATTTACAATAACCGCGTGAGGAGTGAAGAGTGCATGAGAGATATATATATATATATGTATGAACATATATATATATATATATATACATAGATCGGGTTTGTGAAATCGATTTATAATTATTTTAGTTGTTTTTCGATCATTATACAAGAAACGCAACCTCTCTTGTGAATTTTATACGTCTATTATTGATGGTGCTCATAATGAAATGTTGCGACAGGGTGGAAATGGTGCTTCCTATATATATATGCATACATATGTATATGTATATATACATGTGTATATATGAATCTTCCATTTTTTTTGCACTTTTCAAGCTTGCTTTCTTGTCATGTCATATTTTATTACATTTCGCCTGTTCTAAAACAATAGGTTTTCATGTCAATTTTTTCATTATTCGCATGTCGAAAAGACGAGAGAGAAAAAAAAAGAAGAAAATGTCTTATAAAAATAAGATCATTCCGCGAAAACTATGAGAAAAAGAAGAGAAATTCTTGAAGCTATTCAACATATAGAGTTTTTGGAGTAATTATCCAAACTTTTTGGGGCTGATTGTGATAGGAGTAATTTCAGGGATGTTCTGAATTTTCACTCGTCATGTAACAGATACACGCTACATATTACCTCTCCTGACTCTTACAAATTTTCTTAGCTCCTAAACCTCTATATAGCCATCGAACTCACTGCCTATAAGTTAACACTCTCTTCAAATCTCTGCCGAAATACGCATCTTACAATTTTTGATCACTATTCGATTTTTTTGTATTTCAATAAATGCAGCGCTAAAGCTCTTCCTAATCTATATAAAAACGTTTTTCTTGTTTTTCTTCCCTTCATTTTCAGTTCCACAATAAGCAAGATTGAGATTTTCATTAAAACATACAGAAAGTTGAACGGAACACAAAAAAATAAAAATGCAATTATATCAAAGTGAAACTACACTGATATATTGCAGACTTTTTCCTGTTTTTCTGGCTCTCAAGGGCAAATTATAAAGAAAAAACGTTTTTTTATATTCAAGTGCGCCTGACAACGAGTCTCTTCAAAGCGAACATTATATCAGAGGTGTAGAAAAAACCTCAAAGCGTTTATTCTTTTTTCAAGACAATGACGAATTGACGTCTGACAAAAATAATAGTAATGCATCAAACGCAGAAAAAAAATGTAATAGCTGAAACTACCCATATGTTAGGAGAAGAAGCTCGTTAATCAGCTAGCCATCTTCATCTCTCCATCACTATTCCTAAACCTTATACTTCCGACTCGAAATACTAAACGATCGGAGATGCAAATTTATAAAAAGAAAAAAAAACATCGTATTGTGCAGTAGGCACCATCTCCAATTATTTTTAATTATTTTTTTTTTTCGTTTTCATTTTATTTTTCCTCCTTTCATTCGATCAATCCGATACTTTTCCATATTCTTTCTGTCTCTCTTGCTTCTAATCGTCTTTTATTTTCGTTTTTGTCGTTTGAATAAAAAAAAACAATTCATTTAGAATCCCGACAATTATGACCAGAAAGATGAATCTTCGTCATCGGAAGCTATTGAATTTTTTTTTCTCAATAATGAAATGAAACAGAATTATTTCATGTTTCGTTGGAGTTATAAAGCGCGCGATATTTTGAAGTTTCAAACACAATTATCAGTTAGCGCTCAGTTTTGCTAAGAAACAAAAAGGACTACTTTTTTTTCTTCCTCTTTTCATTCACGTGGAATTTACAGAACCTGTGTTGATTGTTGGGTGGCTGTTGGCATTGGCCCAGCAACAGACGCGGGTGGACCAATTGGTCCGAGATCACTTGTGCCGGTTGGTGCACCACCAGCTGGTGTGGTTACACTCATTGCCGATGCTGTTTTCATGAAGAATTTTTCGAGCTTCACAATAATATGCTTCCCATACGTATACTTTCTCAGGCTACTCAAATGCGGTCGTATTTTGTGCATCAATACTTTACGCTGTGCTGCTTCAGCAACGTCAATCATTTTTTGAACAACGTAATTGGCATATTGATCCTTCATCATCACATTCAATGCACTGTTGGACAAAAGTTTATTCATATGAAAAATAACAAATCAAAGAGAAAATTTTTTTTGATAAATACAACTATTGGAAATTTTGTTTTTCTACTCACTTGTCATTGAATCCACAAACTTCTTCAATGAGAACAGCACGTTCTTGTCTAGTGGCGTGTGTAACACACTTTTCCACGACATTACTCGCGAATTTGTGTTGTGAAAGTGCGAGAACTTTTCCCCTAACGCTATTAATAAGTTGCGCTTTGTCCTCAATTTTTCCATGCTCAAGCACATGTTGAATAACATAATTTCCGTATTGATCTTGTATTAACTGATCGGTGGCAGCATGTAATTCTTGAAGTATTCCCTGGGTTTGTTCAGGCGTACAGTGTTCCAAGATGCGTTGAATAACGCGACAACCGTATGGATGCGTACTGAGTGAATACACCTGTCCGGCGAATGCACCAATGACGAATTGAAGTGCACGTGGCTCGACACATTCAATGCACTTTTGAACGACATGATTGCCGTTTTGATCTTTCACGCATTTGAGCACGTGACCATCGAGTTCACGTACGATTTCCTGTTGTTGTTCGGGACCAATAGACTCAAGTGCCTTTTGAATAACTCGACAGCCATACATTTGGAGTGCTAGTGGCAAAACATGACCTCGTACCTATTCAATTATATAAAATTCAGTTTAGGATTTTTTCTTTTTTTCAATATTCATTGCTTTTTTTTTTGAAACATCAATAGTCATCGCCATGAATATATTTCAATTGCGATGCCTTACTGTACGTATATCAGAATTAATGACAATAATCACAACAGTATCATTTGACACGCAATAAAATCATCATCTTGAAAACAAGCTCAATTCAATCAATATCCACTTTTCACTTTACTGTCTTAATTATCTATCTAAATATAAATTTGGTGACGTTACCTTTTGTGCAAGTGTTTGTTTTTGCTCGGGTGTGCCGAACTCGAAGAATTTTTGTATAACATAATTCCCGAATACATCAGTCATAAGAGAATATGCTGACGCTAAGATTTCTTGGAAGACGAGTTGTTTCTCGGCTGCCGATGCCCGTTCAAGTTTCTGCTGAATGAAACGCGAGCCATGCTGATCCTGGCTGAATTCCACAATGTGATTGGCGAGATCGCGCAATTGAAGACTCGGGAAGCTAAAAAAAGATCTCAAATTATGCTTACGAAAAAGTTATATCTTTTTTCAATACAATACGTTATACAACTTCGGAATACATGCATTGAATAAACACCCCCTATCAAATATATAATTGTTTATGTATATTAAAGATATAAATGAAAAATACATACCGATTATTTCTGAAATCTTCCAGTAATCGTGAACGTCCACCCGCACTTTTATCGCCGACTCCTGTCGCACCACCACGTCCAGGTTTGCCTACCAAATTCGGAAAGAGAGAGCTACTTGATCCAAAAACACCATTAGCTGTTAATGCTGGAACGGCACTCGCGCGAAATTTAGCTTCAGCACCTGGTGCTGCTGACACCCGACTTGCACCACCTACAAGTCCACCAAGTGAACCACCAATTGATGGCGGCGGCGTAAGGGAAAGACCAAGTGGACTTGGTGAAGTTACCGTACCTAAAATAAACAGCCAGAAAAAGAAGAAAAAAAAATGAATACATTAGACTTTGAATCAATATTTACAACATTAATTGGAATTAATTTAATGGCTCTTTTGTTCTACTACATTCATCATCAATGAGATAATATTTTCTCATAACTGACTCGTTGTCCTTGATATATAGCGTGCCCATTTCAAAATGACGTGTTCACGTGTATGGCGAGTCAATGTGTTCCAAATAAATAAACGGTGATGTGATGCACAACGACGTAATAAATTTTATGTTATCCAACTTGCGCAACAATATTTGAATTTTCATAAACATTCCTTTATTATACAATGTATTAAATATGTATTACCCAAAGCGCCATAATTCTGCGGCCATTTTCCACGACTGTACTCCAAGCTTGGGCTGAATGCTGACGTATTCCTGTCAAATGAATCTCGTCTACCAGTTGATGAAGCGCCAAGACCCAATCCTACACATTCAATTAAATATCTACATTCAAGTAATTGTTATAATAAGGAAGTAGGAAATGAAAGAAGAAAAGTGGGAATGGAAATGACTAACACAAAAGGCACCGCCAAGTTAAAAAGCCAGATGAATTCATAGCACATTGAGACATGCATAAATTGATTATTTCTTCGCTGTTTTGGTTTGCTATGAATGCCGGATTATTTTCTTTTTAAAAGAAACAAACCGAAAAACATAGATGGCATAAAATTCTTTTTTTGTTTTCATTTTTAAACCACTACCCCAAAATATACCTGTGCTTTGCAGTTGGGCGGGCGAGCCAAGGGCACCAAGTGGCGAACCACCGTAACCCAAAGCTGCTGCCAAGCCAGCAGCCAATCCCGTTCCCTGTTGTTGTGCCTGTTGTACGGCAACTGCTTGGGCTTGAGCGACCACTGCTGCCGCACTGCAAGCTGCTAGACCTGCACCAAGAGCCCCAACCCAGACGCAACTTTTAGTTTATCATTATTCATTATTTCATCTTTTGTTTCATTTATATTTCTGTTATTTAGCTATTAATCCTCTTGATATTTTGTTTTCGTTTTCAGGATTTTATTTTTTTTCCTGTTAAACAACCATATACCACCTAACTACAGCCACGTTAGACCACACACAATTACAAATGATTTTTTTTAACACAATGATAGGAGGTTACATTTATATGAGCAGAGTCGCACTGAGGTGATGGCAAAAAAAGTTCGATTAGTGTATTTGTATCTATGCCTCTTATGACTATTTACACATTGAATTTAGAGTGATTGAAACCAAAACTCTTGAAAAGAAACAACACTCAACGGATTGTAGTTCTTACAAAATTATTGTCCACATAACATCACCTTAGTGTTCTTCTTTAATATTGAACTTTTAATATCTGACATTATATTCAGTCAGCGAAGTTAATAATAAACATTGGTGCCGACATTTGGCTTTTTTCCCTTCAACTCGTTAAATTTTCAAGCAAATAATTACAATTTGATGGAATTAATTCTTTTTCTTTCAAATTCCAAAGTAATTTGAAAATTCTCTCACCTAGACACTCGCCAGGCGTTGCATTACTGTGTGATGTTGGTGTCGGTTGTGAATATAGACTTGGCGGGGGTGGTGCTTGCTGACCCGGGGGTGGCTGTGATGGTGCACGATTTACGAGAACTGGCGCTGGACTAACTAATCTCATAGGTGTTGCAGCAGAACCAAGGCTGCGCACTCCACCCATAACTAGAGATCCATTTTGATCGTAATAAGCAGGTATAACTTGATACTGTCCTTGGACCTATAAAGTCAAACAAACGATAAAAAATTTTTATGATGCAAAAGTAATTCGATAATACTATAAGAGCGTAACAACGCTTTTTCACTTTCCCGAATATAGGATTCATTAAATTGATATTAAACATTCACAATCGCAATTGATCATAATACTGACGTCATTCATTTTCTCAAATAGAAAGAAGAAACTGTGTCCGCGTCGCACTATGCGACCACTATGGTTGTAACTAGAATGACTGAATTGGCGAAAAATAAACGAAGGGCTGTACTGTCGAAAGTGGAAGGGACAATCTCGCCATTTTTGACCACATCCAGATGTGAAAAATGAAAGAAAATTCATAAACGCTTTCAAACATAGATATAATAAAAGAAGGGATGAAGCAGTAAAGTGGGAAAGGAAAATAAAAATCATGTGTCAAAGTAGTATTTTGAGAAATGTTGAAGAAAAAAAAAAGGTTCAAGTTCACGTCAGTCAGAACAGTAGACAGTATGAGATGAGGATAGATGTACTTACAAATGTTCGACAAGACAAGATAGCGTATCGAACTGAAAATATACTTTCAACTTTTGAATGCCATCTGCACTAAATCTAAGCTATTCATTACATAAAACTGTACGCTCCAACGGGACAATATATGGAATAAAAATGAATGAACGATTTTAGTGACTAGATTTTTGTTATTCACCGTTTGTGCAAGATTGTTGGCACTGTCTTGGGCAGCAGCGGCTGCTGCAGCCGCCGACGATGGTGTTAATGGTCTGCGTGGTGGCGGTGGTGGTGCTGCAGCTTGTGGCGGTGCTTGTGGTAACAATCCAGCTGGGTAAACCCCCCATGGTGCAACGCCATAATATTGTGGTACAACTGGTGGTGCACCAGCAATTAAAGCACCAACATATGGCTCTTGACCACTTATAACTGTGTAAGGTGTTGTTGGAAAATTTTGCTGTTGCTGCTGTTGCTGCTGCTGTTGTTGTTGTGCTTGCGACGCCGCGAGATACTGTTGTTGTTGTTGCTGTTGCTGCTGTAGCAGCTGAAGTTGTTGTGGAGTTGCGCCTTGAGGTTGACTGCGAAACAATTGCTGCAATACAGAAAAAAAAAATTTATGATTATTGATTTGAATACCAATTCGCAAATGATTGGTGACATGTTTTTATCCTTGATAAAATGCGATTCACTCGTTGTGAAACACTGAGATTGATGTTGAAGGCTGAAGATTTTTGTATATGAATTGTGAACGTTGGAACGAAAAGGTCAATAACCCGTCACGGACATTCACCGGTTAGCGCGTTTGGTTTGGCTTTGCGTTAACGAATGTATATATGTATACATATATATATCAAGTCGGAGAATTCTGTACGGTGAACTCGCAATGTTAATTGAGTGCGGTACTAACGGTAGAATGGAGTTTGATGAAGTTGAACAGACAGTGAGGGAGTGAGGAATGAAGAAGAAGATGTATCTTTATTTGTAAGGATACAGAGATGATGATAAGAAATCGCCTATGCATTTAGCACGAAAAACCATGCAAATGCAGATAAAATAATGATGATAAATTGGTTTTCAAGTGGTTCTGTTTTTGAACACTGCATTCAATATGTATATGAGAAGATCTCGATAGAATAAAACAGTAACAATCCATTTTCCATTATGAACTGTTATCGATTAGGTAATTCATCATCATTTCCAATGTTCATAATCACCATTACGTTAATTTAATAATGGTGGAGACTCGAAAAATAAATAGTACAACTGATTACTCTGTGACATTATTAGAAACTCCGACTCAAATTGACTACCCTCCAACTGAACACCCTATGAACTCTATGCTTTTATCAATATTGAATTTCTCGACCGCTTAATAAATATACTCAGAAATATTTTCATGATAAAATTCGCGATTGTCAAGTCTTAAAGATATAAAAATCAGGAAATTACAATTCTCTTTCATGTTTAAATGTTTGAGAGTATATTTTTGGATTGATTTTTTGTCTTCACAATGCCAGCTGTCCAGTTGAGAGAAAAAATAAACATTAGTGAAGGAAAAATATATGAGAAACTGAGCTTTATCTAGAATTTTATGATGAAACTATGTTGAATGTAGAATTTTACATTGAATATGAATGGAAGTAGTTCAGCCATTAATTGTGGCGGTATTCAATTTACACAGTCTGTAAACACAATGACTACATACATAAATACACAAATACAGCTATTATATTCGTGTTAGCCTTGAAATCGGTCAAGTCCATTAAAGAGTACAGAGATTGATCATTTTTCTTATCGAGAGTATGTAAGTGTATAGAGTTTTGCCATAATGCGCGCCGTAACGCTTGTGAACTACGTAATTTCAATAACGTAAGCAAGTGAGGTATTCACCGACTCGTGACACGCTAGTTCTACACTGTACATACATATATGCATAAACGAGAGGAGAATGTAAGGGGGCCAGCCATGCGTTTCGGCTATCGACCTCATCTAACGACCACACTTAATTTATATGTACTTGATAAAAAAATTTTTTTTCATTATTTTAATTCTCGTCAAGGTTACAGAATTTTTTTTTTCAGATTTATTTTCATATTAATTCTAATACCTGTGCTAACATATATTAAATATTTTAATTTAAACATCTTTTTCCCAATTAATAACACAAAAATTATAAGTCCAGACATAAATGTGTGTGAGGTAAAATTTTGCCTATTACCTTTTAAACGTCATGAAATAATTTATCTTGTTAATTTATCATTGGCAACATTGTGAAGTAGAATTTTCCACTCTGTCATATTGCTCATAGACTCCAGACACGTCTCAACGATATTAATCAAGTAACTAATTAACGTTCACGATAATATCGAACAATAAATTATGACAAATCACGCATCTGGATGCAACAGGTGTTTGCACCATAATAATTGAATCGCAATGTCAAATAATAAAGTATGACATAGGAAAAAATAAAATTATTGATTAGGGGAATAAAAAAATGAGTATTGGGATTCATTAATTTGTGAAAAAAATCACCGGATGAGTGACCAAGATTTGAAGGTGTTCCTCGAATAATGAATCACGTATTATATATGCATATGGACACGTAGAAGGTTTCCTTCCGTCCAATACTTCGGTTATATGTATGTACATTGTACATATAATCCCTGTATCACCCTCTGGTCTAAAACCGGTGCACGCTTCATCGATTCTCTCTCTTTCTCATTCAATGCGGAAAACAGAGTCATGGCGTGCACTTGAAAACCAGCGAGTCGAGACAAACCAAGAAGTTGGAACTTGGAGAGGAATTTTAAAAGCGTTTTACTACGTGTTATTTGATTGGACGAAATGTACCGTTGAATGGTGAAACAAATAAAAATAAATATATAAAAAAAAGGGACGAATGAAAAAAAAAAAAAGAAGAGAGAGAGAATGAAAATAAAGGTTGATGCTCTCTTGGATGTTCAGTGGCATTAGTATTCATGCGCCACAAAGTCTGGTCGTATAATTTAATCATTTAGTAAACACACCACACATTTTTTTTTCTGTTTTTTTCTTTATTTTGTCTCGAAAATCACTTTTGTTCCGCATCTTTTGAAGCAATAGCGATTTTTATTTTCTTTCTTTTTTTCATAATCCTTTTCGGTATAATATATGTAACAGACATACGTCTACCGATTGTCGACAATTATTTCTAATTGCTATTAATGAAATGATAATGAAAAGAGAAAATAATAAAATAGTGCAAACATTTACAAACATGAGTATTGAAAAAAATCGCTGTAAAGAGATTATTATTTTAAACTATTTGCTTATCACTTGAAGGGAAACAAAAATATTTTAATTTCTTTTCTTTATGTAGACACAACAAATTCTTGTATTTTGACGTCATTTTATCACAGAGATTACGCATAGAAGAATCCATTTAATAAACACATGAACGACTGCATGTCATAAACTTTTTTTTTATTTCCTTTGTGATTGTTTCAATGAAAAAAAAATCCATGGAATCAAATTGTTCGAGTGAAAAAATCACAATGACTCATGGATAGTTGAAACGGTTATATTTATTGTTATGTTTTTTTTTCCTCCTATTGCTGTTGTTTCACTTGGCTGGATATAATGTCTCGGCTGGTATTCCGACGTAACCGACGATAAAAATGGAAAAAACAGAAGAAAAAGAAAGAAATTACACGGTGAACGAAGTAATCATTGTGTGTACCCGTTACTTAACCGCGAGCTGGAAGACCCGTTATCTTCACCTGGCTCTGGCACTCGTGAGTAGAATACAGGGTGTCTCTGAAGAAGACTTGGAATAGTGGATAGATGTCATTATGCTCAGCTAGACTATTTGTTGTCTGGTACAATGACAATTGAATAGAAAATCTTTGCTTTATGATATGTCAATTATTTCAACTGGATCAAATGATTTTTCAAATATTACAATTTCAATTCACAACATTCACTAAACACATAATTCATTTTGCATATGAGGTGAATTCAATATTGTATATTTGTATGCATATGTGTAATCGCGTGTTCTCAACTTTAATCTACTTGAAACTTTCTAGAAATGTATGATGACAGGCGCTGTCTCAGAGACATCTAAATCTTCATTGTGCAATAATTCTCCATAAATAAAAGTACATTTTTACACAAACTGCAATATGTTAAAATAAATATTTTTATTAAAGAATCCCAATATATTTTTATTAACTGAGAATTTTTTTCTTCGTTATTTTGCAATAATAGAATTTTAAGTATTTGAAAATATGCGAAATCATTGGTGACTTTATTGAAAATAATAATTGAGAAATTTGAATTGTAATGCAAATATGGTTACGACAAAACAATTAATTTTTAATCAACTTTATGTAATATAAAATTCTGCCAACTATTAGATAATTTTATAACTGAACCTCTCCAGACTTTGGAATAATTCACTTCGACTTGACGTGAAATTACCACAGAGTTATCTCTCTCTCCCCACATACACATTTACTTATTCTTTAAACTTCATGTCGTTACATATGTGTGAAGAACCGGTTTTACATGTCTACGTGTCCTGGGGCTGTCAGACTTGACCTCTCTTGCGAGACACACATTCTTCGAGATTCACAATTTTTTATTATTCTTCAATTATTTATCGATTTTTTTCTCTTAATAATAATTTTTTTTATGTTGAATCGCTACTTTATATTCACGTGAAAGCATCAACCTTTTTAGCCAAATCAATATGCAATGAAAAAAAAGGCAAATCTTAACATAAAAATGGAATAAATTATTTCATATCAAATATTTCTCATCGAAATAATTTTTCACCACTTAAATATAATGTTATTTAACGGGAACGCGTATTTAGTATAAAGTTAATGCACAAGTTGTTACAATGTCAGACACAATAGGCGCCATGAAAAAAAAAAACAAAACAATTTCTATATGAGGTCGTCTCATGTCATGGCTTTTTCCGTTAGGTGTTAGCCTAGTTTGTGAAATTCAATTAAATCTCTATCATCCCTCCACTCTTTGTTCTGTCTGTTCGTCTTTCTCTCTTTTCCTGTTTTCTCTACTACCGGCTCATATTTAATTCACTTATATTACGAACTCGTGCACAACAAAACACGCATAGTGAAGCGGACACAACCCATGAGACCACCAAATGTATATATTCTTTCTCCTTCCTTCCTCTCCCCTATTTTTTTTCCTTGTTTTGGGGTGCGGATGGATAAAATTGAGAATGGCGTTGACTTTTTTAGGGTAAGGTAGCATTGCGTGATAAGGGTTCCCACCCTCGGACACACCTTGATACCAGATACTGGAGAAGAAGCTACAGACATGGCAGGCTTTCAACCAAATGACGCGGATTTTATTATTGGATTGGTTACTCACAGGGGTGCGGCACCATGTGAGGATCCCTTTAATAATAATTCATTCTTTCTAATATGCCTCACCTTAATAAATTGCTTTGTTTCAATGTTATCAGGTTTCGTTATCTTTTGAAAAAAAAAACAACAAGGGAAAAGCATTACTAAATAGATAAATAAATAGATTATTTTTGCAGACGGATAATTTTGAATGTGTCGCGATTTATCTCATTACAATAATCTTTATAATTTTCATTTACGTTTTGAATTCATCCTAATTTTTATTCCATTCATTACCGATGTTTCTATATATATACATAACTCTTCGGATTTTATTTCTTACATTCAAGTTTGTCTCGCTGACACTGCTGAATATCCGAAGAAAACATCGTTGCTCTTGATAGTATTTTCTTGATACTTCAGGGAGAATTTTTTTGTTCAGAACTCCAGAAATAAATATTCACAATCTCCTTACTTATGTTTTGAAAACAAATAGAAAAGCTCACAACTCGGATTCATGCTGTTATATATTTATGAACCTTTTGATATATTCATTTGTGAAATGTCGCTGAAGAAAAAGAGGAAGGAAAGAACAGTTCTTATATTACTGCTACGGATACGGATTAAAAATATAATTTGTACAATGACGATGAAGAAAATGTCATTCATCTGAATTCTAAATGTAAATAATGTTATGTTTTCATAATTAAAAAGGTTGACTTCATAAAACTAAGAAAATTAAAGAAAGAAAAAAACAAAATCGACTTGCACTGGAACAAAAGTGTCACAACTTCCTGATTGGTAGAATTTAAACACAGCAGTAAATAAAAATCTTTACTAATTCTTCTATTCTATAAATAACAGGAACTACACGAGAAATATAAAAATCAAAGAAATACACAAAGCAATCAATTTAATTTTTCATCGAAATAAATTTCTTTCATTTGAAATAGTTAAGGACTGAAGAAATAATTGAAATAAATAAAAGCAGATTGGTATTCAGGAATATATAAGTTGAACTCATCAGTTTTATTCTCTCTCATGCAGTTCCTACAATTTAAATATTTATGATGCAATCGATTTTTCATTGTTTTTAATGGTTATTCCCTGCCAGCAAAAGCATCTTTCAGGAGCTATCGCGTTCTTCTCGTTGATGTTGAACTCTTATGAATTGTAATGACTAGAACGCGTTACTCTTCTAGTTATCGTCTATATATATATATATCTATATACTTATAGATTTTGTTGAAGTTTGAATAACTAGGTAGAGAACAGGTTTGCAATAACGGTGGTGCGAGAAGCTAACTCGTTCTCGTTCTCATCTTTTTTCCTATTTCTTCCTCTCTCCCTCTCCCTCTTCATATATAACTATATATTTATATATATTGTATTTTCTTCTCGCCTTCTTTCCAAACTCAGAAGGGGACAATTTTCAACTGCAAAGTTTTTCCATCAAAGTGCCACTTTGAGAAGTCAAAATGCATCGGCGACTCAACGGACTTATATCAAAAAATATAATAAATATAAACAAAAAAAAATGGAAGAATATAGTAAGTGACGGAAGTGAGTATATATATCTTTCTATATATATTTGTATAGGAACATAAACGTATATAAAAAACAACGGACACGCTTTCCCGACATGAGGGGGACACGCTTTCTCGAGTCATCGGCAATACGTGATTTTTAATTGCTCTTGAATGGACTTAATTGCTAAGACAAGTAACAAATATAAGAATAAAGATACAAAGGGGAAAAAAATAACATGAATAAATATATATATATATATATGAAAGACCATAGTCACAGTCGTAATAAAATAAAATGAGAATTGTCAAAGCGAATGTTTGTGTTTTCATTTAATGTTGCGCGCAAAAAGAAAACAAATGTTTTAATGTTGCGTTTAATGAATGAAAAAGCAAAACGATAAAAACTATAATTACACGGTATAAAAACTATTTGTCATTGATTTTAGGTGATAGAAACATAATACTCCTATAAATGAATCTCACAAATTGTAAATACAACACGAATATATATCTGGCGTTGTAACACGATATTTTCTCTTTAGCATTTTATATTCGGTAACCAACAACAATATGAGTCACTGATGAAAGAAAATATTGAAAAAAAGAAAGGGCGATATCGTTTTCTTTCTTTTTTTTTCCATTACTCACCACTTGAATAAACAAAAAATATACAAACATACACAAAGATTTCGCCGAATATATTGAATCATTTCTCAACACAATTTTATTTTCAAATAATATTTCACCAATAATTTAAAAACGAATATTTCTTCTTGACAAGTCGTAAAATTCAAGACCGTTGTCCGCTCAATGGAAAACAGATGAGAAAATAAAATCAAAAATACTGGACAAAGGATGCACGTTTGTCTCGACGAGTTTTCCTTCAGTAAAATAAAAAAAAAGGAAAGAAAGAAAGAAAGAAAAAAAAAATACCCAAGACCTCTTGTGACCAATTCCAATACAAAAGAAAATCGCTTTTTATTCCCACAAATTTCCAATATTGAATATTCCATTGAATTATCATCGTAAAAGTTTCACAAACTTTTTTTTATCCACAAAAAAAAAAGCATCTTCTCTTCGTCATTATTGGCAAAAAAAACGAAGAAAAAATAGCCACTTACCAAAAATAAAACACATATGATCAATTAAATACAAAATCGACAGGATATTAAATGAATTATTGAGTAACTCAATGTCTGACCATACAAAATAGACAGTTAATGAAATATAGTGTTTCATCAAACAGCAATAAAAATAATAGACCCCAATCGAGCAAGACAATTAATTGGAAAAATCACAAGAACAAAAAAAGTCTTTATAAATAAAAGATAATTGATTTTGTAAGAGAATTAACAAGATGTATTGAGTAAATTGATGATTGATATATTGAGATGGATATTCGATAAAATAGTGTTTCAGCGCAAAAGTATAAGACAAGAAACAACCCCCCATAGACAATAGCAACATGAGGTCATGTATATATACGTGTAGACTTTGACAAAGGCGAAGCAGCCAATTTGTTTTATTAGTACGTTTAGACGACGTTAGACGTCATACTGGCAAAAGCGTAACACTACACCGCCTCCCTTTACTCGTATCCCAATGTCTACAGCGTCATTCGTTCCTTATACACACCACTTTCGCAGCAAATATACATATACACACATATACATATGTATATATATTTGTATATACGTAACCTATGTATACACAACCTCACAGTTTATTCCGTGGATTTTATTAGGCCGTTATCGCGTCAACACGGACGACTTGTTTGCTTTTACTTTGCCACTCTCCCTGAGTCGACATAGTTGGAATAACCCTCTGTGAAATATATAGGCCCTTTCTTGGTTATTTTAGCATATGAATATCCAAAGTCTTCGAGCACTTAAATGATACATATATATATATATATATATATATTTACAATGGAACTATTGTAAAAATGTTTAGATATAAATTGTGACAATCTTTTTTTTGTCGTCAATTCGATTCAGCCAATTTGTTCTTCATAAATTTCACTTCAGAAACTCCATCGCGTAACAAATTTTGGAATGGATTTGATATTCAAACAAAATTCTTGTGAATATTTCAGTAGTATCATAATAACAACAATATTACTGTCCATTTCTTCAATATCAAGAGAATTTGAGTGTATTAGTATTTTTATTGTACACTTGGGAATACATAAAAATTTCAATCTTGTCTACAAAATGAGACAATTCAAAATAATTTTCAACAACGATCACTCATATTGCTGTCACATTGTCTCTATCAATTTGACTTATATGAAAATACATAAAGGAAATTATTTTAACGATCAGGGTTAATTGAAATCGTATTCACTTGTGTGTTTATATATGAATTATGGATGTGAATATATATAAGGTGAATTATTTCGACGGTTAGAAATAATTGGGATCGTATTTCACGTAAATATTTTGGCTTGAATAATTTTCGATCAGATGTATATGCTTCACATTCTCTCTTGCCTCTACTCAATGTTCAATTGAATATATGATGTAAAATTTGTTTTGAATTCCCCAGGCGATGGCGCTTTACAGCCGGATGTTGTACATATATGTTTTGCAAATTGATGGATAGACATGCGTGCGAATGTAAATGTTATATATACGCGTGAATGTACACTAAAAAACACGTAGAAAACCCACATGCGCATCTGGGTACATATTATCTGTAAGTAAATATGGGTATAGATTCAGCAATCAGAGAGCTGTGACAAACACTGACAAAAAAAAAGTTGCGAATGAAAAAATTTACGTAGTATTGTGTGAATAGCGTGCACTATTTTGTACTGGCCTAACATACAAATTTGTATTCATCTTTTTATGCTGGTATATCATATAGAAAAATACGAAGTAAAATATTGCTGAAGCTTTCTTTTTTCTCGAAAAATTCGGGACAACTTCAACGCAAATATGCCATGGAATATACTCTAAAACCGACTATTTTTTTTTTATTTAATGTATGTGGATTGTATGGTAAACAAAGAGAAATAGTGAGCGCAGAAAGTTATGTCAAATATTTTATTTCTGAAGTATATGTATTCTTGGAAATAAAGAAAAAAATATTTATTCAATTCTTTCCGGCTTGGCGTTTCACTATTTTGCCTCTTTTAATTTTATTAATTGTTTTCGTTTTCTTGTTGAATAAAACGTTTTTCTTAATAAAAATTTTCATGAATATATATATATATATATATTTTAGTATGAAAAGGGTTGGAATGCATAAAAACGTAAAAGAGCGAATAAAAGACACACGAATGAGGGGTTGTATTGAGTGAGAAGACCTTGATTTTATTTCGCCCGAGGGACAGTCTATAGAGAATAGAAGATAAAAAAAAAAAGAGAAGTGGTATGACGCTCTTTAGAACGCCGGATGTGACCTTTATAACGAAGAAAAAAAAAAAATGCGGAGAATAAAATAAAGTAAGAATGCTACAACCTTTTTAGGCTTTTAGTCGAGGTAACAAAGACCATCATGAACTATAACAATACAATTGGGAATGGATGACATGGTAAATGTTGTACTAAAACATAGCGTAATAGTTTAGCCGACTGATCTGGATTATTATACATAAGAAATGAAAGAATAATAATAAATAAAAAAAAAAATAATGTTCCAGAGGACCTTTACAAAAGGTGAGATATATCGTTTAATTGGAATAAAAAAAAAATTTTGAAACAAACTTATCTGTATATTTTTGCATATATAAAATTGTTGATGAGTTGGTAGAGTTGAAGGAAACGCGTGTTAGAATAGATGATTCGCTCGTACCAATCTCCGACATGTTCTCTCTCTTTCTCTTTGACCTGGGTGAATATACTAACATCAATGTTCTTTCCCCCATGTAAAATCGATCGTTGGAACCAACACGCGTGGCGTCATGTAAACGAATACGGAAATAAAGAGAAAAAGAAACAGAAAAAAGAATAATAAAAGGAATATGAAAGAAAGAGGAGTGAAAATATCACAAAAACAACTGGAAGAGAAAATAAAATATTTTTTAAACTCTTGATCGATCATTGATTTGAGATAGTTTATAGTAAATGACAAGCCAAAACTTTATGAGCTACTCAGAAAATTGTAAGTTGCATCAAATTCACTATTGGTCGTTATAAAAGTTGTATTCATGAAGTCGAACGAACTTTTTATGTGCACATGAAATTGGAAGAAAAAAATATCAAATATTGCTGGACTCACTGAAAAGTTTGTGCTCAACTACTCTTAAGGTAGTGCGATGGCGTTAAGACATCACAGAAGTGCAGATTTGTCAGTATCTAATATATAATATACTTTTTCGTCTTTGATAACAAATTTTATTTGCAATGGAGAGAAAAAAAATGTCTACCAGCCAAGTCGTACGACGCGAGATAACTTCATAATTACATGTATTTGAAATTGAGTTAAGTGTTCAGTTATATTTTCATTCTTTATAAACACTCGACGTGCTGCAACTTCATGAACAGTTGTTAATTGAGTGAAAAAAAGACTGCGAGTAAATTGACAATTGGAAGTATGAATATAATTCTAAGCATTACACGGTGAAGTTTAATTTTAGGGTACTTCAATGGCCAGTAACAGACGTTTTGTGGTAAGCATTATAGATAACTAATAAACCTGACAAAATCAATCATTTTCTCACCCAGAGATCTGAGTAGAAATTCAAATTATGCCTCGGTAGTTAATCCTTATGAATTAAGTAATAATTTGGAACTCCATTTACTGAATCAATATTTGAATCTGAAGTGAAGCTAGAATATTTGATAATCAAAATTACACTTTCCTCACGGCCGAGAGATAGAATTTAAATAAAATTTCGAATTAATTCCCTCAACATAATTCTGATGTTAAACAAATTGAAAAATAATATGAGACAAAACAGAATAGCCAAATGTCTTTAGATATTTTTCAACACTCAATGAAAATAAAATAAAATATAAATAATTCTCAAGCGTGATGGCGAGTAACTTGAGAGATGATTATATATCCTACGTAATATTTACGAACACACAGAAGAAAGAAGAGAAAGAGAACCATTGATTATAGAGTTTAAATCTGAGTGTCTATAATGTGTTTGCACGCTCACACGTTTCAATACACAATACAAACTTACTGATATATATTCATTCTCACATAAATAAATAAATATATATATATTTCTAATTATTATAATACCAGGAATATTTTTATCAACGTATTCAATATATCTGCAGGATTGTCAGCGCCACAACTAGAAGTAGCAGTTGACGCAAATTGAAATTGGAAACCGCTTCAATTAAAGGGCCGGTGTAATATTATACGAACAAGCGATGAAGCGATAGAGATGTTAGATAACCCACGTTTCTATGTTCACCAAAGAGTCTCCATTTCCAATTTTTCATCATACTTTTTCATCTTTATAAAATTAAATTGTGGAACAATATACAGAATAATTTATTGTAAAAAAAGAAAAAAAAACCTTTCGATCATTCTTGACACTTGGGTTGAGAATAGTAAAGAAAGAAATAGAAAAAACTTGAGGTGTCAAAACATCAAGTCATGTTCTTCAATACTTAATTTTGTTCTAGTATACTCTCTATTGATACGTCAATAACGACATAACAGCATGAGATTTAGCTATATTCCACTGCCTTCAATCTCGCACAGAACCTTCATTGGTAATTTAGTTATTGATCAATCAATCTTGTGGTACACAACTATTAAAGTTTAGATGAAGAAATTACTGAAAAGCAAGTGAGCCGGGGGATGAAGAAGAAATGATGCAATTTAGAAGTGGATTGATCATTCTAACGAAAATTTACGACTCTTATTTGTGATAAAATTCAGTTAAATACTAAATAAAAATTAGGAAAGACCAAAATAATGCAAAAAAAATTCCAATTTATCGGAATATGGGTCAAAAAATCGTCAATACATTTGAGCATTATATTAAAATCTTATAGGAGAAAATCATGTTTTTTTTTCCAATATTATTATAGAGTAAAGATATGATTAAATAAGCTCGACATGAGTAATCCAATTTCCCTTGGGTGGAAAATTTGACTACACCTTTGATCGTAAATAAAAAAAAACTAGGCAGCAAAATATTATATCACTATGTAAAAGAAATGAGAGAGGATGAATAGAATTGAATTTCATAACATTCAATTGTCAAGCATCAGCGCAATAATTCCGCCATCTTGGAAATTCGCATCATACAATAGATCAAAGGATTGTAGTCTACCTATTTCACTTCCATGTTATGTTTCCAGCATTTTGAATTGAATTGTGTGTACTGCTCTTACCAGTACTATCTATTCGTTGATTTCAATTCCCAAGAATTATGTACCACCAGAGAATCCACAATTTAGTTTTGAGAATACATAGAAACGATATATATTCATTACAATATGAAATGGCCGGTTTGATAAATTTACCTTATACCACACATATAAATAAGAACAATCAAAAGAGAATTTCTGCATTTACACGCGTGAATTTACCAGCTAAATGTTTAGAACCTCAACATTAACGACAGGTCTCTCTCATTTACTCCCTTGAATATAACTATCACTTCTCCATTGCTGCATCCGTTTCCTCTGTGAAATTCTGTGAAAATGATTCCTCAAAAGGGACAAACGTTCGTACTTGGGGGCCCTTCCCGAGACTGGACAAAAACATTTTCTCTCCTCCACTACAATCATAATTTCACTCTAACACACAAATATAACTTGACAAAGCGTTATAAAAATAATAATATGAGTGCTACCGGAAGTGGTTAAGCGATAACGCGAGAATCATGAACACAATCTGCAAAACACAGCGTTATTTTTTATATTTATAATTCCTTTATTTTATTTTTTTCATTTTTTCTGTTGTTGTCGTTGTGTGTCCGTAGTTTTAACTTGCTTGCTGTCGTTGAAGCCACGTGAGGCGTAACGAGAGAGAATCGGCTTATGCTAACCAGACTGTTTGAGTATATGTATGTGTGTATGTTTGTGCGAAAAAAAAAAATCGTTCTATTATTATTATCATCATCATTGTATTTATTCTCTTATTTTTTCAAATGAAAAGAAAAAAATATGTCTTGCATATTTGAATGCAAAAATAATGAAAATGGAAGTTATAATTTGTTTTTTTATCCTCTTTTCATTAGACAAATAATTAACAGTGGGAAAATTGCAGTGATTGTTGAGATAATTCGTGAGTAGTTATGTGGATATATATACATGTAGTGGGTTGTGAACGTGAGAGCGAGTGCGTTACTGTAACTATCTCCACTCTGACAGTATATATTCTACAGCAGCGAGGTAATACGAGAGCATGTAGTAATAAAAGACACCCTAGCTATTATATACAAACTCCCTTCACCTCACCATCATTGTAGGGAAGCGTAGAGAAATCATTTGGTTATATGATGAACGTCTCAGGATATAACGAAGAAAATGAGATGTGAAAAAAAAAGGGGGTAAATGAAGATGTAATACAGTGATGAATAATAAATTTCTGACGTGAGAGGACACGAATTAAAATTATCGATTATTAGATTAATATGAATATAGATGAATACAATGAGGAGCCCTTTGATTCCTCATGAAAAATAAATCAGAAAAAAAAGAGGATAAAAATGTTCACACGTTCCTACAATTTTCTTCTGAAATATTCGAAGATCAAAGAGTTAATGAACATTCAAAATTTATTTCTTCATAATTGAGAGAACAGATTATTCAAAATGGTTTAAAATTCCAGAAAAATCACCGAGTTCAAACAAAAATTAGCAGATGTAAAAAAAAAAGACTTATTTCGTGATCATAACAATGAAATCTATTTGAACTTGAAAAAATAATCCTTGTGGAATACTACAAGAAGAAAGGGGAATAAATAAATGAATAAATGAATACATGGATGAAGGATAAACAGCAAGAGAGAGGAAATGAAAAAAAAATAAAACTAATAATAAAATAAAAGTCGAAAGCGTAAGAATTTTTTTTTCTCACGCACACTTTACTTCTTGAGTATTATATCGCAAGCCATCAACGTTGGGGCTCATATACTTGATGCACTTTTATAACTATATACTACGCAAGCTCTACTGAGAAGTGAATTCTTCAAGAGCGAAATGGGGTCGTGGATCGCGAAGCATCATGTCGATATATACAACAACGGGCGCCGCTGCCACCACTGCGCCGACGACGTTTTATCGTCTAACGAAACAGTTATACGTAGTCGCGTGACTACAGTCGTAAAGGGCGTGCCTATATGCTGTCTTTCGCATCGTGAACTGGATGTATATGGTATGATGGTGTGTGGTCGTATCTGTGGCTTTTCAGCAAAACGCACACGCAGAGAAATAGAAGGAAGAATGAGAATATGAGGAGAATAGAAATTGTGTTTACGATTGGTGAAATGATGAGATGGAGTTTTCTTCGCATTAAACTGTTTATGGATATTTTGTACCAGATCTATTTCAATCTACTGATTTATTCATTTCTTCTTTTTTTTCACTTCTCATAATGATGATCAAAGTATTGGACTCGTTATGGGAATTTTTTATTTCAACAATGAATAAATAATCTTTGATCTTTGCTTCTATTTTGGATATTTTCAATTCATTGAGTAGTGCGGAAATGGAGAAGTATTAATTATTCATCTGGAATGTAATTTGGACGAATATACGAATCAATTCATTCTATATATGCATCGCATATTCAATTCTTAAAGGTCACCTTTTTTATTTCTAGATAAATTTGTATCTCCAGAGCAAATGAATATCTTCGAACTCTGACCCAATTTAATCTAATTTTATAGTTAAACAATATTATAAGAAACTTTATTTAGAACTCTGTCTATTCAAATATGTTTTTTTATTATTTTTAAGTTGACAGAAGACACTGAACAATTCAATTCCTGGTAAATAATTGATATTATTAACAATTAAATAAATGAAAGCCTATCTTTTAATATGTTTTGTCAAAAGTTTGGAAATTTTCCAATCCCAAAATTATAATAAGGGAAAATTGAATATAATTCTTCCTCATACGAATATCAATCATGAGAATATTCATGGAAACTTCAGGATATAATTCTCATATATTTCATAAAATATCAATGGATGTGAATAAATGTATGACGAAGAATATAGTGATGAACGTGAGAGGAATAAACAGAAATTTGTGAGATAATTAAATTTCATATAAATATGGTATGAATGATATGGAATATTTCATTATTAAATCAGAAAAATGAATGCAACAGCGTCAACCTGAATGCATCGCTTCTTTTTATACATCTCTCTGAATATAAATAAAAATGAAAGCTGAAAAAATCAGTGATAAAGAATAAAAAATACAACCGAGGGCAGTGGAAGGAAAAAGAGGGAAAAGCACAAAGAATAAATAGAGAATCTGCGATTTTTGTCCCAGGACATTATCGTACAGTGTAGAAAAGAGGAAAAAAAAATAACATGGAAATACACGGTAATTCTGGAACATGAACTAGATGGTACCTCGCAGGCACGAATTTTTTTTTTTATATCTCTAACCGAATTCTCGATGTATTTTTTTTTTCATTATTTCTTTTTATCCAGAGATTGACAACAAGATTGAAACTTTCACCTCAATGTGTCAATTCAATTTTTTGTGTTTTATTCACACAAAAGTGCACATATTTTTCTGCTATCACACGTTGAATATTTTATCCATCAGTCAATACAATATAATTAAATAAGCCAAATATACAAAATTGTTTATTTATCCATCGCGTCTAATATGCGATGAGGCAGTGGGTAAAATTCAATTGGCAAAAGACAAGCTTTGAAAACAAAAAACAAAAGGGCAGAGAAAATAAATTGAATAAAAAAGGAGATTGTACAAGAGGGTACAAGGGGGTTGATGTTGGATAACGAACGTCACGCGTTGCAGTTATAGCCAGTGCGAACCGCCGGCCTTCGTCGACAGCCGGTTTTCTAGGTGATCAATGGTGAAACGCGGTAGGACAATAGTCAGCATAGAGTCGCGCGCGCGACCATAGAAACACAACGAGACATACGCTCCCGTTGTCGTTTTCTATGTGAATGCATATATATATATGTGTGTATTTATGTGTAAGAGGGTGTGCAGCTGGCGCGCACGTTGATTTTATGTAGTCTGATGTGGTATGAACTGAGTAAAACCGAGAAAGAGAGTTTGATTGTGTGTGTGTGTGCATGTGTGGACAGGAACCAAGCGTCAAAATGCAACTCAAAGTAGACGACGTCGGTGGTGGTGGGCAAGGGCGGGATCAGTGAGGAAAGAGAAGTTGTATGTATAGAAGAGAACACAGTAGGACTATGACGGAAAAGTTTGCGGTGAGATAAACGAAACGGCGCGTCGTAGTAGTCGTACAGCCACAGAGATAACTCATCTTCAATTTGCCGTGGTCCGAGAATTGAAAAACGATTCCCGATTACTTTTATTTAGTTTCTTTTTTCTTTATTATTATCTGTCTATTGGTAAATTTATATATATCTACACATATTTTTCTCTCTCTTATTTTTCTCCACGACTGAGAACACGAAGAGAATATATTGTTATATTTTATTGAAAATAGAGTCTGATTGAAAGAAAGAAAAGAAGAAACAATATTATTTTTCTTTTTCAATTTTTGAAACACAAGACAGAAATATGATTTGATTCTTTTAAAATTTCCGATTTTTATCTCCATTCTCTCAATTTTTTATCTGTAACTGAAATGATATAGGAACACATACATTGTTTGGACAGTTGGTAAATTGTTGAGAGATGAATTGAGAAAGAGAAAAAATAAAATTTTGACGATTTGAATAAGAACGGATTATTCAATATTGAAAAATTTGACTTCTTATTCAAACAGTGACATGAAAGCATTTGTTTTTCAACGTTTTTTAATATCGCGATAAATATTGGGGCCAATTATTTCAATTAATTTTTTTTATCTTCAAATCAGAGAACACAGGATGATTGAAAAATATATATATATATATATATATTTATATGTGTGTGAATCAATTATACTGTTCATTGATCGAGAAAACAGTTTGATTGAAAAGAAGAAAAGCGGAGAAAAAAGAATGATAAAATTAATTTGTTAATTCGAAAAATGATAAAACAAAAAGAGTATTCTATTATTTGTATATTTGGAATTTTCGTCATGACGGTAACTTGGTGAGTATTGGCTTTGAGAGATAGAAATGTCCGGAAATCCTCGCGGGATATACCTGACGTTGGATATATATTTACAATGCAAATATCCAACAGAGAATCGACGGCTGTGGAGGAACGTGAACTGTCGTCCAAACTCCTCCTCCTCTTGATCTCTATTTTTCCTCTTTATAATTCTCGCCTTTGCAAAATCGTCGAGTCAAATAATTCTGAGCGGTTCTTTCTGGCATATTTTATTCCTTGTCTATATGCATAATTGGGGAAAAAAAAAACCAAAATAAGCGAGCGAAAGAACAAAAAAAACGAACGAGTAAAATATATCTAAAGCGATGAGATCAAAATGTGTGCGTGTATATATATCAATGTTTGCATGAATATTACAGTCACGTGAAAAAATTTATGATGTAGTCGTTTGAAAATGCAAAATAAAAAAATTATCATGTGTAACACTACTCAATAAATCTTCACAACAATATTACAAAATAATAATTGTAATGTTTGTAAGTTGAAAAAAAATATATTGACGCTGGGGTGGTGGAAGAAAACGTTATTTATATTTTTTTTTACGCGAATAAGATCAAGATCCAACGGTATCGATAGCCGCTTCTTTATCCCATCCCTCTCACTCATTCTCATTCTTCCATTCCCATTTCATTCGTTCTACTCTCTACCTCGTTCCCTTTATTCTACCTCCACAGTCTATCCACTGATCAGATTCCACAGACTCTTGGACGATGGTAACTTCGTTGGAATAAAATGAAATGAAACAAGAAGCAAAAGAGTAACAAAAAATGAAGAAAGAAAAAAATGAAAGAAGAGAAAAGACAACAAATTGAACAGGGAAAAAAATATGAAGTATAGAAAACAATGTGAAAGGGCGACGAGAAAGTTGAGCTGAAAGATCACTGTCCTCTGAGAGCAACTGGAACTAAATGAACAGAAAAATGAGACAACAATAAAGAAAGAAATAGCAAAAAATTGCGAGAAGAACTTATCGAAGAAACTCTCTCATAAGAAACGCCATAATATGAGAAAATTAAAATACTTTGGAAATAAATTTTTTAATTCAACGAATCGTCCATAATATATATTCCAATCTAATAATGAAATGAACTAAAAAAAAAAAATACAAAACCCTGCTGTTTTATTTCACGATGTGATGAAAATTATTACGGACTATTTTAATTGGTCAATAAATTTGCACTGATTAAATTTAGTGCCAATATGTTTAATTTACATACACATATATTTGTATATACAAATACATGAAGCGATGACTATTAAAATGGATGTGGCCCTAAAAGAATCCTGCGGCGAGAACGAGGGATCATGCGATCATTTGCCCTATCCCTACACCCTAACATATCTCTTTCATTTCGTGCGTAAATTTTTCGCTTCAAAGAAAAAAGAAAGAGTTATCATTTCACCATTTCTTTTTTGCTGAACGTTAATTAGTGAATGCAGCTCAAAGGCAGTTGAATAATTGAGTGGTATTCGTATATATATTAAAATATATTTCAAGTCTCAAGATCAAGGGATACAACTCGTGTTCTCGATTTCAAAGAAATTAAGTTTCAAATAAAATGAGAATTGTGATATAAGACTGTGTTTGAAATAAAACGAGACATAGCACTACTGCAGTGAACGATAAAAAAAAAGAAAACCTCCTCCCTTTAGCCCTTCACTAGACTATACATACTCTGACGGAAGTAAATGTCTTCCGACCAGTTTGACTGTGTGTCTATATGTCTAGATATAAAAGCATATATACACTCATATATAAATACATACAGTAGAAATCCTGGTAAAGCTCAGACGACGCCTCTTGCCTATACCGAGTGGCAGTTGGATGTGATAATTAAATTTCCGACGTCGAAGTAAGCCTCATGGGAATGAGGCTGTGAGACAGAGAGAAAACAAATAATAGGTAAGAGTACAACTGAGAGAGACGAATATTCAGAAAACATTGAAGAAAATTTAAAAGAATTATCACGGAAAACCATGAATTTTTATATAATTCAATTCATGGTTACTTGATATTATAAATTTTACGAAAAGTCTCAAGTGAAATTCAAATCAAGAGAGAATGAATAATCTAGAGATTTTATGTTGACGTTAAATTGTCGTGATGATAGAGGTGAAATATTTAAAACATGTTTGAATAAAATATTGCAATGAATCTAAATATAAAAGAAATTCTTTAGCCAATGATAGAATGATTGATATTAACTCGATATTGATGTCGTATAAAGTGTGGATATTTCGGTTAGTTCTTATATCGATTGAGCTTTTGTACAGATTTGTTAATTTAATTGTTCTTCATGTGGGATATTGAAGTAATGACATTCCGTGACACTAATTCGTAATCTTGTTATATTGCACATAATAATTATAAAATGTAGAAAATAATGATTGTAGAATGTCATTGGATATGAAAAAAAAAAAGCATTTTGCATATAATCAGTGAATCAAAAAAATACAACTTAAAGCATATAAATATTTTGTGTACAGTTTTAATCTTTCGAATCTCAGATGTCAAATGAAGTTATGAAATTGTATACATTTCCAGAATAATAAGTACACAAGCTAGCAATTAAATGTGCATCAAATATTTGTACCGTTGATAACCATGGTGTGAGAATTGCAATAGAAAGTAATTTTCATGTCCCAGTTAATTCGAATAAAAATAAATTAAATGGTGAATTTCTATATTCTTTCATGATTCTATTGAATTTTTTAATTACTCCTGTCATATAATATCGTCTTTCATATTGCAATCAAATACGAAATTTTTATTCACTGGTAATGTACTGGTAACTCAAGAACTCTTTGCATTCTGATTGTTCGCCCAGAATTCTACCGAGTTCAATTTGTTTTTCCAATTTTAACGTTTGCACTAGAACTACACACAACATATTATTATATTCATCGTCAAACTGTGTTGCATAAACATATTTTCTTGATTTCATGCCAATATTCCTTTCCAACTGCATTTTTAGATCTATTACAAACATTACTGTCTATTGAAAATCCATTAGCATAATTTATTTTTTTTTATTTGTAGTATATATGTTATGAATAGCCATAGGAGAAAAATAAATAAATGAATGAAGCAATCGAGAATTGAAAATGAAAAATGAGAAGAGAAAAAAAAAAAACAGTTCGTGGGTAATGAATTTGTCATTCAATTCATCGTAATTGGAATTGTTGCATTTTAATTATCAATTTGTATTACTGAATTTTCATTTAATTTTGTCATCGTTGAGCGAATCACTTTGATAAATTATTTACATTATTATTGTTCAGATTTTTGCATGGAAAACATAAAGAATTTGAATAATATTTTATGTGTTTCACCTCTTTCAAACAATTAGTCATAATGAGCATAATAATTATTTATACTCATCAGAAGTCATGTCTTGCATATTATTCAGTGCCTATCACAACTAGTTTTACTCTGAATCATTCTGCTGCACCTTAGACAAGGTGTCTAATTATCTAAACATGTATCTAAAAACAAACTACTTACAAATAAATATATAAACACGTGACTTGTAAACTTAGATATCCATTAATCTAAATATTTTTCAATATTGAAATTTTATTTCCGAACAAAATTTGTTGGCGAAGAAATATTTAGAGGGTCAGTTTCCAAATAACAAATTTCCGGAAACAATTCTCACATTTTCCATCGTCCAATAATCGTCACATAACATCAAGAATTACTAAATTTAAGAGAATTGAATTTTTATATTTCTACATACTGAAAGAAAAAAAAATAAATAATGTCTTCTAATCTATTCCCACTTCCGTTTTGATAGCAACTGCTATAAGGAATAAGTAAATGTTCATAAGTTCAAACTGAATATTTTACTGTTCCTCATAATAATTTTTTCCGTTTTCAAGAATAATTTTGTCTCATTCAATTTATTTGTTAGCATCAAAAAATGTAATCTACGAACCAGCATGATTTTTGGCGCGATTAAAATCAATAACTAATCATCCAATGTATTCATTAACGATTTCATCAAGCACAAATTTAATACTGATTGCACAATGTGAATAATCATTAGCATTCATTAATTTGGCGTATGGACAATAAAATGTTGAAAGTGAGGGAAAATATAGAGATTCAAAAGTATAGATTATACATTTGAAATAAGGGGGTGGATTAACTAATTTTCAATATTATTGTTCAATTCGAATTACACATTTCAATTACGTTGTTATCATTTATGATTCATTATTGTGATTCTTGTTAAATATAATATTATATCTAGATTGATCAGACAGTATTAAATTATAATAAACAATAAAAAAACGAATAAATATTCCAATGTTTTCACCAACTCACATCTAATGAGAATAAACATTGTAATCACAAAGTGTTACGTTCCGAAATAAACAAAAACATGAAAAAAAAAAGAATAGTCAGTAATTTTTGCTTCCCTTTTGCAAAAGCTTTTAGACAATAAAAATATATCCACATAATCATCAAGCTTTCAACGATTTCAAATTGCTGCGACGGATGAACGCCAAAAACTTTGATGTTTAATGGATCTAGTTAGGAAACAACTTCTTGATGAATTCAGTAACTGCGTTCGAGTGTGCTCATGTACAAACGATACTGATACAGTTAATTAGATAAACTTGTGTATATATTATTTTTTGTCAAGTCAAACATTTGAAAAAGGATGAGTAAAAGAATAAGATAAGGTGAAACACGACCGGCTTTTTCCGTGCATAATATAAGCTCATTCCTCCCTTTATAAACCCCCTTAGCATTAATGCTTTGCAAAGTATTTTAATCTTTTTGCTGACACGGTCGTTGAAAATTTAGCAAACGGGTTATATTCATGTATTCACATTGCTAAATTGCAAACTGACCAAAACGCCGATTGCATTATTGCATCAACATGTATAATTGAATTAATTTTAACCTCATTTACTGTATGTCCGATAAATACCAAACATAAAAAAAAAATAATATTCATATTGACAAAGCGAGGATTTTTTTCATTTCTATTTCATTAAACTTGTTTAATAAATATTACGTTGCATAATTTTTCAATAACCACATGAATAGAATATTTTAGTTAAACAATAAAAATGTATATGTCGTGGTAATTCAATTTTATTATTCATAAATTTTCGTCACGTAAAATTACCCATGATCGTATATGTAAGTAGTAGTAACGGACCGTACCTTATCGGCCGCAAGTCTTGCGACTAACGCTTCTTTGATGGGTCCTAACCAATGATGTGCGCCAAGGAATCGCTTATTCAACAATTTTGTATGCGGTGCTGCTTGTGCATAAACCGCTTCTAACTCCAAGACAACCATTTTTGTTGTCTATTAAAATAACAATGATGTTCAACAAACAACACAAAAAAGCTAATTTAATATTTCAATTCCACTATTCACTTCAATCACTATCATGACGCGTTAATTCACCCTGTTAATTACTATAATAATACACATCAATAATATATTATCTCTACTATTTTTTTTTCTCTCCCTGTATTGTCCATTAAATATATATTCAATTCACACCAAATATTCCATTTCTATTCCAATTAATCTAATTAATTTCCTACTATTTTCCAACTTTTCCCCGTATAAATTTCACACTTATCACAATGAAATTGTCGTAAACACTTATCGCCACAAGAGTCACTGCGTTCAGGCACGTGTATGAATTGATTTTTATACTACAAGCGAAAAATATGAAACGAAGAAAAAAAATAATAAAGTACCAATTGTTAATTACTATGAAAATATATTCATAAATATATCTGCGATCATAACAAATTTAGATATTCAACAATACACCTTGTATGTCCTTGTCGAATTCATTGAAAAAATTCGTATAACAATTAGTTGTCTTTTTTTTATTTGGTCCACTAGTTTACAATGTCAATGAATAAATCCAACCGAGCAAATGAACTCAATATTAACAAAATTAAATAAACTGTTCACCATTGAAAATTTTATTTCCACTGTGACAATAAAAATAATAATAGTTATTATTATTATCACTATTTTTCTCTTCTTGTTCAAACTTTAACGTTAAATCTGTTGAAAATTTACATGAACACTGTCCACCAAGAATAATTATAAAATATTATTCATCCCCAATAATAAAAATGTATTAAATTTATTTGAGTGGGGGAAAAAAATATGAAAATATGTACAACAATGAGTACATACAGATACACATAGAGAAAGAGACGATTAAAACGATATAAACCGTTAAATCCTTGATAATATGGTTTTAAGCCGTGCTCGTAACGGCTGCCGCCTAGAGAGGCAGTTGAGGACTGACTGCTTGAGTCTCCGTGCTCCCATCGCCCGCGGTTTGAGTGACGCGATGCGGCCGGTGTGACGCGTACATTTCTCTCTATCTCACTTGCGCTCTTTCTCATTCGCATTTGTGCCGTCGTATTCATTCTCTCCCAACTCGCGCCGGCTCTCGAGAGCTTCCTCCCACCCTTCATCACGAGGGGAGAGAGCAAGCGAGAACAAGAGAGAGAGAAAGATATAGACACCCCCGTCGTCGCCACCGTCGCCGCCATACTCACCGCTTTATGCTTGTATATTACCGCGGGGCCCGCGCGCGCGCGACGCTTGTGAGTGCACACGGCCCTCAGGGATTTTCTATCTCTCACATACCCTTGTAAGACCGCCTAAGACACATAACCAGGTGGAGACAGGGTAACTTTAGGGAGAAAAAAAAAATAATAATAACAGAAAAAAAAGAATCCAAGGGCTCCATCTAGAGTCTCATTATCCGTCTGGGTGTTTTCAATGGGAATTCCCGAACGTACAAGAATACAGGAGTGTTTTATCTTTTGTTTCACTTCTGTTTTGTTCTTCATTTTTGGTTTTTCTTTTCCTTGGTGGTTTTTTTTTTTTCGGTTTTTCCATCGGTTCCTTTAGCTTTTGGATGATGAGAGAAAGAACGAGAATATAAGCAACAGAGAAATAGAGGGGAATAGAAAAAAAAATGAAGAGAGAAATATAAACAATGAAGTAGACATTTTAAAGAGTTGGCTTTCAGAAGCCCCTCCGAGACCCAACAAGTCCCGTTGAGACACGTTTAAAGACACACGACACAACTGTATAGTAAAATCGTAAGCTGATTGGTAAGATATTGAAAAGTATTTTTCATTCAATTGTTCAGATTATCTATCCTCAGTTATCCATAATGTATTATTTGATGAAATTTCTTTAGAGACTATTCTGGGATTTGAACATCTGAATGAAATAATCGATTAAATCATTGTGGCAAACAGAAGTGAAGTTTATGAGTTAATAATGTGAAATATAAAATGGACAATGTGATGGATAAAATAATGTAGACTTTTAAGTAGGTCATTTTGAAACAGAAAGAAAAATATATAAATGAACAAAATACATTGTAGAGTTACCCTTTGATATATAAGTCTGAAGTAGCCTAGACTTTGCGAATAGGTAATTCGATCTTATGATCTCGTATATAAAAGTCGTTATGAAACCTCTTTGCTCAACAATAATGCCGTCATGACATTGCAGGATATCGAATATTTATAACAATAAAATGTGATTACAATTCAAAGTATCATGATGAAGTGAAGAAAGAAAGTCAACAAAAATAGAGAAAAAACAAATAAATAAATGAAGGTGCTATGAAATCATGAAGTGAAGAAGTAAGAGAATTTATTTCTAAAAAGACTGGAATAATTTTTGCAGGTACTTTAATTGGTTGTGGCTTAATTTAAACGTGAGCGCAGAAAACTCGAGTGTCCTTGTGTACGTAATATATAATGCATGTGTGGGGACACGGGGGATGATGATGCAAAGACACGGGGGATGAAGAATAAAAATAGAGAAAAAAAACGAGGTGAAAAAAAAAAAATTGTGTGTTCCTCATCTACTATTTTTTTCTTCTTTTCTTTTTGTTCCCCCGCCCATAATTCCTTTTCTCTTTCGTACTTTGGTGCACTTGGACCGTCGCCTGTAGCCAACGGCCTATTGTTTCAGCCCGAGGCACCCCCTTCACCACCCCATCAACAGCCAGACTCTTTGCCAAACTTGGTGAGAAGCAACTGCTATACACGAGAATTGAAAAAAGAAAAGAGAAAGAAAAAAAATTCACATGTGAATGAATTGATGAATGTCACCCCAGTATATTATTTTCCAAGATTACAGAAATAAAAAATACCAGATGTAAATATTAAATATGTGAGATTGAAAAAAAGAAAAATTATATAAACATAATAATTTTGTAAGCAGAATTGATTTTTTTCCCTTTCTACGTTGAATAAAACATTGAAAACAACTAATAATTAATGAAACACCAAAATTCAATGCAACAGAAAGTTTCTCCAACATTTTGTTATAAAAAGCAACAAAATTAGTGATTTAAAAATCAAAACATTGCATTATTAATTCTTCACTACGAAATTCCATCATTTTCATTGTTGAAATTAATCCAATATTATTTTGTTTTAGATTTCATGATAATATGAACGATGGAGATTTCGAAAAAAAAATAATATTGAGATTAAGAAAGATTAAACAGTTCTATTTCAAGGATATATATATTATTTTTTTTAGCTCAACCATTCTATTGTTATGATTCGCAACAAAGCGGCGAATTTTCTCGCGATGAATAACATTAAAACTGTCCATAACTTTCATAATTTAAAATACTTCCAGATAAAATTCTGTCGAAACAAGAAAACTTTCGATTCATTAATTTTCCTTTATTACTCAAGAAATCAAAATATTGTGAAAATGAACAAAAAATCTCTAGGCTCATCACTTATCTCTATTCAAACACTGTAAAAATAACAACAATAACGATAATAACAACTATTATTATTATCATTACCGTTACTATTATTATTACTATAATTATCTATATACGATGAGGACCGTACGATTGATCGACAGTTCTAAATTACTATGTGTCATTCTATAATTCCTAATCTTAGAAATTACGAATATAATTTTCAAATTTAATATCATATTACTGCCATACCTCAATCACGATTTATTATCATCATCTAGAAAACACAGGGATTTATATACACACAGAGTGCTCTTGATGACATTTCAACCGATGATAGAATATGTAAAGTGATTATCTATTCGACCGATATTGAAATTCTATATAATCCTATTAACTCTTTCAGTGAATATTCCTCATAACATCATATTTATAACTTTTACATCACATAATTGAAAAAAAAAGAATGAATAAAAAAAAAAATCTCCTGCCAATATTCATCACCATCATAATAATAAAACAACAACAACAGACAATAAATTATTGTAACGTTCAATATAATAAATAATCAATAATTTTTTCTTTCATTCAGAGAAAATATATTCATGATTAACTGTTGAAAAAAAATTCTCTTCACACATTCTTTTGCCCTTTTTTTTTCCTTTTTCTTCCTCTTTTGCTAAATCTCAGACGGATCTTTCGCGGCCATTGAATTCAGGCGGTGGCATTGATGGCAAAAATATATTATCCACATACATATTTACATATGTATATGCATATGTGTATATATATATATAATTGGGGTGGATTGAGAACCACGGAATTCCGAGGGATGGACGAGCTAGCAAGCACGCGAGCTAGCGTGTTACACACCGGCACTTCTCTTCTTCTTTACCTTCATATTCGCCAACCACCCCTCGTGAGACACGCCAGCGCCGCCACTGCTACACCCGGTCGCACCCTAGAATCTCTCTCATTATAATAGTAAAGAGTAGAAAGGAGTTCGCAAAAAGAGTGAGAGCGAATGAGTGAAGAGAAAAAAAACTACACATCAACACGAGAGCACTGTTACCAAGTATAAATATACTGCAAACTAACATATAACACATACACACTTGTGCTGTTGCGACCTCGTGATAAATTATCCCACATATACCCCCTTCTTGTATATATTAATAATATATTATGTACGACAAGAAATAAAAATAGGAAAAAAAAAAAAATATGTAACAGTGGCATGGTAGTGTTGCGAGAAAGAATGTGCAAAATGTTCAAGGCACATATCGACATAAAAACCACCACCATCGTCACACACAACTTTCTTCACTTTCATTACATTTAATAACTCAAATGTTAATTACCTTAGTAATGCACTCTCAGAATTATTTTTTTATTAGAAAATTTATGGAAATCACGTCACTAATAAGTTTTATATGAAATATGAAATTGGAAATATCATTTTGATTTTTAATGCATGAAGGAGATAAAAATACTGTAAAATGTTTCTCTTCGAATTTCTAGGGTTCATATTTCCAAGATATGTCGATGAAACAATGATGAAAATGCATAACGTAGTTTTGAAACGTGAAGAAAATGAATGAATATTGCAAATTGAGTGTGGCTCGAACGAACCAGTTAAACATAAAATTTTTTAAATTTATAGATCTGCCAACAACTTCGGATCAATTATCTTCATCAATTATACTTTGAATCTCATCATCATTAGCAAGAGAATAACTGCTGAAATATGTCACATTAGTTTTAGATTTGTCAATTTTTCATGTCATCAATAACAAAGATAAATTTTATTTTCATTACTTCACTTAGTCCAACACAATCTCTCTTAAAAATCCTTGAAAAATGTTCCTATCACATCGAATTGCTCTAAATTATTTTTGAACCAAAACATTAAACACCAAAATTCAAAATAAACAATTTGTATCATACCAATTGACTAAAAGTGTTTGAGCACCTCTAATCTGGAACCATGCACTTGGTCACGACTTCATCGTTTGCTTTGTATTTTACACTCGTCAGAAGCCAGAAGAGAGCGCGAACGAGACGAAAAAGAATGAAAGAAAAAAAAAGAGAGAAAAAAAAAGCGGAATGAAAGAATAAAAAAATGGAAAAAAGTCAAATGAAGAGTGGTATGAAAGATGAGGGGTGAAAAAGGGCAAAGAGGGGAACATATGCAAAGGGTAAACGGAGCCGAAGGGGGTGTAGGAGTTTGAGATGAAGGTGGTTGTGAAAGGGTGAAGAGAAAAAGGAGCGAGAGGGAATGCTTTTGTCCTAGCCTAGATTTGACTCTACGGGTGATCCGCACGTTTTAATTAGAAAATCCAACCACCAGAAGCAACACAAAACGCGAAAGCATTATTATATATATATATGTATATACACATATGAATAGTATAAACATATAAATATATATATATCCATTTATATTCGTTACGTGTTTTAATGACTTTGAGACTTCTCAATTACGAGGTGTATTAAAAAGCGATGATACGATTTAAATATGAACGTCATGTCATTAGCGTTGTATTATGTGATGTAATTAAAAAATAAACAGATACGTATAGTTGTAATGACAGAATATATATTTTTATATCATAATCAATAGAGCTAAATAGTTTTTATCTTCTCTCTCCCTCTCTCTCACTGTAGTGATACTAATAATAAAATATTGAAACATGAACGATATGGAACGATTTTTAATTAGGACGTGTGTGTGATCTCTTTTCATGGAGTCTGGCGATGGGGTCATATAAAAGAAAAATCTTGTTTCCAACATCCCTGGGGAAATCGACCGGTTGAATTAGGCCGACCGTGGCCTGTCGGTGAAAAGGTGAATTAGTTGGTTGCAGATAGAGAAAGAGAGTGTACAAGAGAATGAGGAGAATTTAAGGCCCAGGTCAATTGTATATACAACGTTAAAATTACCCAACTATGACGGAATTATTATTCTCTTTGTTTTACTTTTCATCACATGAAGATAAGATAACTGTTAGGATTGTTGAGAATTCTAAAGTGCAAATTGAAAGAAATCTTTGTAGGTATTTTTTTTGTTATCATATTGAATTCTCAGAAAAAATGATGGTTAAAAGAGAAATATTGACATTTGTTGAAATGTCGTATCGCATAATGTAATAATGCTTTGTACTTTTTATAAATCTAGTAGAATTACATTTGTTTTTCGCTCGTGCCAAAAGTTAAGTTTATTTACCATCAAACCTTTTGGATAAATATTTGATTGTATTCATCGACTTATCTTCCTTTTTTTTTTGTTCCTTTCGTTACCCTCATCAACACTAAATAATATATAATTATAACTTGTTTGTCATAGTCACGAACAAAACATGAATGTGCTTATTGAATAAATCAAGAGCACCTGAAAAAAAAAAAGAGAGAATATAATTGTAAAGTGAAACTACTCTTCTATTACCGTTTGCTGTTATCGTGACACTGTCGCATACACGAAAATTGATAGCGTCACGTCTGGCGACAACAAACGATTCGCGTGAAGCGAAGACACAACCCGCGTCGTCGTTTGACCTTCGTGTGCAAATTGTCATGTCACCAACGTGGTCGTGCAACCGAAAACTACGCCAAACACGAATACATTAATTTCACGAAGGTTCAACTATGCATAGCAGCATCTTTCGCAAATTAATCACCAACTAACATACATTGTGAAACAAATATTAAGCAAATGTTGTTACCTATGTGATATTTTATTTTACAACTAGATTAATGATAGCAATTGAATAATTGGAAGATCCCTGAATTATGAAATGTCATCATTAAGTAACAATGACAGGAATAACAATAAGAAATAAGCATTTATTCATTCTATATTCTCATCATCAATATAATTGTATAGAAAAAAATTTGTTAATTGAAGTGCTTGGATGTTAAATTATGGAAAAGTAATTCTGATATGACAACGATAAAACCAAATCAGTAGCAAACATGCCGGTCACTTGTTTTTCCAATCTAATCAATCATTTAGATGATAAATACAAACTTATGAATAGAAAATTCTAATGTCTCATCTTGACAAATTGTTACCGTGGAAATAAGAAAAAAACGAGAACACAGAGAAAAGAAACAGGACATTTGTGTGCTCATTTTATCTGTGTGTATGTATGAATGTGTATGTTATGTAACGGTTGAACCAAAAATATCCAAAGAATGAGTGACAAGCTCTCGACCTCACCTCAACTGACGAATAAGAGAAGAAGACGAATACGACATCACACAATGCCGAGTATGCTGTGAGAGTTTCCGCTTGACATGAGACAGACTGTGAAAGACTTTTACGATAAACTTGAATTTTTTTTTCAAGACTTAAATATGGAATTTCTAACACTCACATAAACAATATCAATCAGAGTGCAAACATATTTGTATATGTCGCTGTGTTTTGGAAGAAGAAATACATTGGAACCTCTTCTTCTTATGATGATCTTGATCAACGTAAAATCGAAAGGGGTAGTGAATGTATTTGAAAGGGTTGTGCCTTGGGCCTGAAAGGTTCCCATATGAATGAATAATCACCCGATCAATGAGAATGAATATGAATAATTTTTTTACTTCCAATGATCTTACATCACCTGTCTTTACTTTTTATATTTTCCAAATTGATTCGGAGATATCATAGGTCAATCAATGATCAAAATCTATAAGAATTTTCACGGATTTTCATGAATTGAAGTCAGGTCGTATAAATAAAAAAATTCGTAACATGGTGAGTTCGTGACAAGGAGCAACTGCACTATATAGAATAAATTGTGTGAAAGCGATCTAAATATCTGAACAGAAAACTTTTAAATTACCACAATAAAGAAAAAAAAATTCATATTCACTGTCTCCCTTTAATATATACTCGAGTTCATCAATTCTGGAAGAAGTTAGTGGAGAGCACCAAACGGAAAATAGAGATGGAGAAATTCACATTGAAATTCCTTGACCGGAAATCCAAGACAGTACATTAGAAGGGAAGAAATTCTTCGAGCATGAGCGAGAGAGAAAAGTTTACACGCTATACATCGTCTTAGTACAGATTTTCATCGTAGAAAGTCATTGCACTTTATGCTGAATGGGCAGCAAGTCAACAACCTGGGATCCTTCTTATATACATACATGGTATATGTGTACCTGCGTGTAGTCAATTCTCTATTCCCCTCACTTGACTCATTCTCGCAGCGTTTTGCACTCTACTTGGATAAGGGAGAGCAACGACAAGCCACACTGGATGAACGAGCGGAAGGGAATGAAGAGAATGAGAGAGCGAACAAGATGGGGGAGTATGAGAGAGGAATGACTTCATGCGCCGTTGAGCACGAGCCATGGAGAAATAATGCGATCGCGAGTCTCATCTTGGCACGTCGACACGTTGCTACGTTAATTGTGCGAATCGATGTATTTATTTATGTCAGTCATGACAAAAATTATTAAATAGCAGATACAAACAAATATCAACATGGAAATGGAAATAAATGTAGACAATAATTGTCATATTTTCGACCGATAATAATAAAGATCACGTGGCTCATATTAAGCTTTAGCCAGACAGAATGACAGAATGACAGAATGACAGATTTGCTGATTGACAACATCTTAAAAGTACATTTTTTTCACTTAACTCTACAACACAGGAAATACATGAGAATAAAACATCTCGTTTGTGTGGTAGTTAATGTGACACACTTAAGCTAAAATCAATACATTTTTTCTTATCACTTGGTTTATAAATTTATGATGAAGTGAGATATGGATATTTGTTAGAATTAGCATTTCAAGATTCTCTACAATTTCAATACTAAAATATTGAATACTTATGTAACGCAATATTCCGCATTTGTTAAATGAAAGAATAAAAACATGGGAAAGACAAACGTTTAACGAAAAATACATATTGAAGAATAAATAGGCAATAGTTGACGTTTGAATGTGAATATTTAAGCTCTTTTATTCGTAGGAATGTTCAGCTGTTTAAAGATATAAAATGATTAGGATTTTCGAACGCAGAATCTCAATTTCATATTGAATCCATGAGAGAAAATTTTGAATTCCCAAGCTATAATCCTCATGCGAAAGTGAATCAATTTCATTCGTTAATCCCTTCCTCAAATAGAACTGTTCGAATGATAACACTATCATTATAACTTAATTATTTCATGCCACTTTCAATATGAGCAGCATAATCAAATAGCTAAACAAAGGAAATACGCGAGTCTTGTTTGTTTTTCGAATAGAATAAACTAGACAGCCATTAAAAATCAGACGACCTAACATGAGGCGAATATAAATCCACAGCAGAATATCTCATGCATATGTGAATAGCAACAATCCGATTTTTATTGCAATCACGTGAAAAGTCCAATCATCATTTTCATTTTTAGAATCATTTTGTATTCCACATCCGCCCACGCATCTAACTTCCGAAATGGATTAATTTCATCCAATATAATTTTGATCATCATATGGTAAATAAAAAAAAAAGACGAATATAAATAGACAGAAATATTCAATTGGAATGGCACTTATCAATGACCAAGAATAAACGGAAGAGAACTCCAATCATTTTGATTTCAATTTGATGAAGAAAAAAAGAAGGAATAAAATGTAACAAGAATAAATGTGAATTCAGAATTTATCTGAATGTTCTACTTTCCACAATAGAAAATAAGTACTAGAGAAGACGACAGGGAGAAAAAAAAGACGGAAATAAAGAAGATAAATAAGAAAGTGAGATAGAAATAGAAATGTGTTGTCAAGACGTCAGAATATATATCTGGGAAAGGAATAAATGTGAATAAGGTTTTTTTTTTATATAAAAGTCAAAGGCCTCGGACAAGGCCATGGAAAAAAAATGATGTATGTTGAGTGAAACAGTAGGTAGTGAGAACTGCGTACTTTTAAAAGTGCAAAAGCCCCAGTACGCGTACTGCCATCAAACTACCCACATTAATAATATCCTAATTATATCTCCCAAAATTTATATAGCATTACGCGAGGATGAAGTTGCCTAAGTAATAAGCCCGCGTATGCTAATAATTCAGTAATCCACCTCATCTCTCTTCTTATGAATTGAGAATGACGCAATCATTATAATTTTGCATATATTCACAATTTAGTTGAATATCAAAACTCTCCGAAACTTTTGCAATAACGAACAAAAATTATTTAATCCACAAACATCTGTAGGTAATCCATCCGTATAATCATTTTTTGTTTTACGTTAGTCTATGAATTTATATTTGCTCGGATGTAGAAATGAAAATATGGTTGTAACTTGAATATATGCATGGCGTACATGAAAGTCATGCAAAACTCGGGGTTTTGTTAGCTCAGTTCTATTTTATGCCGATGATCGAAAGTAGGTGGTAGCCTGTCAGTCGATGATTTATGTACATCTGCCAACGCCAAGACAGTTAAAACTCTAGACCACCTCAATAATGGTATTTAAAACTCATCGTTTGGCGATGTGTATTTGGGATGATAGCTAAACACACATTGAGCGATTGGTACCGGGGTAAAATTAAAGTTGAAGAATGATTGAGCGAAAACTTGTAAACAGCAACAGAGGTAAAATATCTCAAGGAACCCCCAAGGTTTCTTTTTAAATCGTAAAAATCAAGAATTAGACAAAAACAAATCTTTGTTTTCGTTCGTTATTTCATGATGTTGATTCTTACCTGTACATCAAAATGTGTCGTTGTGTCTTGCGTCTGTGGCGGACCCTGTTGTTGCTGTTGTTGACTTGGTGGTGGCCCTTGTGGCGGTAATGGACCTTGTGCACCAAACAATTGGGCCGCATGCGAATGCGGATGTTGAAGATGATGTGTAGGTGGTGCCTGATGATGTTGTAAATGATGCGGAGGCGCTGGTGCAAACGCCGCCATAAAATGCTCCTCGCTACCAACAACATCACCTGGTTTCAATAGAACAACACCACCACCCGCACTCACTGCCAATGTAGCTGCGGCATTTTTTTGAAATTCTTCTTCACCTGGTGAGGGTTGTCTGCTCCCAGGAGTTCGGCTGTTAGAATCATTTATTGAAATTAATCAAGAGAATAAAATCAAATTGTGTTCATCACTCTTACATTTATATCGAAGTAAATTCAGTCATTGAGAAAATCCATCACATTTCTGGGTAGCAAATTTGATATTTTTCAATTCGAGGAATAAATGCAAGATTCATGGAAAGCACGAGCATTGTCATAATCAAGAATCACGAAAATTTAGTCTGAGGTTTATCGGATTAGAAATTGTAGCTTTGAAAGGGTAAGATGCAATGTCAACGTGTCAGTTCTCAATATTAACTCGTTGCTCTTTAATTTTGGTATCACCGATTTTACTCAGTTCGATCGAACACCTGAACGGTTGATTTCGTATCCAAGTGTCGATAATTCGTACAGCTAGCATTCAAGCATGTGCCGCCACCTAGTGATATTGAGGTAAAAATAGACAACTGCCATGCCGACGTACAATTATGTCATGGGGTTCAGTCCAAAAAATTTACTATTTCCTCTGACTTTTCCCGAAAAACAAACGGTAGATAGAATTCTACCAAATCTTCGATAATAGAATTCGTTATTGAACCATTTTATTTATCTCACTCACTTAAATCCTTTGTCGTCATCGAGACCATTCTGTGATGCGAGTCCGTTACCTTGTGGACCATTATCATCTTTTGAACCATCAAAAGGACTGGCTGAACCCTTGTCTTTTTCTTTTTTGTCATTATCAGCGTTCTAGAACAAAAGAAAGATCATTAGTATTTTTGAGTTGGGGCAATTATCATTGAAAGCGCCTCCGATCAAGAATTAAACAGATTAATATTGATGATTCTTACCAATCTGAGACCGCCCATTCGTGGTTCCAAATCTTTAGGTGTTGTCGGGCTCGAGCCAAGAACGTATTCAACCATTTTAACACCAAGTCCACCAGTTTCACTGCAATCATCATGAAATTAATATTATGTTTTTGAAATCTCAAATAGGTGGATTAAGTTTTGTTTGGAGGAAATATTTTCGCTGCATTAAACATTTCTTTTGGTTTTACTGCACATTTCAACATAGTTAAACTGAATTATTTTATGATAGGGTTGACAACGCTGAATCCCTTTCAACTTCTCCTCTAAATGTTCCACTAGAATCCCTGTCCCCCATAAAACCACATCTGGCTCTCATTGTTTTTTTACTTCGCATGTCATGGAAACATCCTCATACTCACATCTCTTCACCAGATCTTTTACTCTTGGCATTTGCCCTTGTCGTAATACGACCTTCCTCAACTTTTCCCCCTAAAATTGTCCCTTCCTTCACATTTTTGACAATTCAAATTTATCAGCAAGAATGATACCATAATTAGAAAAGTAGAAAAAAATTATCTAAAATTATTTATGTTTTTGACTGAATCCCATATATCAATCCCTTTTTCCCATCTTTTATCATATTCACAGAGGAGGAAAAAACCTATCATACCCTAGTAAAAATATTCAGTACTAAAAGTATGTAAATGAAAGGGACACGAATTTTTTTGTTTAATTACCTGCTTCGTGGACTGAGAACAGCGCCAACTTCTGATGTTTGATGATGATATCCGGTGCCAACTCCAACACGTCTCCCTGTGGCCATTGAAATCGGTTGCGATACGGCATGATCTGTCATAGAAAAAATAATCCAACAATTAGATAAATAAATAAATAATAAAATTAGAAAAACAGATACTTTTTTTAATCGAATAGTTACGAGCTAAATGTATAATTCATACATGCTAGTATTAATTGCAATGATTCAATATAATGGCTTGATACACGATAGTTGAATAATACTGCATTGAAAATTCTGTGACTTTTGATACATAAATGATTAATTAAAGGGGATGATGGTTGAGTAGGAAGAGAGCGTAAACGCCCAAGGGTTGATGAGTAGCTACGATCCTGGCTATTGGGACGTTGCCCCAACCAGTAGGTTGATGCCGGGCGTCTGTCGCCATAGCAACAGTCGCGTTGCACCCATCGCAACATCGCATTTACGCATATTAAAAAATAATAAAAAGATAGAATTAAATCAGCAATATAATGATGTGAAGAAACAAACTTGAATGTGTAGCTTCTCTATTTTCTTGCGCAATAAAATTCATTTCATTAACTGTTGCGCTGTCAAATAATCGTTTGAATACACGTAATGATGACGAAACTGATTTGGTTGTTAGCAAACCTCATAAGTTTTTTTTTAATAGGATGTCAATGATTCTATCGTCACGGAATCCATGGGAATGATGGATTAAATAAATTTACTGGCATAATTTTGTGATTCATAGTATGAATGAATACAAAAAAAAATACATATGAGAATAGATAATAATGAATTTAATCATTTTACCTGGTGTACTCCAAGTGGAATCTCGCCACATTTGATGATCGCCCAAGTGAAGTATCCCGCCGCCTTTGACACCCCCTTCATCCTTGGAGCCGCCCTCGTCAACGCCCCAAAGTTTTTTCGCCGAGGGTGCGATCTTTATATGAAACAAAAACAAACAACAAATACATTGTAGTCATATATGTAAATGGGTAGTAACAAACAACAATAGGGTCATCAACATGAGTGTATGAGTTCAACGAACAGCACATTGTGTTCGCCATTTCGTCATTTCCATAAATAAATAAAACGTGCAACCAAATGGTATGCATGGATCAAAGAAAAAAGGGAATGCATTTTAATTTGATGCAGAATTATTCATTGTGAATGTTTCCATTCATTTTATTTCATAATATTTATTTATTTTAATTTTTTCTTTTTCATATAAACGCAGTGATTTTATTTTTCAAAAATATAATCACGCCAGGATTATATACCACTTCTAGTTCTCACATTGAAAAAAAATAAAAATATTCATTGTTTGTTCAGTAAAATGCAAAACTTGAGACTATTGTATCAGAAAATTGTATATGCATGGCTGAGAGATTATTGTCGAGACAATGCACAGTATTTTAAAATGTATTTTCAAGTGGATGGAACGATTAAAATCTATTGCCAAGAATTTGCATGAACGAACCGTGTGAAATTTTATTTTCTTATGGTAACTAAAGTCTCCTCCTTCAACGTGCTAATCTTGTACTTTTGTTACTTATTCATCACTGAATCAAGAGCGCGCGTGTTCAAGTGTAACGTGCAATAATTTTACATGCAAATATCACCATATTGCTTTTTTTTCCTTCATGTTAACTCATTTTAAATACTCGCAACCATATCTATTTATACTCGCACCGAACAATAATTAATATCAAGTGGAACCACGGGGAAATTCATAGATTAACTAACCCACCCCAATTTTACATTCACATCATCACAGTTTACAATTCTCCTTTTCTTCTCCTTTCAAAAAAGGAAAAAAAAACATCAACTTCTGATTGTGTCTGCCATTCTCTTGCTGACGTGCAACCATTTTTCTTTCCTTTTTTTTTCATACTGAATATAAAGGTAATCGATTGTTGTCATGACATCGAGCAGAGTGTTCATATGAAAAAAAAAAAATCTATAAATGAAGAGAAAATAAATGATTGGTCGTCGGAATAAAAACAAGACGACACTATTGAAAAAAGGCGACAGCATATATACGTTCAAATATATATTAATATCATACAGGCTTCGCACCCTTTCCACGACAATTTCTTCTCCCGCATGCGTGTATCATGAGATCATTGACCGTTTACCTATATGACTGGTAAATATATAGGAAATATATTCCACAATATTGGTTTTCCCTCACCCTTCGAGCACACAGCGATATTATCACGATACCTTTTTTTAATTATTCATCCATCACATCATGTAACAATGTTTCACAATAATTATACAAGTAATTTTCTATCCCCAACGAACCCGTGATAATTTAATATTTTATTATAATAAATAAATGCTTCATGTAATGTGTGATTATTAATTAAGATTATCTTTCTCATTATAATTGTTAATGTAATTAACATTATATAACAATCTATTCGAAACAAATCTCGATCGAATAATATTCGAATAAAATAAATCAAAGAGTTTCTATTTCTATACTCCATAAGTTTTTTATATTTACATTTACATTTATATTTAAATAAATGGCTGATTACAATAACTAACAAACTTATTTCAACAAAAACAGTCTTCTGACCTTCTTTTTTTTTTCATTCAACTTTATAACTGAACTCTCATTCATTTTTATTCAATCAACCCTCGCTACGAAAATCATTAAAATATGTTAAGTATCAGAGTAAAATTGAATTATCCCTGAGGCAGAAAATACCTCCACAAAAACAGTCGATCTTATTAAATGTTTCTCAACTCAGTCTCATTTGTAAAAACCAAACCCTTATTCGAATTAAATTATTGCATCCCAGTTCACACAAATACTTTCTGCAATCATACAATTATTTCTGATAACAAAATTAATCAAATTACTTTTCCCGACCATCGTTAATTCCATTTCTCCTCTAGTAAATTCACCACAGAGTAAACCATGTATTAAAATATTTTTGATCTTGACTGTGTGCATGAGTAATATTGGCGCAATCGATCAATCAAACGTGATATATTAGCAATTTTTGTAGCAGTTTTTTGAAAGTATAGTGCATTGGTGAGGTCATTCGAATCTCATTCGTGCGAAGGTCTACGGAAGTTGCTTATTCAACCCTCTATTAAACCGCCCCTTTGCCACTCGCCCTCTTTCTTTAACTCACAATTTCTATCACTAGTTCAACGAACTTCCGATCTACGTCTGCGCGCACGTTGTCGCAACTCCATATACACCCACATTATAATATTGAAAAATTAAATGATTGTAAATAACATAATATAAAATATAAGTATAAGTTTAGCAGACATGAAACTATTTTTTGTTGATAAATATATAACTAAATAATTCCGATAATGGAATTAACAAAAATATTAGCAAATTTCTTCCAAATTCACAATCATGATAAAATACATAATCAATAAATAAATGACGAATAATTATTAGAATAAATAATAATCCGCGAATAAATCTTGTAATTATTTTCGTTACATGAGGCAAATGGTGTGCCAATTATCGAATAATTTTAATTAATTAGGAAAATTGAGAAAGAAAATTAATAAGTCTAAAAATATACCAGAAAAATGTGATCAAGCCAATTGGATACATCTCGAATGCCCATTTTGCTTTTTTTCCTTCCTCACTCTCGCTCGCTCGTTTACTTCCTGATGCCAATGGGGGAGTAGGATCCTAAAGGAAGGAAAAGTACCAACAATGTCCACGTGATGCCGAAGTCATTGGAGAAAGAAATAAAAGAAGGGTGTGGAATGAATACGAGTATTAAGGTAGGGTGAGAGCAGTTGGAATAAAAGAGAGAGGAGCTTTGAGAACAGTAAGAACGAAAAGAACGAAAGTTCGGGAAGGTTCGGGCAGAAGTGAAGGACGAGTGTTTAGGAGTGTGCGCAGCTGCTTTAATACCCACCCAATAACTTATTTTCGAATTATTGACATTGAACCTTCATAAATATAGCAATCAATATAAATGAAAGAAATCGGATGAAATAGTAAATGAACTGAATTATCAATATCAATCATTAACTGACTTTTGTTTCAATAACTAATCAAATCGAACCACAAAACCTGGTAAATGAAAATTATATTCATCATAAAATCGGCATATTTCAATAATTCAATAATTAGAAAAGACATGAACATTCATCGACATTATTGATTTTGTATTTGAAAATTAAAAAAAAAGTTTGAACATATTATTCTCGTCAATTACCCATAAAATAAAAATAAAAATACAAATAATTTATAAACTGATAAAAAATTCAAATCAACACAAATATTGATTTACAAATTTACTATAAAAATCAATAAATTATATGAGAAAAAAAATTTTCCGCTATTTCGTATCGAGATTATAACTAAGGGGTGCAAGATTGGAATAGCGGGGGCGCGCTTATCGACCGCGTTGTGGGGACGTAGACGGCGGCGTGCCGGCGCGTCGTCTCCTATATCCGCTCGTTGATGGCGGCAGTGAGAGCAAGAGCTCGTGAGCACGCGCGCCAGGAAACGTTCTGCACGTTACCACACAGTGTGCCGCATCGGTGTGTATTTCTTTCTCTCTCGTTTTAGCTATACTCCCCCACCACGTGGATATTTACCTCTGTGAAGCCACAGTGAAGTAGGCGCGCAATTTCCCCCACTTGCCAAGCCCGACTCACGAGTATAAGCGACACAATGCGTACTTGCTCTCTACTCTGCTGCCTTTACTTCTTTCTCGCGCTCCTCTACTATCTCTATCTCTCATTCACTTCCTCCCTCCTGTTTCTCGTTTACAAAACTGTCGCTCCTGCCGCGCGCGCGGGGCCACCGACCCCTTCTCGCCAAGAGACCCAATACAACTCTCGGGTCACGGCCACTGTCCTCGCGCGAGCCCCACGATCATCCGTGCACGACTCATAGTCCATACGTTGCCCATAACGCCCGTGTCCACGTCAAGGTCCTCGCAAAAACATTCATGACTCTTATGTATCTTGACATACAATCAAATGAGAATATGTGAATTATTATGCTTGACAATTACGAGAGCTTTATATTTTTTTTTCATAAAATAGTTCAGTTGTACAAATAGAAATTATCGCTGATAGATTCAAGAGCATGAAAAATTCTCTTCTGATGAAATATATTTGTTTGAGCAAATGTAGATTTACTTTCTTTAATTTCCTAAATGGATACGATAAATTTAGAAATAAGTGAAAGTTTTCTTATGAAAATGAATGAAATAATTATCAAGTTAAAATTGAAAACACAAGTTTTGATTTTTTTTTGTTGGCTACTATGATATGAACATTGCAGTTCATGAAATGATGAATTTCAATGTAGAAAGAAGTAAATGTTCATCATCTCAATTTTATCACGATAATTATGTTGTTGATAACGGAAATAATTTGTACAATCTCCTAATGATTCAACTGATACATAACAATGACAGAATTCATAAAAATCGGATAACAAAAAACGAGAAGAAATTTTAAGTGGACACATGGCTCATGGGCAGTGTTGTGTGGGCTGTCAAATAAACTTGGATGTGGTAATACGATACGGAAAGAGCAAAATGAAAAAGAAGAGAATAGTGCTTTGTTTTGTTCTTTCCGTCTTTCCTTAACACCCAGAAAGAAAATGGAGACTTGTATCAAATAAATTGAATCTCTATTGAAAACTCAATAACCATCTTTCTCAAAAAAAAAAAAAATTGATGTGAATTATAATCGTTGAATTATTTACGTAAAAAATGATGGTAATTCACAACAAACTGTACACTAAATTTGCAATTATACTTCAGATTAATATCAATGAGCATTGGCTGTGCATCACGATTAAAATTCTTTTGCCACCAAGACAATATATCAATCCTTCAAATTGAATCAAATCGAAAAACATTTAAAACCATTTAGAGAATTAATGAAATTATTAATTTAAACAGCCATATGGTTATACATGCGGGTCGAATGATTTTCATCACATTTGATCCGGATCATTTTTGTTTCTGGGTGTTCTGTTCTTTTTCCCTTAATCGTCATCTCTCCTCCCTTTCTTCCAACGTATTACTATCTATGTTGTTTCCGTAATTGCTCACGAGATATGCCGCTAGGCAGTGAGATATTATCGTTGAGCTGGGTATTATTTTTCTTTTTCTTCTTTCTCCTGAAGAATTGTTCCTTAGTAATCAAAAACTGTTGCAAATAGGTTAAGTTTTATCCCAAATATCCGAATGATACACACGTACACATTTACCTAAACAAATTCACATTGACTTTTAGAACATTAGAAATTAAATGAACCGCAACAAAAGAAAAAATTAATATGAATATTAATTTAACGAGATATGTGATCAATAAATAAATTTCCCGATTTATATATAAATATACACCGTAATCGATTTTGTATTTGCGTGCCATAAAATTACGCGAGCAACGAACGCGTTTTCAATTCAATCATTAATGAAAAGTGAATGCTAAAAGCATAAAGAGGGAGGTGATGAATGATGAAAAAGGAGGATAGAAAGAGAAAAAGTGTTTTACATTCACACAGAGAAAGAGAATTTACTCCAAGAGACGATCGAAGTTGATAGGCTTTTGTTTAGTTGAAGTCTTTTCTTGTCGTCTGGACAACGCGCTAATGCGTCATCGATACGAAAGTCCAATAAGAGTGGGTACGTGTGATTTGATGCGAACAAGAGTGAAAGGAAAGAAAAGAAGAAGAAAAAGAAAAATAGGAGCGTGGAGGCAAATGGCGCGGTAGGATTTTGCTGGCACGTGTCTGTATATTATTCATGTTCCTTGCGCATGACGATGATTAAGAGACGATTGGACGACGTACGGATTTTTGTCCGACGCTCTCGTCAGGTCATTGATTTTTTTTTAATGCTATCAGCCTTGGGCTTTCTGCCATCCTGTGGCTTATTTTTCTTTGCTCTTCTTTCTTTTTCATCAATTTTCTGTGTTCTGACAAACGAAAAGAGAATAACAACATTAAACTAGCTGAAGCACAACGTGTAATGCACAAACAAGAAATTCAATTCGCTACACGAGATATTGTTTCAAATCCGATCACTTGACAAAAGCATAATAATAATAACAACGAATGATTGAAAGAAATGAATCATAACCTCGTGAGAAATCAATTAATCCATTAATCATTTTTGGCAGGGTGCATGTAAATATTTGGTTATAGATTCAATTGATTTGGATGAAATACATTAGAATTTCAGAATGTTTGTAATTATAAATGAATTTTGTATCACTGAATTATTTCATTTTCGTCATATAAACCCAACTTCTGATGCTTATCTATAAACTTATCTATAAAATTTTAATCAAACAGATCGAAGTCATTATAAAAGATCAACTCGAAGCTAATTAAATATACCAGTGACACATTCAATTTGTAGTAGATGAAACGAAAAAGAGATTTGATTGACAACTCTCTTCATATGATACAATAACAACTACGATTCTGAAAATTCCAAACATTAATAGTACTATCAAAAAATCTAGCATGAAATGTTGAAACAATTAAAATTAATTTCTTTATCTTATTCAATTACGATAATCTTGTAATTTGAGAAAAGACGTTGACATTGAATTATGAATATTGATTGAAATGTATATGTATCAAATTACAATAAATCATTCACGCTTGAAATTATTTGCTAGTTGTTTGGTGTTGCAGTTAATATTCACTGACATGAAACCACAATGGCAAATCTCTTGATACTACGCACTACATTTCAAATATAAATAAAAACTTCAACCTGCTAAACTCTCAATTGTTAAAAATCACAAACAAACATAACAACAAAATGATAAATGATAATAAATGAGAAAACTCAATAAGTAGACGACAAAAACATTTCTTCAATTTCCATTATCTTCATTTTTCGATGAAGCATGACATTTACCCACCACTCTCGCTCACTGTGTGCAAGCTAAATACTTGAGTGATCAAGTATATACTCAAAAGAACGAAAGAAAGTGAGAAAGAGATAGCTAGATAGAAATATAGATAGAGTACCTCTTGAAAGTTCTAACGAACCCGTTTACAAGTGCAGGATTATGCTCTCCCAAGGTGAACGCACCCCTTCAAGGTAACATTCCACATATAACCATGATAATTTGTGTTTTTTTTTTTCGTCTTTTTAATGTTTGTGTGTGCATATCGTTTCATAGTTAGGGAAATATAACGAGAACTTTCAATGTCGGCACAACTGTACAACAATTGTAGACTCTTCGATTGAAAACCATTCGAATATGGATATTGAATGTACATTTCATTTCTATTATTTTTTCTTCATTGAAATGAAAGTTGGAAATTAATTATAAAACAATTATCAAGGAATAACGAACGAATTCAAATAAAATATGAATAAAAATCCAATGTAGATATTAGGGAATATGATAATTCGTGCGATTATATATTGAAAAAAATTCTATCTGGAAGACGAGGACTCTAGAGACGTTCTATGTATTGATGCTATTCACACAGAGTGTAATAATTCATCGGGAAAAATCGATATTCAGCATGAACAACCCCGCGATATATATTCGTATGCACCTAAGGAATTACAAGAAGAGAAAACTAAAAAGTTCTGACATAGCAAATGAAAATTTCTGATATTTGAATTGCTTTAGTATTATTTGAAATATTTTTAATTACAATTATGCATATGGGGATGAATTTTCAATCAGAATAATTTTGTAAAAATCTAACAAGAGTATTGCTAGACTTTGTGTAACCGCGCGCGTATGTATTGTATGCAATAATAATCACGAATGAACGAGAAAGGAGGCTCATGGTCATCGATGTTCGTACAAGTATGGTCAGGCCACACGACACCAGCCACGGGAAAAGATGTCAAATGACTCACACATGGCTGATCGATATTTTCGACCGACATCACACACACACACACAAAAGCACTCCTTTACTTCGCCCATGTGCATCACGCATTGATAACAACGAATGTCAGCCGCACCTGGTCTATCCGTAGACAGCTGTATTCATGCGGTGTTGTAGCTCTCCATGTTACTAAACCATTTTTTTTTGTTTTCAAAATCATGGTGCGATTTATTTTACTAACTCATTAGGTCTTTCAATCCATAAAAAGATGTTGATTTATAATTGTAATAGTTGAATATTTTGTTTCCTTCCTTTTGAATATTGAATTTGAAAGAAGTTGTATTATTGAATTGGAAATGCTATTTTTAATCTTGCGATTATTTTTATACTTGAAATACGAATAAATTCTATTTTGAATTTGTTAGCAAATAGTGAGAGCTTGTTCAAGATTAAAATATTCTGTAGATGAAAATTCTTTTTCAGAATTAGAATGATAAATAAAAAAATACGACTGCAGTATTGATTGATCATCAAAAGAGACGATGAATCCGGAAAAGAGACTGAGAAGGATCAGAATTAATTTCGTAAATGAAAATTAATTTTATCGTCTTTGAATTACTCATAGGTTTTAATGTTTTCTAGTTGATGGTAAATACGAGTTATCTAGATAAGAATTAACATGTTATCAGATTCTAGAAAAATATCATATTGAACGGCATTGTACGTTGATTTCGGGACAAGCAACAAATATTCTCTTGGGAAATTTAATTTTTGAATTGAAGATAAGAACTCGAAGGTTGCTGATGAAAAAGTCTAAAATTGTAATGTCATGTAGTAATATATAGTCTTGAGAGATAGCACGATTGCAAGGAAAAAAAAATGGACTGAATCTATTCAGTTGAAAGCATTAATATCTAATGAACGAATTTTTCTGGCAGCACATTTGACCTTTAAAGAGGATTTCACATATGACGACAAGGCAAATTGTAATCATTCTACTGAATATATATCTCGGCGTATAAAATGAGGCATTCGCAATTTACCAATCCTTACGGATGGAATTTATTCCGCTATGAAAGCATTTAATTAGCCCTTGATGAGTCGAAAACATTTTAAATTCTAATTTCAAAGAACATATGTAGAAGAGCAGACTCACAGAGAAGATTATTAGTATAAAATAATGGATATTTGAAACAGTTTGATAGCGAGAAGATAAAAAGAAGAAAGAATCCATTTTATTCTACCTCGAATATTCATCACCTTGAAATGAAACCCGAATTTTAGTGTCTAATAAAAAAAAAAAAAACCTTTCCACATAATGTATGACTACATAAAATAGCAAACGCGGTAATATTGCGCAAGCGTTTTTGCTTATATGGAGTCGTCCCCGAAATTTCTTTGTATTATTAGTGTTAGAAAGTCCGCGGGAATAAGAATACCAACCAAATGCTTGAGTATAAAATGATGATAATAATAGCAAATTGATTGAATACAGCCCAGTTCATATGTGAATTACAATTAAAAAGAGTTAGACTTCATCTTTGTAACTAAGAAAGATTATGAATGAATCCCAATATCGTTTCTCACCTTAGATTCATCATGATTATTGTATTATCGATCAAGCAACACCTTAATGTGTATCCATAATAGATTTAATGTCATTTGATCTGATATCAAAAATAATGTCAAGGGCAATAATAATCCTAGCAGGATGAGCGTCATAAACGGTATGTCAGACTGACAGAATTCGTCTGTATCCGGCTCTCTACCTTTTATCAAAAAATCAATATTTTTTGTCACGTGTTTTTCCTGACGAGCAATCTCAAATGCTTATGCATCAAATTGTCCGATAATCATTAGAGACCCAGGATGGAATATGAAATTTATATGTAGCCAAGAAAAAACCTATTTTTCATACTCTAGACCACCCACGTCTTCCTTTCTAGCATTAAGAAAATAAATTTCTGGAAGTATTTCATAAGCGAAAAAAACAAAAAAAATAATATGCCACTAATATGAGCAATACACTCTTGAGTAAGCACAAACGAAAGTAAGTTCGAACGTGCGTTTGAAGGTTTTTTGCCGCATCATGGAGAGCCAATGTCTCTTTCACCCAATTTTTATATCGTCCATGATGTGAAGGGCGTAAAGAAAGAAAACGTATCCTCGTAATAAAACAAACTATCCTTTCACGAAGTGAAGCGACCACAAACACATAATGAAAATATAAATAAATTCCAAGGATGATGAAGTGTAAAAAATCACGAACTTGAATAAGAATACAAGAAATAATTCTAACCATATCTGCACCCAGATCCTTCATGTCGCAATAAAGAAATAAATCCCCCGGCGGTTTCATCCAGTCGCCAATGTTGTCACCCTGACTGTATCCAACGCCGAAACTCTCCACCGTCTCCAAATTAATCGTCACCGTCGTCGTTTTCGTCGTTTCACTCTCACACTCTTTTGTTTTATCAAACACAATTAATGCAATTAGTTTCACTCAACGGCAGGAAAAAAATTGTAACAGATATTAAACACACATACACATTAACAAACACACTCACATACACAAAATTGATCCAGCGAATCCACACGTATAATGGGGCTCTAAGAACACAATATTATCCGGCCCTGACTTCAGCACTACCGCTGGGACGAATGAGCCGCAGCCTCTCCTTCTTTTTCCTTTTCTTTTTATTATTATTATTATTATTATTATTATTACTCTTCCTTTTCTTTCCTTCACCACTTCTTCACTGTTCTCTGTCTGTGGTCGTTCTTGTTTCCCTCTATTTCTTACAGTAATTTCTCAATATTTTTTTCTTTTCCTTGTTAAAAGACTTAATCCGATTGTGCGTTCTCACTTTAAATTCAATTCCAATCAATGTCACATTCCCGAATAAACCAAATGCCACACACTGATATATTGAAAATGATAAACAACCGTTCCTTGTCACCACCTTAATAACGTTTTTATTATTTCCTTACACTTCTGTCTTCTATCTTCGAATATATATATTTTTTTTTACACTGACAACTGCCGTCTCATGACGGAGACGAAAAATTATCTATCTCAGTCCAGTTGCCCACCTTAATATTTCTTTCTCTTGATCGCACCGACTGGTCGAACAATTCTCCCTCTCTTTCTTTTCCTTCTAGCACCCACATACAGTTGTCACCCATACAAACATGAGAAATAAACAACAGACAATGCGCACACACATATGAGAGTTAATTGGCGTAACAAAATTTTGCTATTTACAACTGTGGGTGAATAATAGAATTATTTCTCTTGTGTATATAATTGTTAAATTGTTGATATTAATCGATGAATGTTTCACATTTTACGTACGTATATGTGATCATCGTCCATCTAGTCATTGCAACGCACGTTTATTTTATTTCTTATTCGTATGCATTTGTGAATCCGTGCCCGTGTGTGGATTTAATTTTTCCGTTGTTTTGTTATTATTTTCGCGCAATAAGTAATGAATTTTATAGGTTATTAGACGCTTCGTTTTATTTGATAACAAGGAATGTCTCTAGTGTTTTTTTTTAATGTGTGTTTGAAGGAATAAATTTCACGTTAGCCGGCCTGCTGGATTGAGACTACCCGTCAGACGAAACAAAGAACGACGCGGTGATACTGGCGACGCCTCGCGGACGCCACGCGCAAACGCTTTTATCCCCTCTATTATTTGTTGGCTATATTTATGTACACACATAGTTTTTTTTTGCTTATGAATTCTATTATCTATCACCTTTATTTAGCGAAATTATTGAAATGATATTTCAAAAGATTAAACATGGACCAACGTTGAATTATTTTAGGTCGACATAACTTTGCAGGCATTCATTATGAGAATGCAATGTCATAAATATTATTCAATAAAAAATTGTTCCATATTAGGTTCAATATAAGAATGGAGAGAGTGCAGTTTGAGTCTAATAATGAAATAACTAATGAAGATAATTTGATTGACCAATAATTTCGAGCGCTACATACACTGGGACATATCGATAAAAATCGTTAGAGAAGAGAATATTTGTTAATGCTTGGTAAAGTGGTGTTACATTGAGTAAAATTTTTTCTGGATATAAACAAATGGTAATTCATGATTAGAGATTGTTATAATTGAATTGGGCGATGTACCAGAAATGGGACGCATAATCAAATTATCTCATTAGTAGCCATCAAGACTTGTATAAAAGTTATCTACTAAAATTATCTAATTGGGAAGAATTGGCCGATTATGCTGATGCTTTTTTTTTCTCTTATCGGGAGGGAATGTTATTCTAAGGAACAGTATATAGAAGTAACCTGCCAGCCAATGCATCCAATAGTTTTACTTTTCGTTTTGTTTCCAAATTAATTATTGCCTTGTGGACATATTGAATTTTGTTATCGAGTAATCAGTCATCCGGGGTTTAGACAACCGGCGTTTGCACCCGGTGAAGTGACGCGCGCACGTGCGACTGTTGTGCAGCGAGAAAAAAAAATAAATATATATACACTGTGTAGATATGTACATGTATGCATGTATATATAGTTCCATAGTGCAACTGACGTTCAGATCGCGCCACGCGATAGTTATAATAGCTAAAGAGCTTGAAACTGAATTGTAAGCGTTAAATTTCGCTGATTCCTTTTCGTGTTGCTCGAGACACCGCTACGAATTGTGGAACGATCAAATATTCCAGTCGCTTCATATCAAACAACAAAATGTTCGGATTGTATGATTACAAGACGGGATATGCTTTCGAAAGTGATAAGCCATAGCTGTTTAATGCGTTACTGATTGTTAGGTAAAAATCCACTATCAAATTTGAGATATAATTGATGGGAATTATATGTCGACACCCGCCTATAAACAATATCGGAAGATATCATATTTTGGAATTTTTAACAAATAAAATATTGATACCATACATATGGTATGATGTGCATGATCATAATCGTTCATAATTCGATTGTATCTTACTCGACCATAGTCACATAAGGAAGTTAGTCTGTCGTTTTCTAGCACCAGAACAATTTAAAAGTAAATACTACCAAATTGGAAAAATATAAGATTCAACATTTCACTTTTTTTTCCTGATATTTCAGTAGTGAGATTTGGTAATTAATTCATTTTTTGTTCTTCCGACTGCAAGACATGTCGAAAATAATCAAATGAATTTTCGTTCATCAGAATTGTAATAACGATTCTTATTATGATCCAAGGTCACATGTACGAAGAATGGAACCATTTGCCAAAGGCGTCGACGTTGTTTCTTGACCTCGACACAGTTTTTACAACTTTGAGTCTCACAGAATTTCTCTCTAAGTAATTGAATACAATGTTTAAACCTCCAAGATAATTTGTTTGCATATATAATATGAAAACTCTATGTGCTTGCTCTTCCTGGTTAAAATCTCCTACATAAAATGTTTATGTTATTGAAAAGTCATTTTCCCTATTTAAGTTTCATAGAAAAGTTTTTATAGCAAATTCATATTCGTGTGGGACTTTCCATTTCTCAATTAATATTATTCCAAAACGAATACCTGTTATATAATTGAATATGTGTATATATTTTTACACGGTTTTCGTTTTAGACTTGACTTCAAATCATTTATCCGATATCAAGAATAAATGACAAATATTTCCCATGAGTTTCGCATGTCTCCACGCATCCTGTAAAATTTATTGACCGTGAAATATTTACCTGTCCATTTCTGAATTGTTGCTGTTGCTGTTGCTGCTGCTGTTGTTGTTGTTGCTGCTGCTGTTGTTGCTGTTGATGATGAAATAATGCAACTTGTTGTTGTGCTGTCATTTGATTGTTCAAATAGACCAGATGCTCGGTGCCAGGTCCACCACTCTGCATATCATTAAAAGAAATATTATTTAACGCAACTTCTTTCTAACTGAAACTATTTTCATTCCTCTCTGTCATGCAACTATGAATGAAAGTATTGAAATTGCTCATAATTTCAGTGTTCAAATTGTGGGAAATGAATTTTATGTGCGAAGAAAAAAAAATACATTGTTGATTATTAAACCGAGAAATTTGATTTTTTGTTTGTTTAATTGCAATATCTTATTTGGAACTGAATTTCGGTTGATCCGATGTTAATTCATGTTTTGAAACGTTCTGGTTGAATATTCGATTGGCTACCGTAATAAAAAGCGGCGAATAAGTCGATCACTGGCGCATTCTCTTATTTTTTCTCTCTCTCTATTTCGAGTACGCACCTTAAGCTGCATCGGATGAATCTCGTACGGCAAATGAACATTGTTCATAGCTTGAAGACCAAGTTGTTGGGGTTGACTTTGCTGTGGTACACCAAGTTTTGTCATTGGATATTTCCATTTCTCATGATTCTATGAACAATAAATTCAGATTAATGGTATTGTTCACGAAGTTCAATGAAAGAACAAAATTGTATTGAAATGAAGACATACATTATCGATTATAGCATCATCAGCTAAAGCCCATGCACGTGGTGCTTGCTTTGTCTGAAACGTCGTTGCTTGAGCATTGAAATCAGCTTCGGTGGGTCTTTGAAACACATAACCAACCATAGCATCATCTTGAGCTCTGCTTACACCCATTTGATTAGTCTGACCCTGCTGAATTCGCATTGCATCGCCGCTTGCCATTACTTGAGCGCACTGCTCGACATCCTGTACGAATTTAGTCAAGATAATTTCAACTCAATACATAATAAATCAGAGTATAATCAATACATACATCTGCTAAATATGATCTAGTTAATTGAGAGGATAATTATCATTATATCGTAGACATAACCTCACTAAAATGGTTTAACGAATTTGCAACTTTTTATCTTTACAACTTCTGAATCATTCCAGAATATCAAAAATATTTTTTTCGTCAATACCATTCAAATCAATTTAAAATAATTATCCAATCCATAAATATAAAAAATATCTGCAATTCATTATAAACAATCGATCGTAAAATATGAATAGATATTATATAAATTAAATTACGTACAGGTATATGTCCATTGGCAGAGGGATGGTGCAATTGCATTGGGGGTGCCGGTTCACCACCGCCACCACTTCCACTCAGCCACTTCATCCTGTCAAGCAGCAACGCGTCGGATTTTTAAGACGCTGGTGAAAATGTTGTGTCGGAGGGCACGCACACACCCACACGCACACACACGCAACAACCAACTACCACTCAGCGACAAATGGACAGACAGCCAAAGAAAATGAAAGAAAGACAAAGAATGTACAAATAGAATAATAAAGGAGTGTATGAAGAACAAGAGAAAGAGCAGAAAGGACGAGAGAAGAATCGTAAATGAGAAATTGTCGTTGAAGGTTATCTTGAAGAATGTTTTCCAACCGGCGTTCGTAATATCGGTTGATGCTTGTTGTATACACTATCGCCAATTCATATCCATCCTCTGAATTCATGCATCAACCATGGATAATTCACTTCTATTTTTGTCCTTCCTCACTTTTTTTTCTTCTTCTAATCTCGTTATTTTATTCGGTTCACCAATATGAATATTTTATACTTGAAGAGTGTTTTTTCACTTTTTCATGATATCAGACGAGTCAAAGTAAGTAGTAATGGCAGCTACATGCAGGGGCGCGCAATGCTCAATTTTTGACACTACACACAGAGGCATATACAAATGTTATATACATATATAAAAGCAACACAAAGGGCTCATATACATATATATATTTCAGATACACCGATTTGACTCTTTGTCCAATGGATTATCACTACTAATGACCATCAAATGGCGCCGGTAATTTGCAGTAATGATCCCAATTACTCTTTCAATGCGATGAGGCAAAAATAAAGAACACTTGATACTAATTAGGTTAGAATAACTTTTTCATTTCCCATCCATTTATAAGCAATTATTTCTTTTTCTTAGTTGATAATTTTTTGCGGTTTATCTATATATCTGTAATATATATATGTGTATGTATGTACGTATGTATATAATGTTACATAGAAAACTCAGCGCTTCCCTCTTATACACTCTTCAAACTTATGAATTCGGTTGTAAAGAGGGCGGCAGTGGGAATGTCCAGTGGCGGCGGCGAAGCCAAAGGTATTTGTCAAAAATGGAATGTTATTCTCAATGAATTAGAACTCACATTTAAATTGATGTAATTATTAACTTTCATCCGGTATTGTGTAGCCAATTATTTCTATTTTATGTTGCTGTGGTTTCTATTCTCTCGTATAAACTTTTGTGGGATTTTTTTTTATTGGATGAAGCTTCGGAGAGCATAAAAGAGTGAGTTGGGGAAGGAGTAAAAGAATGAGGGAGAGAGAAATGTTTGATTCTGCAACGCCAACACACACAAACTGTCTCTCGACTTCAACTCTCCTTTTCCGTACTAATTAACACTATTAATTCTAAAATACACTATTCACAACTATGTACAAGAGGACACGTAATTATGATGCGCGTCCACTAGCATCTGCGTTTTCCGCGTGCCAGGATGCACTGCGATTTACGACGGCTATTGAATGCTTTCGCACACTACTCTTTTCACGGCTGCAAACGGCCGCTGCCAACTGCCGACATGTTTTTTTCTTGTTATTTTCTTTTTCTTCATGCCACCAGAGACACACGCGCTCCAATATGAAACTCTGGAATCTTTCAGCAAATCCCGTGGTGCAAATCCCCACTTACTTTTTGTTCACGTTCTGGCCCGCGACTATTTGAATTTCGTCATTAATTATTGTGTGCCAATATTAGCGGCGCGAATTTTCAAAAATCCGCCGTTTCATGATGTTGATAATGTATTGAATGTGACGACAATCATGATGATCGTAATGTAAAAATATGATCATGTTGATGAGGATAATGGAAATTATGAAGAGTAAATGGATTTAGGAAAATGGTTGTAAACATGTTTGGTTTTTTTGTTCCGTTATACAAGGTTATATTTCTTTTATAACTTTTTTTTTCCTGGATTTTGCCAATTCCATCATTATAATGGACCGCAAAACATCCGGCATATAGAGATCACATTCGTTTTCGAATTGCAAAAGCGAATGTTAATTTGTTTTCCTCCGAATGTTTATTTCGTTATCCGAATTTTCTTCTCGTTATTTCTGATATTCTTCATTCTCGCTATTGTGTTTTGCTTCTCTTAGTAGTGTTCCATCGATTGCCCCGCGAATTATTTCAATAGTCATGGAATAAATTTCACTATATTGCAAAAAGTAATAATAATCAATTCTTATTGAATGCAAAATTGCGTTTGGTCTCACTGATGTAAGTATAAATATCCAATACAATATGAACAATCAGTAATAGAACACAAAAAACAGAAAAAAGAAAAAACATTCTAGAAAATTGTATCACAATGAATCAATTCTACTAACTATTGAAACACGAATTTAGTGTCCGATCGATGGAAAATTTATTCGAAAAAAAAAAAAATGGATAAAATGAGTCATATTGTTTTCATCCTCCTCCATTCGTTATTTTCATGCACGACTTATTAATTGCATTTCTATTTATGTTCGAGTAAAAAATATTATACACGTTATGTTTTCATTTTCTTCACCTGCTTCACATGCTTCAATCGAAAAAATAACAGAAACATATTCAAAGGTTTCCCAAGTCAATGCGCATTAATAAGAAAAATTAATTTTTCGATAAGCGCGGTTAACTATGTAAAAAGAGGAAAACCACGTAATTAAATACGACGTCTGAAATTGAATCAGGCATCAATATAACATAACACATTGCAGTCAAGGGATGCGCGGCATTTTGTGAGTTGAGTGAATAATAGAATTCTCATGAATTAAAGTAGGTATATGCATTTATATATACCGTCCACGATCTTTATCACTTCATTTTTTGTTTTGTTTCTGTACACTCCTAAGACGTATCCCCCTGCGCGTCTTCCGATAATACGTGCAAACATATATACATGTACATATATATATTTATATATATGTATATATAACTATATAAACTAACTTTTTTTCTCGATTAATACATCCCATAATGGGTATTAAAAAAATTAATCAATAAATTTCTTATGATGAACGTAATCGGAGTCAGCATATCATATCAATCTGAAATCTTTTTTTTTCTTTTTGTTTGTTTACGTATTATCTTATGTATGTTAAATATTTACAGGTGCGAAAAGTGTTTGTTTGTTTATGTGTATGTGTTTTTATGTTGTGTGTGTGTGTGAATGTGTGTGTGAATTTATAATGGTGTAGGCACTATGGCTTTGGACGTACACTAAAATTGTAAAAGTGTTAGAGTACATCCTTAAAGGGGTTTGCGAGGTTGACAAATTAACTGTTTGATTTTGTTGAGGAGGAAAAAAAATATATAAAAAAAAAAGTGAAAGAATAAATATCGAATACATTTTTTTTGGCCACTAGTCTTTTTGAGTTGTCTCATTCGGAAACCCCTTGAGTCAGGTTCAGTTTTATCCACTGTGACCTGATGAATAATTATTTTTAAACAATTACTAGATTATTGTTGAATATTGTGTATTACACGAGACGATAGCTTGGGAATCTGTCTTGTGATGCCTTGTTCTCTCATTTATTTTCTGCTGAATTGTTTTTCTTTTTGTTTTTTTTTTGTTCATGTTTTATGCTCTGTACAACTTTTGAGTTCGTCCCCGTGTTTGAACACACTTCCTGCCCATCGACAAAATCGATAATATCGCAGTGATAAATTGCACAATTAGATGAGAAAGAAAAAAAATATATAAATAAAGAACAAACAAACGTAAACAGACATATCCACTACTCGCTTACGGCTTCCAAGCACTGTCTCGGCAGGTCGACAATCAACAAATATTCAATGGAAAGTAGGGATAAAATTGAACGACTAATTATTGAAATACGCCAATCGCATGGTCATAATCATGCTTCTTTAAATTGAGTTTAAAAAATATTTCCCATTTTTTTTTCTTTCAATTTTTTCTGTTGATTATAAAATCGAAATATGCCAATACAACGTATAATGACTCATTTTCTCTGATAATTCGAAGATATATAAGAATAATTTACTACAGTGAATTCGAATAATTTTTCGTAACGTTGAAACAAAATATAACGTCTTCTTATTTCATTCTCACTAAATTCGCATAACCATTCAAATAAATTCAAATGTCTTACGTATACGTATTGAATTGCACGTAAACGTTTATCCACTCACACTATCAAATATTAAATGATCTCTGTTTATCTTTCACACCACCATTTCCCACTTCTGTTGCATTGATTAATACCCGTGATATGTTTGTCAGTGTATTCACAAACAGAGAATTATTTCCACTGGGACAATTGTTTAATATATATATATATTTTTTCGTCCTTTTCATCAGATTACTATTAATCATAGAAATTCACTAACACACTGTTATTTCGAAAATGATGAGATTACGACGAGTTTTGAAAGTCGAAAGCGAGATCGATAAGTCTTTTGGGCTATGCATGTGTTGCCTCAGCATTTCAAACTGGGCGTCACATGAAGAAACACGAGTGAGTTCCCTCAGCCCCTTCTCATACATATGGATATATACATACACATACATATGTATTTATATATATATGTCCGAACCAGGGCGACGAACTCATTGTAACGATAAAAAGACACATGATTTTTCGTTTCTTTGCTTATTTTTGTTTTCTTTCTCTCATTTCTTTCATAATTTTTATTATCTAGTGCCCATTATTCTAGAAAGGAAAATCGAAGAGATCGGAGAGACCTTCGGCAGAGCCTAATGTGAACGAATAATCGTTTTCAGATAATGGTGGTTCCAATGACAGCAGTGTCTCGCCAAAATCGAGAATATTTATATCTGAAAATATAAGAATAAAGAATAAAAAACTATGTTCGTATTTCATCGCTAATATACCAAATGTTACCAAAGAACATTTTTTTCCTTCGTAACTAATACTGGGTTGAATAAAAATTGTGATGTTTAAGATGATCACCTAACTAGAACTCTGCCTGTGATGTGATCTTCAGTATATAAACACACAAGTCACAGCCAGAGCTCCACTAGGTAACGATCAAAATTTTCTAAAAAGATGAATAAATATTCATTATCAGAATCGTACTTGTGTGATTGAGGAATGAATTGGGTTATTGAAACAAATGAGCGATATTATCATTTTAAAGTGTAATTAAAATTACCTGATGATATCTGGTCTTCCGTTTGTAATTGAAACCTGCCACCTCCCATTGGACCGAAATCATCAGATTCACTCAACAATGCATCCCTCATGCCCGGCAATGTCGATAACGTCGTAGTTTTATCAACATCCGATTCAGTTTTCATCGATGAATAATTCGTCTGTACTGGTGTTGGCAAATTGTCAATAAGTGATTGCTCTCGTGTCACCAATAATTCTGGTGGTAAGCGTGATGTGTTATCATTTGACTTTGGAGAAGGTACTGGTTGTTGTTGCTGTTGTTGCTGCTGCTGTTTCTGCTGTTGCTGTTTCTGCTGTTGCTGTTTTTGTTGTTGCTGTGGTTTTTGCGGCGGTGACGGCTGCTGTGGTTGTTGCTGTTGCTGAGTTGCTGATGACGCTGAATTGGGAATATGTTTAATACCAGGATCATCAGGACATAGGAATACTTCAATTTCTCCATGCGAAGATCGCATATGAATTTGGAGCTGTAACAATGAAAAGTGCAAAGCATTGAAGATAACTTCGATAAAGTTGTGAACCAATCGTCTTATCATTCCGTTTTGTAGTGGGGAAAAATGAGTGGTATCTTCAGGTAACTTTAAAGTACAACTTGATATAAATTTGGAAAATCTAAGTTCGTAAGATAAGAAAGCGAATTTTGAGTTCACATTGAATATTCGATTGACCGCTGAGATCAAAATAACCCGAGATAATGATAATCAGAAAATTTTTGCTGGCGATTCAATGTAAATTACCTTGGGCTGGCCACAATTATTAACTGGTTGTGGCACATGAAGCGTAGCTTCTGGTGGTGCTTTAACGGCCATGATTGCTTGATCACGATACGCCGCAACTGAACGTAGATCGTGATAAGTAACATAAGCGTATTGTCTGTCAGCACACAGTTCACGAAGATTTTCTTCCGCGCCGTGAATTAATCGATCTAAAGCATTTTCTTTAGCTTCCAAATCATCAACTTCACGCCTTAATTCAAGGATATCATTTCTTTCACCTGGTAACTGACCTCCTCTATGAAGAAATCATTAAGGATAAGTTCTACATTCAACGAAAGTTATTACAAACAATCAATATAGCTTCATATTCATCTCAATCATACTTACTTCCATTGTATATTATTTTTACTTTTTTTCTCCAATATTCCTATTCCTTCTAATACATTAGTAATGTCGTATATCCTCCGTTTTTGTACTTCCAATTTTTCAGAGGCAACGTTCAAATCAACAACACCATCGTTACTGCTTTCAACCAAATTTATAAATTTTTTTGTTAATAAACTCAACGACGTGTCGTATCTCGTTCGTTCTAAATTTTTACCTTAGGAAACAAAACCGTATAACATATCAAATCATAATTCCTGATATACAAAACTCGAGATACCACTGAGGAAAAAGACGATAATATACTTTTTGTTGGTGTGTGATTGGAAAATGAATTTGAGCCTGATCTCCGTCGTTTGACTCGTGGTGCTTTGAAAGTCGATTGACTGGGTGCAGTGGATGGTACTTCTAAATTCAGCCTTCTTTTTACAGCTTGCACGGATATTTGCTGTTCGACAAGACAATATTCAATTGCAATGATGAATATTTTATGACCATTTGAAAACGCGACATTACTCTGTATCATGGGAACTCACTTCTGGTCGAGGTAATGGCTGTGCAGGTCGTCTTGCAACTTGATAACAAGGCGTTTGACCATATTGATGATCCTGCAAGTGTGGACTTGGAGTTTCTTCAGCGACTTTTTGCGCTTGAAGTTCATCTAATGATCCTTCGTCGAGAAATTCGGATTTGACTTAGCATTATGAAACAACAGAGTTGAAAAAATAAGAATCAAATCCTATAGAAAACTGTATTAACAATCAATCCAAGTTGAATACGATGATGGCATGAAATAATTATTGTGTATTGTAAAACAATCCTTACCTAATTTTGTTTGTGCCGTGTCAGGTGTTACAGGTCTGGAGGGATCCTCTAAAATTACTTGTCTCCTTACACGTGGCATCTTGGAAGTGTTTCAGAGCCTGAAAAAAAAGAAAAAGGGAAAATATGATAGAGTTTTCATAGCGTGGAAGACAAAACTAAATATCATTGTTGATCGAGTTTAATGTAAAGGAATCCACCACTTTATCGTAATCTAATGCAAATGTTCTGAATGCTTTTATTGACAGTCAGGGCATATGTAAAAAATGTGGCTCTAGGCTTTTGTATGATTACCATGAATAGAAGATGGTAGTGAGAATGAATCTTGCAGATGGAGACATGCAATGTCGGGCGCGACGATCGCGTGGCGCCTCGATCTCGACCAAAGAACAACCGGAAGTCGGATTCTAACCAGCAAAACGCAGAAATAATAATTGGATTGCGATTATTAATAATTTGACAAGATTAATTACGATATATAACTTCTAACAAGAACAATGTCTTATTTCTTCCATCGTTACAAAATGCACTTTGAAAATTTAATTGAAACTGTGTCAAGAGACGTGTCATTACATGTTTACCTGATTTTATCACTGTCAAAATTTAATTGAATTGAGAAACTGATGCCGAATAATTGCATTGAGACATCAAAAAGATATTCGTGCTCGTTTCGTCGTTATGAATGACTTCTCCCTACTCAAGTTTGCGTGCTTGTTACAATCCAAATTCTTTCTAATTTTTTTTCCCATTTCTATTGTCCTCGAGAGACTGAATCAGCTACTTCATTATTAAATCAATAATTTTCTCAAACGCTCTTCATAATATGCGAGAAAATAAAAAGGAAAAATAGTCAAAGAACAACAAGAGGAACAATACGGAAAAATGGAAATTTTCAACAGCCACCGAGTCGCTGTGTGGCGTCGTCCATGCTTGCGGCGACGCCGGGACGCCACCATGCTGGGCGTGCACACGCGATCATATCCTGAGGGAGGATATAACCTCTTGGTATTCAACACGTTATTCATTTACTCCTAACAACTTTTTTTTTTCACGGCTTCCATTTTGCGCTTCTTGCTCTCGTTGTTCTTTTTTTTCTTCCCATCACACAAAATACCATTTAAGAATAAATGCGTGGGAAAGTTGTAAAAAAATAACGAATAATAAAAATAACTCACGATATCAACAAAAGCATTGGACTTCACGCACTGAGTGTATATTATCATGCCACTCAATCAGCTGTTTAACAATTTCAGGTACTATCGACCGTCGTCAACGAGACGATGCGGATTGTCGTCGTATACCTTATCGAATACGCACATATACTTACGTATATATACATATTGGATATACATACATATACACATGAAAGGAATATACATCCTATATAATATAAATATTTTTCCCCGACTACTATCGTGCTGTTATAAATCGGTTATGAAATCAGAAGAAAACAATGGAAGAAAGAAGAAAAAAAAATTGAATATACATATACATGGACAAATATGTATTTATAAATTAAAGCCCCTGGCACTTGTGCTTGTACATTTATTCGGCATGATATTTGGCACAGAGATATTGAATTCATAACGGAGTAAATAAACGATAAATACCCGAATGTGACACGTACTCAGAAGTGATCCCGTGAAACAGCAGGTATGCACACACGTACACAAACCTGACTACTAACACAAATACACATCACGCATGTTCATGTGCATAGGACTTGAAAGTTCGCGGTCGTTTAAAGAGCCATGCCGATGACTCCCAATTACGAGAGGCCGAAGCAATGATATTTTCAGGATATTTCTCGATGAATGAGTCGTAGAGTTAAAGAACTTTTTGATATGAAAGTGGAAGCGAACCAACGTGTGTATTGCACACATTATTTCCAATGTACTCGTGGGCCGCGAGGAGAAGTTTCAAGTAACGACGTCGACGGACGTGATGCGATAGTATAGAGTCGCTGGTTACGTTCGAAAAGCAAGAGGGCCAAACTCGGTCTCGGAGATCGCCTCGTTTGCAATGAGAGAATCCAACGCACGCCGTTGGCTGTGAATCGAAGCTTACGAAACTCGAATTAACCATGATTCCAATAACCTTTATTCATTCCTGTATTACTAGAAATCATTTGCCTGCAATTAGTAAATTTCATCTATCAATCAACTCCATTTTATCTTTTATACAATAATTAAAATTTTATATTATACAAAAGTGTATTTGCATACTACGTATTATTTTTTTATGCTTCAGTTTACACATGTGTCGAGAAATTAGCCGGTGTGTGAAATGACACATATATACACATACACGCACACGAAGGTATACATTATATGATAAAATCTGCAAATAAAAATTGTCAATGAGGCGGGGCAATAGAATCAATTGCAAAATGCATATACGAAAGTTAATCTTTTTTTTTTCTTCCTACTAAATTGAGCCACAATGATAATACGAAAAATTTCAAAACTACTCACAAGCACATTATATATTTATTTCGACTCACTTTTGGCTCAGTTAAACGTGTACCGCAGTATTTTGAGACAACGATCAAGCCCACACTCTTTTTTTTCTTTCTTTCTTTTTTTTTTCGTGGGGGGTTATTGTCGGGTGTGTGCTGGCACGACAGCGTGTGTTACAATCTCGTAATGCGAGCCATTCCCATCCAGGGAAACTGTCTAGGGTCTCGCTCACCACGCCGACGTAACGTACATCCCATAGATTTCGTCGTTGAATCGTGCGTAGTATGGGGAAAACAAAAAAAGGGAAGAGAGAACAGCAGAAATTTTAGCAAAAAAAATATAGCTCAATCTTTGAATATGAATTTTAACATGGCAAAATAAAAAGAATTTACAATTGACTCTCTGCCACTTTTTTTCCACAGCCTCGTTGAATTGAGTATGCTTGTATGTGTATGTATGTCGATGATCTCTGGATCTCACACTCACCGTTTTTATTTCCTCTTGATGTTTTACCAGGCCGCACAAACAGCAGCTCTCTATCACGCTCGAGCGGTGTCCATTTTCTGTCGACGACGGGAGCACCACACACACCACACACAAGAGAGTTCACCTCCTCTTTTTCGTTCGTGTATACGACGACGCGCCGTATCCACAATAACGATTGGATCGGTTCGCGACGTCGCCCCGTCGACAAAATTTTTTTTTATCCACGTTGAATGGAGTTAACACGTTCAAGTCTGTTATTCTATTTCTCCAATCTATTTCTCTCTTCCTATTTATCGCCTCGTCATTGTATGCCCATTATTAAATAGCACCAGCTTAGTACGTTGATTTCAACTATTTCGGTGATGAAAATCAGTTATTTATTTCCTTCGTGTGGCCCGTAAGCACGAGGCCGGCTCGTGTGGCTGATTGGTTGCTTGTAATGGTGAACAACGAGCGCGCTTGCACCATTGCTTCAATGTAGTTTTATATGCGATACAGATATATACCTTTGGTATGTATCCATGTATGTGTACGCGTGTGTGTGCAGTAACGTTAATACACAATGTATAGAGGTTAGGTTAGGTTAAATTGTGTGATGCGTTTGTGTAGCCGGCAATTGCCATCTGCTGGTCGTTTACTAACTACAAAAACGCGCGCCAAAATGTCAGCTTGTATATTTCCCGCAATATGTGTTACCAACGTAATTCAATATAAAATTACTAAATATTCATATATATATACATATATATACTATTTTTCTATTTCAGTTCAAATGCATACATAACCTCTCCTACATCGTCATTTGTTTTCATTGATTTGTGGTTTTGTTTTTCCGATTTGAAAATGAGTATTATTAGTGAAGTGATGCGACTTTCACACGTTTAACCTCGATCACGTTGTTGTTAGCGCGGCCATTACCCAAACCGGCAGTAGCGCGTTGAGAAATTTTTCTATTGGTCGCGTACTGTGGTTGATGATTTTCCGATGGGACGCGACGATACAACTCACAATAGAAATACCGTTGACACGAATTTTACATGTATAAAATTGTGGAATTCATGGCCGTAATTCGATATAATTATATATATACATAAGAGATATTCAGACATGTATAATAGTAATACTTTTCTTTAATTCACTATTTAAATATAGTCTTTCTCCGATGAAGAAAACAGGGCGGGTGGGATGCACACTCACAACTGTTGTCTTTTCTTGTACATTTTCGTAGAGAGTAGAGGAGACTACGGACGAAACCTGACGAAACACTGCCTGCGAGTTGTATGGACTACCGTGTATTTCCTTCCACGATGCGGGGACGTACGAGAGAAGTCGACAATTCAGGGACGTAGGCACATTGGGTGTTCAATGATTTATTACCGAGACAAATTCCTTTTCTGAGAAATAACAAATCTATATTACTCTGCCACACATTATATCATTCATCACTTAATGCAATCTGTAGAATTTATTTGCTTAAAGGAAGTCAGTTTATGATTGTAATTCGATGATGAATACTGAGTACATACAACATGATAAATATTATCAATTGGCTTCATCGAAGAGTATTTTGGAGATCACTGCACGGAAGTGAGGATACGTGAAATCTCTGAAAAATGCTTTTCTGTTCTCACATGTTTTTTCATAATGAATAATTGTCCATCCGTTGCGGATTATAAATGAATTTTGAGACGACTCCCAGTAGATGATGTTCTAACAAAATTATTTATTTACAACATATCAAAATATATCGCTGCAGTACCAGCTACAAAAGTGTGGTCTATTTTTCATGTAAAAACTGGGATCGAAATCAAATATTTTAAGGGCTCTTGTATTAAACATCACGAGTCTGATGTGGGCCCTCGGTCAAGGTAGAGAGAGGGAAAGAGGAACATGGGGCCCGGTGTTCCCGTTCGTAACGTATTTATTTGAAAAGCCCCATACACACAATTATGAAAAGAGAAAAATAAAGGGAGAGACAGAGGCCCCTGAGACGTTGCTTATACTTCTCCCTCTTTTTCAAGCAACATAGGGTCTTACTAAATTCACCTCCCCTTCATCCTTCCATTTGAAATGTCTCCCCTCTTTTATACATATACCACCGGTTGTGATGACCCATTGTAAGGGTGGTGAAAGATGTGTGAGGGATAGGTGAACGAAAATTCATGTGAACCTCATATCGGATCCTCGGATTATAATGATTTATAGCTAAGACCATGAGTTCGATTATTCAACGATAAGAACATTAAATATCCACAATTACAAAGACCTCAGGTCGTTCCACTTTTGGACGATCTAATATCTGCATTGCCGAATATGTTATTGCTTTCACTTCAGCACCTTGGGGATGTTTACCAAGCATAAATTCTTCACCATAGGCTGTTGCTTTTATACGAAAATTATCGGCATCGAATTCCGTAATCTTCACTTTCTGAAATCCAAAGGAAATACATTTATCTACCTGGAATTTCATATTGGTAATCCAAATCAAGTATGAAGTACGATTAAATTAATATTTCTGTAATAAGAAAAGTTTTCATAATAGAGAGTTCAACCTTCGCAACGAGGAAAGGTTCAACGGAAAACATGAATAATAGCTCATCGAGAAAGTGGAACATCAAACTCTGAAGATCATGTCCCTCGGCTTCCACTTCATGCACCTGCAGAATTTCAACGGAATCGAGTTCTGTCATGTAGCCAAACATAGCAATCGCACATTGTTCAAAGGCTTCGATCATTGTATCGCCCCATGCGTGAAGCCTTGAAATAATGAAGATTCAACATTATTTATTGTGCTCATATTCTTAGTTGATGTTTTCATTTAGCCTACAAATGATTCAAATTCACAAGGAAAAAAAATTGTGACTCATAGCGGTCATAACCTGAAAATTAATGTGAATCAACATATTGAAACAGAACTACTCTACTCACTGAACATCCGCAGTGTGATCTAAATCTGTAAACAAGAACACATTACTGCATGAGTGAATAATTATTTATAATTTTATATAAATATTAACAAATTATAAGAGAATTATAGCGTCAACATAGACTCGAATTTCGCGCCAAGAAAAACCGTCAATTCAACACAACAAACCACGTGGAAATTTAGATGCATAAAAATGATTAATAACCTCAAAAATATATCTGCACACATCCCAATATTGAATAAACTCAAGAGAAATTATTTAGTCATGTTCAATAACTTAATTATATTTAATTACTCACATTCATATTTACACGGTGGTATAATTAAATCCTCCTCCGTCAATTCATCCATGATGATATAAAATCAGCTGTTCTGTCGCACGTAAAAATAAACCGATCAGCTGATTCTCTGACAGTCACTTCAATGAAGTTTATTAGTTCTCTTACGCGCGTATTTACTACGTAGATGGCAGCACCACTTGATGGCGTAAATAGTCGGTATTGCAGTCAATATAGAAATGCATGAATTAATGCATACACAAGTGCACATAAATAAATAAACAAACATAATGATATTTATGAATTCATCGAAAGTAAATAGTGACTGTAAAATCATTCAAAAAAATGTCCATAATTCATTTGTAATTTACATACACTGAAAATTATTGATTAACTCATAGAGCAATCATTCAATTGACTCAGTGGGGCGTTAAATACATATATATAATAATTATGCATGCAGGAGCGGTATAATCTATAGATTTTAAATTAAAAGTAAATGCGCACACACCTTCAACGGTATGTCCCAGTTTGAAAGACACGAGATCTGATACATGTTTGATGCCCGTCTATAGATCAACATCTCACCATAGTTGCATTGTTATTATTTCGCCAAATGCAACGTCATCACGTTGTAATACGTTAAGCACAAAAGAAAACTCGCTCTCTTCACAAGTCCAGGACGTCCAAGGGCACCCACTTGGAATAAACATCATCATGTTGAGTAGTGTGTACTCGTTACATAAAGTCGCGAAGCCTCTCATCTCTCGATTCGTGTCGATTAAGAATCTAACTCTGGATGCTGGCTATTTCCACGATATGCAGAATCAAACACCTGGTGCGATTGTCATTTTATTATTTATTTTTGCATATAATCACACGTCATGACAATAAATATTATGTACAATAATAATATTTCACTTTATTTTTCTCTGCATGTTGCTATGTATTGATCATTTATATATTCTTTTATTTATATAATTATTGATATTGTCGACCATGTAAGATTGATAATTGTAGTTTTTATATACATATTTCTCTTTAGATTGATATATAGAATCTGTAGAAGCCTGACAAAAAATTCTGATATCATTGAGAATATGTAGGAAATAGTGGAATAAAAATTATACACATACCTGACGTTAGGCGGAAAAAAAATAAAAACCAAGACATTAATTATCATTGAAACTTGTTATGTTTGATTGTTGTATTGGATAATATAATGCACTACGTCGTATTATTCGACGAGGACGAGAGCAGTCACGAGAAGGTCGATTTAGATATTATATCGGAGGGCGAATAGTCAATTTTTGTATTCATCGTGTGTGAGATTGATAATTTATAGTCATGATGAAGGTCGGAATGAACAGTTTATCATTTTTTAAATTAATAACTGTTTTTTTTCGTTTATTTCTGGACTTAGTGAATTATTTATGCAACATTTCAATTATTTGTATTGAACGATTACACAAGAATACAAAATCAATGCAATTCTGATATGTGCGAAATTGATTTTTCATGTCAAATATAAAATTGGGTAATATGAAAATAATTATAAGTGTAATAGAGTAAATATTATGGTTTCATTAATTGTTACAGTCGCAGGGAAACTATATCGTAGGACGATGGTAAAGGCTAATAAACCACCTTGGCGTTTATTCGTCACCTCTCTCGCAGTGAACACCAACAATCCGCATTCGACGATTTCTTGGTATAATATTCCCCACCAATCAACATACACAAAGTATCTTGAATTTTATATATATATTTCTAGCTTTATAATGACATGCAATTTTGCAACGCAACGTCGCTCACAGTCCTTGACTTGAAAAACTATATAAAGTGAGACTGGTTGGGCAGGCGGGTCAGAAACTCACTCATTTTTAATAGAGTCAAGATGATGTTAGGACTTTTAATTCTTGTTGCAATTTGTGCATCGTCAGTCGCTAGTGAACAGGCTGTGAATTTACGTAAGTTTTTACTTCATTTATCTGCACATACTTTTGGAATTATTTCTGTCATGTATTTTTTTTTTTTTTTCGATTTTATATGATATTTAAAAACCATACGAAATTGTTTATTTTATCACCTTGTAAAAGATCATTGACCTGATAATGTAAATAAATCATTATGTATATTCATGATTTTATAGATACTACTTTCATATTTGTATTTTTTCGCAGATTATTAATGAATTCATTTTATTACAGCTCCTGGATTAAAAACATGTAAAAAGGATAGCAATGACTATTCGTCATGTCTTAGACTCGCATTACAAGAATCATGGCCAATTATAGTCCGAGGTAAAATTTGAATATTATTTGAATTTGTTGGATAGAATGAATATCATTTTTAAGATTGGTTGTATACATTTGGTCATCGCATTTTTTTTTATTGCGGTTGTTGAATGAATATTTAAATAGTATGCCCAAGAATGTATATGAAGCATCTGGAAATGGCAAAACAGGAAATTGGTTTTGAATGCGATGTGGTAATTTATTTTATTCTCTGAAGTATATATTGCTGTTTTGGATGAAGTTACTCAGTTCTTGGTGTAGGGAATATTCTCAGAAAACAGTGTCAATTAATATGCAGTTGAATTTTTTATTTTCTAGACATTTGTCTGAAAATACTGAAAGGAAATATTAAACTGTACAAGTCAATGTCCAATACGCAATCACTGTAAATAGCAAATTATGAAGAAAAATAATGAAATGTAAAATACAGTGGGAAGATATTCATGGCATTATATTCTGAAGAATTAATAATGCATGAAAATGTTAGTGTAGCTATTTCTGAAATCATGTTTTGTATATTGCATACAGACAAAGAAGTAGACAGATCGATCGAGCTGCTGCTTAAAAAACCGGATTCTTTTGATGCAGGAAGTTTATAAAGAGTAAACGTTTTTTCATGATCAGTATGACATTTGAGTGAATGCATATTTCATTTCTTTTTTAGGGTGTCAAAATACTGCAATGATTTTGATAAATTAATCTTTGAATTTTTATAATTTTAGGAATTCCGGAATTGGGTGTGCCATCACTTGATCCATACTTTTCCGAGTCTCTCACCAACGATTTCGAATTTGGTGCAGTGACTGGTAAAATAGTCGTGCGAAATGCAAACACTTATGGTATTTCAAAAGCACGATTCTTCGCTGTGCGAGCTTTCGACAAAGATAATCAACATCGTATGGAAATTGATCTTGAAATACCAAAAATATTTATCGAAGGTGATTTCAAGGCTGACGCTGGATTTGGCGCATTCAAAATTGGTGGCAAAGGTATTTATCACAACATAGATAAAAATTTCTATAATATCAATCGATTTAACTATAAAATATAAATTTATTCTTCTAGGACAATTCAATATCAGTATGGAACATGTCAGAGGCACTGTTGAAATCGATGGCAGAGTGGAGAACGATAGATGGGTCATTGAAAGCTATAATTTCGCGCCTGAAGTTGGAACAATGAAAATTTGGGCGAGCGATTTGTTTAATGGAAACGCTGAAATGAGTAAGTCATAATTTATCATTCATCCATCTTCACCATCAAAATCAACTATAGATATTGATAATATTTATTGATGATTCATTTCTCTATATTCTCATTAATTACACAATAATTCTTAAATATTCTCTTTTCATCATCCTCACAGCCAAAGCAGCACTTGATTTTGCCAACGAATACTGGCAAGTCCTTTATTCAAGTATGTTGCCCTACGCTGCCAAAACTTGGAATTCACTCATGAAGGATACGCTCAATAACGTATACTCCCATCTCTCTTATGCGGTTGTATTCCCATGAAAAATATAAAAAAAGAGGAACGAAGAGAAAAACAAAACATACAATAAAAAAATGCAACAAAAAATGAATGATACTTATAAGTTGCTCCGATGCTAATGAAGTTTTTTATCATAAAGAAATATATAAATGTTTCTCAAGATAATTTTTTCTTCCTGGATAATTTCTTAACTGGGTTAAGAGCATTCGTGTCCTCAATCAAGGATTCATCATGGCCGAGAGGAACAAAGAAACGATGGAAAATAAATAAAAGTAAATAATACTTATACATATCCAAAAGGAAGAAACAAAATCGTTCATTGTTTATTGAGTTAAGTTCGTAGTTTAGAAAGTTGTGGCAACTTTATGCATATATATATGTATATATAAATATATACATGCACAATTGTCGGTTTTGTGATGATTAAGAGGCCAGTTGGAAAGTTCCATTCACCTTGTCAACTGTGTACATATAATTTTATTTCCTCGAAATTTCCCTAATTTCAATTCTTATTCTTTCATTCGTAATTCTGCAAAACGAATAAATTAGTTAAAGTAGAAACACAGGAAAACTTAATATTGTGAATAATTGTACTGCAATGTACAGTGTTGTATCTCATTAATCTATGAAAATAATTTACGAGGGAATAATAATACATATTATTGTAATGATAATTAAATATAATGAATATTATATATATTTTTTATATATGTATATCTTGATTAAGGCGAGAGGAAAGTTTCTACTGGTAAATGTTGCAATAATTGATTCACAATTCTTATAATTAAAAGCGAGAGTTTTTTCTTGACTTGTGGCTCCATTGCTTTTAGCACCTCTTGCCCATTTTCATGGAGACATAAATTAGTTGCTTCACCTTGAAAAATTGAAAAATCAAACAAAAAATGGTAATAGACTCAGTCATCGATGGATATTTCTATGATGAATCAATCAACAGGAAAATAGTTGACACGCAAAAATGAATTACACAAAAGCTGTTAAAAAACTGTAATGTAATTAATGAGTAGATCAGAAACAAAGTTAGTTGTTTAAATTTAATTATATGTTAATAATACACCAATTTTTCCATGTGTGTCACTATGATTAGAATTGATTTCAAGAGAATATGAAGATTGTTCATTTCTTCTTTGACAGCGATAAATATAATTTTATTTCATTGAATAATCAAATGCTGTCCATTTTATTTGTATTTTCAACTACAATTCATTTGCAACCATTCAGTAAAGAGTCAAATGATTGGTTGGTAAATCACTTTTTATTACTTGTGATTAGAAAGTACAGAAAGATTTCTTAAGAAATTCAAAGATGAGAAAATTCAATTGATATCTGAATGATATTCACATTATGTTCACAATATTTTTATTAAGAACTTGAGGTTTCAATTAATCAATTTTATATTATTCAACTGGAGAGAATAATGAATTGGAATATCAATTAATATTTCCTTGATCGATAGTTAATTACTCGCCTTCAATTGAGACACATGTCGACACGATAGATGAAAAAAAATAAGATGATGAAGAAGGTTCGAATGCAATCTTTAGTATATTTTATGAAAATATATGTCTCAGGTACAGAATCCAATGTACAAAATGATATGATCACTTAAATTTGTATATTCATTTCTATTATTCCACACAAAAATCAAGTTGATGTCAATCGAAGTAATTCGTGAATGACGGAACAAGTTCAAACAGGCTCTATTGATTTTTTGTTGACCAATTGACAACATTTTTAACTACACTTTTGTTTACACTCAACTAGATAATAGAAATCGATGAATTGTAATTTAACCAAAACAATAACGAAGTTGTAAGAGGAAAATTGCATATAGTCAATACAATTTTCCTACGTCATTTGATTAAGCACAAGAAAAAAAGTGTCATTCGACTATTGAATACTCACGAGGGGTTTTCGATGACATTGTGTGACTATATAATAAATTGATAATCCTAGTAGACTAATCAGCATTTTATTTAAATTCGTTTGTATATAACACATTCATGAACGATCAAGACAGAATTCTATGAAAGTAGATATTAAAATGATAACGTTAAAATATTGCGAAGTGATAAATGCAAATTTCCAAACTTGAATGCCATGTACTCTCACTAATGATATTTATTCAAGACTGATGTTGTTCTGTAAGTGAGAAGTAAGTAAAAGATGTTAAATAGTTTTATTTATATGTGTACATAGTGGAGGATACTTTCACTGCTGTATTATATAGCAACGAACTCTGTATCCGTCTCACTTTGACAACTAATTGCTAATGTGAATTTTATTGATATATTTTACATTAAATAATTTGCAGAATCAAAGTCAGAATAATTTTTATAAAAATAATGCACAATTATTTACTTCAATGACATTCATTTGATTAGGCAGTTTTTATTGGTCGATGTGTTGCATCTCTCATGCATTTGTATTCTCAAGTTGAATTATCTAGAGAAATGTGATAAAATGCCTAGCGAAAATCAATCCGATTTCTCTGATTGGCCTACATGACCTTAAAAATATGCACAAATGATTTAATAGCACGTTAGAAGAGCAGTTGCACCACAGTCATATTCCACATCATTGCGTGACAGATAAACTGGAATTTAATTTGAGAAATAGTTGGGAATTTTCTAAAGCAACTTAAAAGTTGGATAATAAAAATTTTAAGGATTTTAATGACTGTTTAAGGACTTGACAATGTCCAGAATTATTAGTTTGAGAGAAGATCCATCCAAGATCAACGATCCATTCTTTAATTTTTTTATGTATCTCCAACAAGTTCATGTCATCAATTATCATCAATAAAAATATGTATTCTGTGAGACTTAATTACATTAGACATTTTTTGCAACTGCATTTAATAAAAATTGTTATTGAAATAACTCATCAGACACGTCAAAGGTTTGAGTTAGCTTTATTAAATGTGCATCTTCATTGTCATTGATAATTAATTAGGCATAGAGAACAATTTGTGACTTTTGAACTGATCCAATGATCATCATGAAATGTGTCGTGTAACATATTTGGCAACACGAAACCAGTTTATTTTCATGCTGGAACCAAAAAAAATCACATCATTTCTCACTTGGATTAGTATCAGTTTATGTAAATATGTGAAAATACATAGGTGGGGGAATTTCTTTGGATAATTATATAAGATAAAGTCAAAAATTCACCGAATAAAGATCACGAGGGATTTACCATCGTCAGATGCATTGCTGAGAGTGAAAGCGTAAGCAACACCACCGACTCGTGCGTTTTGTTGTGTGTTAACCGAAGTTGAATCGTGCGGTGTGTTGACCGCAAGGACAAGAAGGTGCAGGAGAACGTTACAATATATTATATATTGTTGTAAAGGGAACGTTCGTGGCTGGACCAGGAATTTCAATAGTGCCATAAGAAAGAACAGAAGTATGTTCAAGTTTACTGCATTTTTTATTTTTTGTTTACTGGGTCAATCCATCACTGCTGAATTCGGTAAGTTGGATTAATAATATTGTATTTATTAGTTAAATAAATTATTCATTCATTTATTTCATTGAATTGAGTGCAGTGAATATTTTACTTAATGAATCAAATCTTATTAACATCGCATTGTGAATCATATCGGAATTTTATGAAGTCTATTGCATAAATTATGTCATATAGGTCGATCAGGTTTTAATCTAATTCATGTTGCATGTAGGAGTAATGATTGATTTAAATATATATGGAATATAATTATATTCATGCAGGTGAGAATATTTTTTGCATATGCTGATTCGTTTATTTATTTACTTTTTTTTTCATCGGCCCAGATGCGAAACGTATCACAACGAATTGCAGTGATGTAGGTGAAAGTGAAATTAAATCAAGTGCTTGCGCAATTTTTTTATGAAATCTTTAATTCATATACGAAAAATGGTAAAAATAAATGAAAAATAGTCATGTCAACAAAGTTGACATTTATTCATTCGATTGATTTTTTAATATTAGTTAAGTGAAAGGAGAAATATTATTATATTTTTGGTGAATATTATAATTGAATTTTTAATTTTTCTATTTACAGAAGATGCATTTCGTAGTTGCTACCCAAATGTCAGCGGATTTGATGCCTGTATAAGAAAGGGACTGAATCTAATTCGACCATATTTCAAAACAGGTTTAGCGAAATATGATGTTGCACCTTTTGATCCATTTTTTGCTAATGAAGTGACAGTGACAAGAGGTTTAACGAATTTAGGATTTGTATTGACGTTGAAAAATGTTACGGAGAGTGGTTGGACTCAGAGTAAAGTAACAAAATTCGTCAGTGATTTGTCGAATTATAAGGTGAAAAATTGTTTATTTATTTTAGTTCCAATTCAATTTTATCAATTTGTGGAGAGACCAGAAACCCATTAATTTTCCTTTCATTCGTTGTTGCAGGTTGTTTACACCCAAAGTTTCCCAGCGAAATTTTTATCTGGAAGTTATGAATTTGAAGGTCGTTTTCTTGGTACAACAATTTCGAACAAGGGAAAATTCACTTTGGATTTATGTACGTAACATTTAATTCATTTTCTCATTTATTACTATCATGAATAGACACATTTATTATGTCTATTCATTTCAAATAAATTTCTTCATTGAATGGATTTATTCATTTGATCATTTATTTATTGTATAATTTTTTTCATAGATGATTTGGTTCAAACAACAACAGCAACTCGAAGTCCAAGTGAGAAGGTAAAAGTACGAGTTAATGTTGAGACAATTGGAAATTTAAAATTACACATAAGTAATTTATTACGTGGCCGAACATTCTTCGAGTCACTGCTCGATAAAATTATAAACGGTACATGGCAACCTGGTTTCCTCATGACACGTGGTATAATAAATGATCTTGTGTCAACAGCATTCACTGAAATATTTGGTAAAGCTTTTCAAGATTTTCCATTTGATAAAATTGTTAGTAAAAAATCCCCAAGTACATTTTAATGAAACAGTTCAAAGATGAACTTATTCAATGTAAAAACGAACACATGAACTAAATAAGATATCATCACAAATTTTGTTGATGGAGAAACGATCTCAAATGAAAATCAAGCCACGTACATTTTATAACAAATCAGTGTATATCACCATGTAAATCATGTAAATACACCATACTTTCTAACTGTTGGATAATTTTTTTATGGTATGAATACTAAAACACATTTCCATACACATAAAAAATTAAAATCTGAAAATATTGAGCTTCGTTTGCTTCTCTGCTCCGAAAACCTTCCTAACAATTGGTTTATGATTTTTAATATAATGAAAATCGAAATTCTTGGTAAATCAATATGAGGAAAAGTGTCACATACAACGCAAAGAAAAATTACATTTAAAGCGACATTCTCAAACAAAAGAGAATAAATATATTTTGTTATGCTCTCGAATAAGAAATCAGGCATTTAAAGTAATTTACACCCAAACAAATAATGTAAACCAAAATTGATTCATAACATCGCATTAATATTTTTCATTTTAATCAATTCATATATATACTATATATTTATATATATATATATACTAAATCTATTGTTTGTCTTTCCCAAACTGATTCGAAGATATCATCGGTTACTGATCAAAGTCTATGAAAATTTTCATAGATTTTTATCAATTTTTCAAAGTGTCAGATGAGAATGAATAATCATCCGATCAATAAAAAAAAATACTAAGTAAACAATTCAAAATAAAAAATAGACTCTTCCAAAGGGAGTGAAGAACACGTAGAATAATTCACCTCAAACTTTTTTTCATTTACTCATCTTTTGATCGTTTGAAAACCAGTAAAGCTTCAACAGCAATTATGGCTGCAGGAATCACCTTCTTTTGGTCGGTCATATAGCCGGCTTACCTTGAAATCCCTATGCCATCCATAGAGGTCCACGACCCCGCATTCTCGCATCGTCGATATATTCAACATATATAACCACTATCTGGTCCCCCACCATGAATCATTAATTGAAATTACATAGAGAAAAACAATTCAACATAAAAATCTGTCAACTACCATTTGGAAAACTATTCACAATATCAGAGCTTATTTTGAGTTTCTAACAGATTTTTTAAATCAAGTATTCTTACATGATGAAATGATTCAGCTTTATTATTATACCAATTTTCAATTGCGTTTCTCATATCTTTTACAAGTAGTCATTTATTTAACATAATTATATCATATATTTTTTATAATGACAATAGATTGTAATGAATAATATCATCAAAAATTAGATGTGCAGAAAATTAAAATTTATGTATATAAATAAATAATAAAAAATCATTGTAATTTTATATTCTTTTTTTAAGTTAATTAATTACGTTTATTCTAATTACCATTTGTGAACATTCATTGAATTCTACTCGTAAAAATCTCGACTAATCAAATTCATCCAAAAATCACTCTTTCAAACTGTAAATTGAACTCCAGCACAAATTGATTATACAAAAAATTAATTAGAATACAAAAGAAAATATGAGGAAGTAAATTAAACAATTCTACGTCATTGAGAATACAATAGTTATTCTTTGTATCACAATGTGATTTTGATCAACATCTCTGTATCACTCATTTCATTAAATAAAAATATTCTCACTCATTCTTACCCTTCAATATAAATTTAAGAATATTAATAATTAATTCAAAAAATTTTCTTATTATTTTCTTACGAATATTTTATAGGTAGAAGTTCAACTTTTACTCTTCCACGAACACTGGCGAAGAAAGTAAACAGCTCAATTGGTATTCCCTGGTCGTTGACCTGTGCGAAAGTTTCAATAAATGTGTGAGTAAATCCGAATAATGACAGTGATACATCGATGCTACAATCATACGATCAATATATTCATTCATTCATTCAAATATTTATTATTTAACATAAAAATTATATCAATCCGTCAAACATACCAATTATATTGACATTTATTTTAATTGTTTGTCCATATATATATAGGTGATGGTGAAGAAAGTCAAGAGAGCAATTCGACGCTTCCCATAACTGAAACCCCACTCAAACCTTCAACGCCCATAGCGGGGAGCAATGTCAAGGTGGTGCTATAAGTCTGAACGCATCAAGAACCAACCCGTCACTCGAGACGGAGTAGTTCGATCGGTTTATCCATTTTATTTTGACGTCCTATCACTAATTTATATACAAAGTATATACATTTATTGTAATTATTATTGATTTCTTTTGATATTCAAGGAAATAACGTGATAAGAAAGACGAGACAAAAAAAACTGCTTACGTTTAACGACAATGAAACCAATATCGAAACTATGTGTTACCATCATTTTTTTCGGTGTTATTTCCACAATCAATGCGATTGGAAAATACAGGGGTTTGGAATTCATTGAACCTTGTTCTAGAAATGATCCAGAGCTCGAAGCATGTCTGGAGCAATCAGCCAATAGACTAACGGAACACTTCCACTATGGTAAGAGGAAAACAAAATAGAATTAAAAGATTAAATTCGAATTTTTTAATGAAACAACTATGACAATTGGCGTTTCAAAATCCCGCCAGTTATATCGATAAAGCAGATGACTTAGTGATTATTAACAATCATTCATAAACAAACTACTTTATCGGCTGTGAAAATATATGAATTTTTATCAACTATAACATAAATTCGAATTAATTTTTATAATTGGAAAACGAGGATTGTCTTGAATGTTTTATTATTTTATTGAATTATTTATTATTGAATAAATGAGAAGCAGAAAAATGTGGTTGACGTGCGAAGAATATTATACGGAACAAGAAAAATATAACGGTGCTTTGATGTGGACACTTCGTAGTGTGTCCTACATTTTAATAAGAGGCATGAGAATATGTTTGCTCTCAACCGCATATGAATAAGGACAAAAAAATGAGCGATGAAGACATGAGTTATTCTGATTCGTTATTCGTTTGAGCTAACGGGTTTTTTCATTTTTCTTCCCAATTGGAGTAACGTTTGACAATTGATAGTTGTTGAGGTTTTTTAACTGATATTATGTACTGAATGATTTTTTTTAAATGATTGCTGGCAATTTTTTTCCAGGTTTACCACAGTTGGGATATCCTGAAGTTGAACCAATTATTCTTGATGAAGTACATATTACCTTGGGTGGTGGGCCCAATGGTTATCGGGCACAATTTCGAAATGTCGCTGCCAAAGGAGTATCTAGATTGAGAGTTACTGGTTTGAAGACACGAATTTCTGATGATGAAGTCCAATTACAATTGTCATTGTATATTCCCAAGATCAGAGCAGCAGCAAAGTACCAATCTAACGGTACACTCATTCTTGTTCAAGCTAGTGGTGCTGGTGATTATTGGGGCGAATATGGTACGTTTGATATTTTTTTTTTCATTTTGATGATATGTTATTTACTAAAGTCCAGTTTTACTGCCGAGTGTGAGAAGTGGCAGGAATATCTTGTTTATTATTTCTTCCATACTTGCCTTTTTTCTTAACAGTGAAGTACACGTGAACTGTGAATTTAGAATCATTAAAATTGACTTTGGGAATATGTTGAGGAAAGTAAGAAGGAATTTTTTTATTTTCGTTGCAATTAGTTTGTGATAAATTCCATTAGTTCAGTCCATGATGATCCTATTAGCTGAGTATCAATAAGTGTTGACAAACTGGATCGAATCTTTAATTGATGATACAATTTTGTTGGTCAGAAATAGTTTTTATCCTGTCATTGTTCGTTGTTTATTAATATTCACAATTTAATTTTCCTCAGAGGGAGTCAAAGCCAAAGTTTTCTTCAGAGCCAAACCTATTCCAGTTCAGGGACGTAAATATTTACGATTGGATCAATTGAAAATGGATTTCAGTGTGAGAAAGATTAGAATGGGAGTGGTGAATGTTCAAGATGGCAATACCATACTGCGTAAGCTTCTCTATTTTTGAATCAATCAATTAATTAATTAATAAGAATAATCCAGAGTTGAATTAATTATGAAACCTTTCCCAATTCAGAGGCTGCATTGAATCTCTTCATCAACAGCAACAGTCAAGATCTCCTTAAAGAAATGAAACCGGATTTGCAACGTAAACTTATTCAAGTAATGACAAAATTCGTTGAAAATTTATTTGCCCAAGTACCATATGACGCATGGATCAAAGATTAGTTTAAAATAAAAAAACATTATCATCGTAAAATAATTCAATAATTTATTTGTAATAATTTCAATCATATACACGACAATTTATGTTATTAGATTTGATTCCTATTTCTTTAAGTTGTTTAATTTTTATTTGCGCTAATGTTGTTTGAACATATATATATATATATGATGTTCGGACTTTGTGCAATTGGTTGATTAGCTTTAACTACTCAGTATGTCTAATGTTTTTTTGTTCAAACATACGTCACATGTCAAATGACTGCTGAGTTGATATCATAATAGAAATAAATTTTGTCATATTGTCATATCAATTTCCATATGAATATATTTATTAAACAAAATAATGCAAAATGGTGTTGAAAAATTGAGTTATGATCTATCCCAATCACATGTACAGTCGATAGATAGAAACAATGAGAACATAATAAAATGAAACAGTCGCATAATATTAAGGTCGATGTTAAACTGATCTGTTAGAAAAATCATCGAGTGCAAACAATGTTTATGTGAAATAATGGCAACTTTTGAAAAATGCAAATTCACATGAATAATTGCACCATTTGGCATGTGTGCTGTGTTATATAATGAATTATGTCATTGCAAATTCACTCCCCTTTAGTTTGAAATAATAATTCTGGGATTTGAATTCATCATACTACATAATTTTTATTAATTGTGTGTATGTATCAACGCAGTGATAAAATTGTTGAATTACTTGTTTCTCTTATTTTACATATCATTCCATTTCAATTTTTATGACTTCTCCATGATTATTGTCAAATGTTTATGACATGGACACATCACTTTCAATGAATGGTGCACTTTGTCAAGATGACACACAAACACGATTATTTCCCAACGTACAAATCTAAGAAAAACAACGAAAAAATTGATAGAAAAAAAATATTTAATGATCTTCTAGGAAATGAATATGAAATTCTATTCGATGGACTCATATTGCAGTGTGAGATGAGGAGTGTAAAAAAATTGCACAAAAAACTTTGCATGAATGAATATAATTTCTTTTCTTCCCAACGGTTTTTTCTTCCATTTGTATAAGTGAGGATAATTGTAATTATTATACGCACTGAAGTCAGCAAAAATTTTTCTATTATAATAGATCTGTAAATTGTTTTAGATTTATTTTTCTCTGATTTAAATGATATCCAATTAATGACACCTGAATTCAAATGTACCTACGAAACTGAATTTCCAAAAAACCTCTGTAATTATCATCTTTCATTACACGCAACAGAGGATATAACAACACGGCTGTGCTGTTTAATATTTCATCACATTCAAATGTCATATGTTTTTAAAAATAATATACAAATAATATTTTTGTTTTGACAAACACACTATTATGAAATATATGTAGGAATATCAAATATCCATGACAATAACTGGTAACATCTGTAATTAATGACAACAATCAATGGAAAAAAAAAAATGGAAAGAAAAAAATAAACAATTGGTCATATACAAAGTGAATGCAGAAGTAAGAAGGAAATACCAGCGAGGGGAATGAGTAGAAGAGTTTGAAAAAAATGACAACAATTGTTATACGCAAATGCATACGTGACCGTCCCTGGTATGATTTGTTGATAGAAAGAGAGGTGGTAAAAGTGGTGGGAATGCACTTCCTCATGTGGGTCTTTTGGTATTGCAGACAATTGTCATTTGATTTGAATCGCACTCGTGACAATTCCCAACCCAATATATTGACCAACTAACTGGTGTCTCATTGCAGATCACTCTATTGTTTCATAGAGTGCAGATACGTAACATAAATCGACGAGCAAAACATTTATAATAAAATTAAAAATAAACAATGGCCCAAATAATACTTGGACTCATTGCGATATTCGTCATATCTGTATCAGCAGTTGATTTACGTATGTACACTGCAATTTTTCAAACTTTCATTTTTTATTCGTAATGCAATTTTGATCGTTAATTATAATCGATTAATTCATTTATTCTTTCTCTTTTCAACAGCGGAATTTCTTCATGTCTGTGGTCGCAATGATCCTAATATCGATTCCTGCATTTCGGAGAGTGTAATGCACATCAGACCGTACCTAGTTGAGGGTGTGCCTGAATACAATATTCCTTCACTTGAACCATTACTTTTAGAAAAAGTTTTACCCCCTGAAGGACAAAGTGGCATCAGGATCAGTGGTAAAGACATCAAAGCTTATGGTGCTAGTGATTTTACTGTTGGTAAAATGCAGTAAGTATTTACATTCTAATATGAATATGAATAATCCCCCGGTAATTTACCTCTATTTTTATATTCGAGTCTCCGGTTCATGATTATCATTTTTTCTCTTTATTGGCTATTGAATATTCCACAAACGCAACATGATACGACCTCGACACAAGTACAGGCCAATGCATTTATGCATCGCACACAATAGTCCAGAAGAATGATAGAATTTCATGAACAAAGATATATAATATATTAATTAACTAATTTTTTATCTATTGCTTTGTTTGAAATTAGGGCTGATATGAACACCCTGACATTTGACTTTGACATCCTTCTACCGCATCTATATTTCGTTGGTGATTATGAAATCGAGGGAAAAGTACTGCTATTACCAATAAGTGGTGCAGGACAATTGTCTGGTAATGTAACTGGTGTTGTTGGATCAGTTGTTTTCCACGCAACATCCGATGCAGATGACAATGGTGTGCAACAATTTCGTATCACTGAATTCAAACTCAAAGTTTCTGTTTCAAATGGTAATCTTCGACTTGATAATTTGTTCGGTGGCGAAGGTGTCATTGGTGATGTAGTTAATAATGCAATCAATGCTAATTTCGATGTATTCTTACATGAATTGATGCCACAGATTCAAAATGCATTATCTGATTCATTCCGTGATATTGCCAGTAGTATAGTCAGTGTATTCACATTTGATCAATTATTCCCGAATTAAATTTCTAGATGTATAAATATAAATGAAAAATGAAAAGAAAAAGTCAGAGAAAAATCATTCGACATGATCTAATTCTCAATTATTCATTCAATATCATTTTTAGAGGATGATTAGGATGATATATATATTTTTTTAGCGTTCAATATATGTAAAAAAGTGGATGGAATTTCATTTCGATTGCTTACAGGTCTCAAGCGAGATTCATCAAAAAAGATATGTTCAAAATTTTCATATGCATCAATTTTTATATTTATATATGGACTTGGAAATGAATATTAGTAATGTAAACGAAATAAAAATGATGAACAATACAAAAGAATTTAGAAAAATATATTATTGGTATATCATTATTGTGCTCGGGACGGATGAGAAAAATATAAAAGACAATTGATCATTCAGCACAGTTTTATTCTTCACGTAATAATTACATAGATGCTTAGTAGACGAGAACAAGATGATAAAGGAACTGAACGGGATAAACTGGAGAAAAAAAAAGCAAGTATCTAACTAGACCTATAAAATCATCTACCCAATTTACTCACTTCCTTGGAATGAAACATTTTGAGATCACGTAACATCAAATGTAAATTGTATAATTATGTATTCAATACATATATATATAGATAAATACACACTGGATGCATGATTATCGAATCATGAATAATAATCTACTATTTTCTTTAATCCATTATGAAAAAGGTACAATGAGATGAAGAAGTAATAATGGTAACAAACAAAACGAATTTACAATGTGGAAAATAATCATTTTTCCAACTGTATTCGATTATTCTTATATTAATTTATGTAAATAATATTGGTAACAACAGAATTTTCATGAAACAGATAATAATGAAATAAAAAACATCGAAAAATTGTAGACCCAACGAAAATTGTCGAGAGAATATTTTTATGTATCACAAGAAGTAGGAAATAAAAAAGATATGAATTGGCGTCAATCACGCAAGGATAACTGGCAAAACGTCAGTGCACAAGGTTATGCATTACTATACATCAACAAGACGTTTCATTTCGCATTTCCTCTATGAACATATACTTCATCTATATTAACCTGTATAGTTGTATAAATGCGTACATGTACATCGAAGACGAGATATATTTGCAACGCAATCAGCCAGCGCTTGAAATTATCTTTGTGCTGAGATACAATTCTTTGTTCAACACCAGTTTATCAATTTTTAGACATTATAATTCTATTTGAATAGTAGTTCCAATTTTAATTTGCATTCTGGTATAATAATGACAATTAGAATTTAAGATATTTTGATCTGAATTTGAAATTAATGCGATTCACAATGCTAATATCAGTGATATAGATAAAATACAAAGATCTGACCTATAAATAGGTCGATGAGCAAATTGCAGGATTAATTAGAACTACGTGGAGAAAATTCAATGTTTGTAATCGGCAATTAATAGCAACTAGAAATCCAACAAGTAGATGCAAAAAAAGAATTGAAATAATAATTATGATATATGAATTATGTTGGATCTAAAATTTACTAGTTTGAATCTAATTCACCGATCACCCAAATAACTTTGTGATGATGATGTTAACTGTGTTTGTGATTCATTTTTTATGATTAATTTTGTTTATCTTCATTCACGGTCAGGGAACAGTTCATCATATGTAAAGTTTTTCACAATTTTATTGGCAGTCTTGAGGATATCAGATGAAACGGCTATTTCAAGACTAGGTGTGATGCTATCCGAAATTTCACGTCGATTCGTATTAATAACAGCATTGATAGCATCGCTGAATGTAGCATCTGGACCCTCACGTGCAACGAAACGTGATTTGTAATCCTGGATCTGCAATTTAGTAGTCATTCCTGTGAAAAACATTTGTTTTCCTTTTTTCGTGTCTCTAAATGTATAGGTCAGGGTACATTCACTATCAACACCCACTAGAGAGAAGAAAAGAAAATGAAGATCAGACCAAATTCGTCACAATTAAATTAATCAAACTGATGCAGTTTGTATATATATATGCATAAAATGAAAAATTTATATTTGGAAACATTGAAATACATAAAGATATTCTACTTACAAACATCGAGATCAATCGTTCCTTTTCCCTCTATTGGAACAACAATTTTTCCTGAAAATTCGTAATCACCAACAAGTCTCATTTTATCAAAATGCACTGTCACATCAATTTTCTGTTTTTCCAGATCAACGTGAACTGTTTTCATTTCGAAACTATCTGCGTTATGAACTTTAACGTTGGATGCAGAAGCTCTAACACCTTTCGTACTCGTAAGTGGTACATCATATGAAAGTACTAAAGGATTAATCGATGGTACATCAAGTTCTGGTATGCCAGTTGACAATTTTGGACGTAAGGCTTCAACACTTTTTTTCACACACTCATCTAAATTGGGATTTCGACGACCACATACTGGTATGTATGAAGCTAATTTTAAAAACAGAACAACAAAGATGATTATGCAATGAAATTTAATGTATATTTTATTTCGCAGATTAATACTCACGAACTTCAGCAATGACCATGCTTAAAAATAAAATATTGAAGAAGAATATCATAAACTTCGCCATGGTACTTGGACTTTATGATATTTCTCGTTAGTCAGGAAGAAAATGACTGCAATCGTTCAATGCTTATCAAGATCCTTTATATATCCACGTTGTTGAGCATATAATGACTGTGCATCGATGTGATTCAATAGTTCAACATATTGAAGGTCAACTTGATGTATTGCTTCTGCACATTGCTAACCAATCATGAATTGAATTGTCACTTTAGTGTATAGATACTTCCAACATCTGGTATAGTGTCTTCCTCTATTGATAATTAGACTTTGCTTATTAATACTGTACACATGCAAACTCTTCACACTTATGTACATTTTCCTTTTTTATTTCCCGTTTTTATGAAAATGCTAGATTCTTCTCTTTACTCTTTTTCTTGTTTGAATACACGTATGCCTGATGTATAATTGATGTGCCAGAAGATTATGACCCTGATTAATAATTAAATCGTGATTGAGATGAAGTTATTTGATAGATATATTGTGAGCCAATGGAGTGGAAAATTGTATTGATTCATCATTTGTTGTTCTATGAGTTACTTTTTTTTTCTTTTTAGTTTTTCTTTTTAATGTCGCGATGCAGAAAAGAGTCTGGGAATCATCGAGATGATTGGAGAGAGCACAATGCGAGTTGTGTTCACTTCATGAACATGAAATTACAAATGAATGATGGAATTGTATTGACATTGAGCTAATGAACTGGTTTGGCATAGGAATAATTTATTCTCATTTTCTATGGATTAAACATTCGATACACGTACTCAACTAGTTTTTCATCTAGTCTAAACTTAATGTATGTCGGTATTTGTGGTGAAATTGCTGTTATTGGATTGCGCACTTACTCAACAAGATTTGAAGTTGTCAAGAAAATTTATAAGTACAAACTGACATGACCAGATATAGATATATATAGATATATAAGCTGATAATCAACTCGAAAATGTTTCCCATTCCTATCCTGCTATTATTATTAAATTGTCTACGAAAAAACTAATTTTTGAATATTCACGATCTGTACAATAGTAACAAGTGATTGTAGTTACTCATGATCGGGTAATAATTCGTTGTACGTAGCTTTCGAAGTTATTCTATTTCCAATGTCGAGTATTGTTGACGAAAAAGCTTTTTCAAAACTGGGCACAATGCTGTCAATGATTTCTCGACGATTGTCCTTCAACACCATATCAATGCTGTCATCTAATACTTTTCTGTCAGGTCCTTGATTCATTGGCATCAAGTGAGATTCATAATCCCTCATTTTTATTTTCGTTGTCATCGATGTGAAATACATTTTCATACCTCTCTTCGAATTTCGCAATGTGTAGCCAATGAAGCATTGTAAATCAACATCCACTGTCAACAGGAAGAGATTAATTAATTTCGATGAGAATTTAACACTCAAATGACTTCATGTATATTTTTTTTGAACGGACTCTCGACTTTTTTTTTTAGTTCAATTTTCATTACTTAACAATTATAGCCTTATTATTATTCACTACGCACAATATCAGATTAATATGCAAATGCTTATATGAAGATGTTTACTTGTGTATATTAAACGTTTGATCGAAAAGCAAGAAGATTTATTTCATTTTTCCTTACATAAATACTTTATGAAATGAATATCAAATATTCTTACCAGGTTCAATCTCTACAGATCCTTTTCCCTGAATATCGAAAATTATTTTTGCTGCGATATCATAATCACCTACAAGTTTCAATTTATCGAAATGAAATAAGACGTCAATTGATTGATTCCTGATGTCAAGATGGACTTTCTGCGTTTGGAATGTGCTTGGATTATGAATTTTGACATCAGACAAAATGACTTTGACATTATTTAGATTGGTCAGTGAGAGTTGTTGGCCCAATAATAAAGGTTCAATTGATGGTACATTGACTTCTGGAATTCCATCAACTAATTTTGACCGTAGAGCTTCAATGCTATTCTTCACGCACTCATCCAATTTGGGATTCCACCTTCCGCACACAGGTATAAATGAAGCTTTGCATAAACAAAAATTTAATTACCAAAAAAACTTGACGTATTGTATTTATACCATTCATTACTTACGAAGTTCAGCTACAGCATTGTTAACAAATAAAATACTGAGAACAAATATAATTGGATTCCCCATAATATTGAGATTGGATCTGCTGAAGAAAATGACTCCACTCATTTGAGAACTGCAACAATTTATACCTCACAACTGTCCATGTATCCCCACACAAAAGATTCTTCAAACGTTCATTAACAGACTTGAATATTCTATTCTTTTTTTTCTCACGAACCATGTTAATGCATCTTGTACAATCAATTTTTTTCTTTCGTTTCAAATCAGTCAGAAATTGTTTGCTACATTTAATGATGATGGAGCGTTTAATAATTACATTGATGCATTCAATCAGATAAGAGTGTAATAAATTTGTATTAATTGAAGAAAATCGTTTCTTTATTTACAAACCATAAATTTGTATGCTAACAAACGACAAAATTCATTTAGATCTGACATGGAAATTAAGAATTTTCTTCATTAAATTAACTGATAATAAACTATTCCTTAAATATTATTCAGTATCATCAATTTTTCATCACAGTATTTTTTTCATTCACGATCGGGAAACAATTCGTCGTATGTGAAATGATTACCGATTTTATTGGCGAATTCAAGAACTCTAGATGCAATTGCACTCTCCAATTTTGGTGTAATAGTTCGGAGAATTTCGTCTTTTCCATTGTTTAATATTGTATCAATCACTTCATTTAATGAATCTGCTGATCCTTCACTTGAATGGAATGTTGGTGTATAATCCTTTATTGATAATTTACAGCTCATTTCAGTGAAGAATAATCGGGAACCTTTCTTTGTGTTGACATGTTTATAATGAATTACAACTTTTGTCTCGACATTTTCTGTAAATAGCAGGAAAAATATTTATACATTATGATAAATCATGATGAGGTTAATTTGATAGAGAGCAAATGTGATGAATTTTATAATGCGCTAAAGTAAAATATTGTTAATAATTGCGAATAAATTTTTTCAAATCTACTCTCCTGGCCGTTTATTTCGTGGTAATAAAAATTAATAAATGTAATTGGGGAAAAATGAGAAGAAAACATTACATGAAACAATAATGAATTGAACTATTCTGTTGATAAGACACAACTAATGAGCTGTCAATTGTATTAATTCTGATTCTCGTTTTCATTTCAGTTGGGAATAGTAATAAAGAATTTCTCATCATAAAAGTCTGCGAAACAAGTTATTATCAGACCAATTGTTTTTATATCACATTACTTACTCGTAATAATTTCAATGGGTCCTTTTCCTGCAATTGGCACAAGAACTTTAGCAGTTACATCATAATCTCCAGTTAATCGTACAGAATCAAAGAATGCGTGCAATTCAATTCGATTATTTTCCAAGTCCATATGAAGATGTTTCACATCGAATGAATGAACATTATAGAGTTTGACATTTTTTGCATAAGCTTTTAAATCTTTGGAGTCAGCTAATGGTAATCCTTTCGGCAATACCAATGGCTCTATTGCTGGCACTTCCAATTCTGGAATTCCATCACGAAGTTGATTACGAAGTGCATTCACACTGTCGAGAATGCACGCGTCTAGATGAGGATTTTTTCGACCACAAACTTTAATATACGACGCTGTAAAATAAGATTTAGATACATCAATGACATAATTTCAACAATTTTCCTATGGTATCAATCAAAAAGGAAGATGAGAAGTATTCATTGGATACTCACGAACTTCAGCAACAGCAATTACGATAACAATCGCAAAAATAAAACAACTCCATCGTTTCATTATGACACTCTTCAATGAAGAATGAAAAAAATTGTAAATATAAAACTCGACAAATTATTCACGAGAACTTTGAATGAATCGCGACTCTTTCAACGATGGAACATTCAAAACTGATGTAATAATTCGAACATCATCGAATTATATACCTACATTTCGGTTGGCAATGGCGCTTGCCTATACCATAGAATATTTTTTTTCCTATATGTATGTATATTTGATTTATTACAACTATGAGATTGTGTTCATGGACACCTTTTGATGATGTAGAAAACCTTTCGTGATATTCTTTTTTCTTTTTTGTTGTTCCTCACAATTTTTTCTTCTAAATTTCTGCTTCCTCCGTCATCGACATTATGCTTATATTGAGTAACAAAAAAAAACGTCTTGTCAACCTTGACTTTGAGCCTTCTCGTTTTTTTATTATGATGTAACATTGAAGAATGGAAAAAAATTTGAGATACTGTGCTAATTTTGAAGGAACCTGAAACAAGACATTAATGAAAAAAAGAAGACATTGCAGATGTTGAAATTATCAACGCCTAAATATAGATGCTCATCTGAATACTCATATTTAATTTAATGTTCAAGTAGTTAAACAAAAAAATTGATGTGAAGGTACGGAAATTATTATTTTTTTTCTTTCGTTTTATAACTGTTAATTATCCGCTGTGTACTGTCACATGTATACATATATATATCTTGTTACGGATCGTAGAATATGCACCATTGCATGATTACTTTCTTATAAATCTCTGCTCACCGTTCACCATTTTGTGATTGCACACAAATCAATCGAATGTATTTACAAATTAAAAATAATAATATATCACCCTCAATTTCTTTTTTTCTTTTCACTTTAATTCCTCACATCGTGATATTAATTTCATTTCAACCCCCCAATGCCTAACGATAGAATTCCCGAAGCCAAAAATTTCAATTCATTCAGAAACATCTCTGCACGTTATCAACTAATCTCCAATCTCCAATCAGTGAATTTAAATAAAAAAAAATGCCAAATAACTGAATAACAATCAGAAAATATCTTCAAACTGCCGTTAACGACGACAATCATATAAATTAAGGTCATCAGCTGCTTGGGGAAAAAAAGAACTGCTGCAAAAATTCATCATTCGCCATCCAAAAATTTGCTATCCAACCTTTACGAAGGATCAATAAAAATTGTCATCAAAAGAAGGAAGATGATAAAGGAATTGTAAAAAAATAAAAAAACCAATTTTTTCGATTGCAATTGTGTATGGAGAAAGAGTTGTTGTTTATTACTGTTCTTTGTGGACGTTACCGAAATGAAAGAGAGAGTCACAACATGAAAATGTATGAACATACACAAATACAAACATATGTATATATATACATGAATCCATGTAATACAACACTAGGGAAAATGTCTAATCGCCTGTGTGTGCCAATCTTAAACCGTTGACCGTACTCTTACATTCTCTGTTGCGTTTTAGCACCTGCATTATACCCTATCCTGCCACAGTATTTCTATACTGGCAAATACCTGGGGGGCTGACATCAGCCAATGGACGTCAAGTGGCACGAGGTAATCAACCTGCCACCGAATGCAATCGTGTAATAAATTTCATGTTTTTAAATCGGGTAGCTTTTCCTAACTCTAAGTGTATCTCTCATCATCTATATTACCTGTAACGTTCTTGCATGCTCCATTCTGAATCACAGTTTTTACTTCAATCGTGTTTGGCCATTAGGAAGAAACACATCATGATCGCATCGTATTTACGCGTGTGGTACATTTTATCATTTTTCTATTGCCTATTTTATATCCCTATTCATTAATTAATGTTTGTTTAGTTTTTTGTTCATTCAAATGTCCATTCATTGTTTGACTTGTTCGCATTTACATTTTCAAAATTTTATTGAGCAATAATATTGGTATTGCTACTGCGTTTTATTTTTTTTTAATCTTCTTGTCTTTCTATTTATATTTTTCTCCTCGACGTCAAAGACAAAGTTAAAGTGTCGTAACGACCTCGAAATTTATTCGGTCCCGATCCGGTTACAGCGGATATCTCATTGATATTCTATAAGGATGACGTGATGGTTATATTGTTTATGTATGTTTAGAATTGTGAACATGTGTGGGGGTATGGGAATTTTTTTGAAGAAGGGTTTTCAAAATGATTCAATTTGATCAAATGTTATTTACACATGATTCAATGTCAAGTGTTGTGCAATTATTTATTATGTGATATTTTATGCAGATATAAATATTGAATTTTGTTGTTTATTTGTTAAAATTATCTAACTTTTATGTTGCAATAGTTATTTAACACTCATTTATTTTAAATACATTTAATTATACGTCTTATCATACACATCACTTTTTCTTAGATTTGTTGAGCGTAATTTTCTTAGTTATATGGACGTTATTGAATATTCTTTTTTACATATTATCTAATAGATTATTTTTATTTTTTGTTAATATTTTTTATTTTCTTTCTAATTTCAGCCTACTGGCAGTTGCTATGAGTCCAATATATGCAGAATTGCGTGAGTAATATTCAATAATATGAAAGAAATGAATGGAAAAAAATTGCGTATGAAGGAAAAAAAATTTCATTACAGTAGAAAAAATGATTAATAAATATTTATTATATTTATTGGTTATTTCATATGTTATTTCATTGTCATGGGATATATTTGAGTTTTGTTTGTCTATTTATTTTCTGTTACATAGCATCTTATATAAAACCATGCAAGAAATCTGATCCAGATATCAATCGTTGTATTACAAATACAATTGAGAGTTTACGTGGTAAATTAAAAGATGGAATTCCTGAGCTTGAAGTACCGGCGATTGAGCCATTAACATTGAAACAGATACGTTTATTACGTGGGCCACAAGGCGCTAGACTCGACATCAATCTTACGAATATCGAAGTATATCAACACTTTTTTTATATGAAAAATTATTTATTAATTGATAGAGTGAATATTAAATGATTTATTGATGTGACGTTTTATGGAAAGTTTAGGTGAGCGGCCCATCGTCATTCAAAATACGTGATCTCACAGCTGATACTGACAATGTCACTTTTACATTCAAAGTCGGATTTGATAAATTGAGATTTCATGGAAAATATCAAATGGATGCAAGGATTTTATTGTTAAGACTTACTGGCAATGGAGATTTAACAGGAAATTTCAGTGAGTTTAATTAATTTGTTATTTTCTATGATATTTTTTGTAAATATTTTTCAAATTGATTTATCAGTATATAAGAGAGGGAAGAATTGATCTGTTATGAAATTCATTGTTGACCACTTTTGATTGATTAATCACAAAACTCACCAATTTGTTCTTCCCTGAATTCATTTTTTACGCCACATAAATTTTCATAATAATCCGCTTATTTTCACAGCTATGTAAATCATTTTTTTTTCCTTGTACCATTTATTAAAAATAACCAAAAAATCAAATGAATCCATCAAACTTTTTGTACTAATTTATATTCAGATTTTGCCGAATAATAATTTCTACAAACTCATTCAATTTAATAAATACAAGAAGCATAGTTTGATATTTGTTTTGTTTTGCCATATTTTATAGGTGGGTACGATTCTGATGTGATATTGAGAGCGCAAAAAGTGACTAAAGGCAACGAAATTTATCTCAAGTTTGACAAAATGGAAATTGGCATTAGAGTTGGAAAAGCAACTATTTATCTGAGTAATTTATTTGGTGGTGATCCAATTCTCGGTAAGCAATGACATAAATTTTTTCTTTCAAATTAGCATTTTCAATCAACGTCACATATCATCTTTATGGTATCCGTTATTATTTCACAATGAGTAGCCATAGAATTTTTTTTTCATTATTATTTCTATTCACATTACCATACTGTTTATGGACCACACGAAGAAGAGTTCATGGAAATAATGGTGTTTAATGATTCAAATCACGATTTGATGAACGTGAGCGTATTGTTTATTGAGGTCTAGGCTCTCTTTACTTTTTCCATTTTTTATTATAATTCATTTCGCACACAGCTGTGTCGAATTATTTCACTACGACGCCAAACCACCATGCCAACTTTTATACTCTTAATTTTTCTCTGTCTCTCTGGTTTAATTCAATCGGATTTTCACAGCGTTGCAATTCCTCTAACATTTATTTTCTTTCTATTTCTACATATTTTCCTCATTATTCATTTTTTTTTCTATCTGTAAAATTACTATTTCATATTAGACGATTAGCAAAGATGATGAATAATTTCCACAAATGGTTTCTCGAGTCTTCTTTTACTATACATACATCAAGATCAATTTTTTTTTTCCACTCGCCACGTTCACAGAATCCAATTATCATTTTTATGACGAGATGTAATCATTTCAAATAGTGATAATAACATCACCTCCGCTATAAAATAAATTCAAAATACGAATCTTTTTCCTTTCTGTTTTACAAGAGTTCTTTTATCATTCTCTATCGCAGTTGATAAAATAACTATACAATGTGTAAATTAAATTACATAGTACATTATTCGTACGATATCGATGCAAAATTAAGAACAAATGAAGCTGCAATTAATTGAAATAATATTATTAAATCACTCTTAATATAAAATCTAATCAATAAAATTCTAATTCTGTTTTTCTTTTCTTGTTACAAATGAATGGCCATAGGACCAGCGAGCAATCAAATACTCAATGCAAACAGTAATCTATTTCTAGACGAAGTGAGACCCGTATTGGAGTCTGCATTGGCAGATTTATTCACGGATGTCGCAAACAAAGTCACAAGATCATTTACATACAGAGAATTGTTTCCAGACGACTAAATACAATAATTATTCACATTTGCATACGATTACCAATCAATTGTTGTGTGTTCTTATATATATATATTCCTTTTCAAAATTTATCCCTGTTCTATGTGTCTTCATCGCGACATTTATCTTCGTTATAAATTTAACCAGAATATTTATGATAATCATGAGAACAGCCAGATTAAAAAAAAAAGAAATATTAAACAAGAGAAAGTAAATGCCAATCAAGGCAGTATTTCATCCTTCGTCAACGCACCAAGAGCTCGCGCTGCCAAAGCTTTACCAATTGACGCTGCTGTTTCTTCAATTATGGGATTTATTATGTCCAACACCAGTCGAGCATTTCCATTGAAGAAACTTGTGGCTGCATCGGCTTATTAATTAATTCAAAGCAGAAAGAGCATATGAAGATGAGAAAACAATTTGATTTTTTCACAATTTACTTATTCAATTGAATTTATTTTATCTCACCTGCTAATTCTTGAGATGGTGATGCCTTCAATTTAATATTTCCATTACCAACACGAATTTTTGTTACTAATCGATTTAATTCAATTCTTTCTATTCCTTTATTGTCTTTTATTTCTCTTCCTTGAGCATTAACACGAACTTGAGTATTGGCTAGATAAAATGGATAAAAAATAATTGATTAAATATGGAATATCTAAATTGAGTTGGTTTGTTATGGTAGATGTTATCATATACTTAAATAACTTACTGAAGTTTCCCCAAAATAATCCTTTTCCTGTGAGCGGCAACACCAATAAATTGCCTTTGACATCGTAATTACCATGAACATACATATAAGGTAATCGGATTTTCATAAATAATGATAAATCATCAGGTCGTGCTTGAAATTCGTCGATTTGGAAATCAGTTGAACCGTAAACACGTACTCTTGTTAAATTAGCTTTGACTTCAAGTGCCTGAAGTTTTCTATCGACAACAAGTGATGGCAAAGATAGTGGATCTAATGCTGGTAATTTCAATTCTGGTATCCCTTTAACTAATTGTGGTGTTATTGCTATCAATTGTTGCCGAACACATTTGTTATATTCGTCAAGAACAAGGCTACGAGGACATGCTGAAATTCCTGGCGCTGAAAATAAAATAGAAAATGATTTCTTTATCTAAAATTTGGAATGATATTCAATGAAGTATCAATTACAGATTGAAATCGAAAGTGAACTCTGAATAGAAAGTGAATGGGCGGTTGGTATTCTTAGCACACAACATCAGAGTTTTCTATGAAGATCAAGAGGAAAATTAATTTCACTGATGTGTATGAAGGTCAATTAGAAATTCTTCAGCAAACAAGTTTGGAAATTAATTCATTTAGAGAACATTCTTTTTGAAAATATTTGTAAAAATATATTAGAAAAATAGAGTTTTCGATGCATCGATTTCAACTGAGTAATTGGGCATGGATAACTTTTATAATTTACTAGATAAATATAATGAAAACTCACGCAATCTTGATAAAACAATGCCAATGTTGCTAATAATTACAATTAAACAAATAATCCTGGTTAACATTTTGTCTTTTAAATTTTTTAATGTTATATTAATATGTTACAAAATAATTTATTGATCACACTCCAATAGGGAACGAAAAAAAAAGATGAATCGGCCAATTAAACGCCCGCACGTTGAATCGTTTGAGATTAGTCGTACCGGTATAAATACAATTGTAATTTGTTGAACGAATGGGTTACTGAAAATGCGCGCAATGTCCATGCTGTACGTCAATATATAAAGTAAGTAGACTTTCTCCAACATGGTGCCCCTCCTATTTTTTTTTCATCTTGTACGATAGTGAATTTATCACGGTAGAATGCACGCACTTAATTCAGTCAGGGCCGCACAATAAACGATACGTTTATTTGCCTATTTTTTTTATGTCGTTGGTTTATTGTCCTGTAATGTATGTATAGTAGTAGTGTGCGTGTCACCTCAGTCATTGTCTTCTCCAATATGTTATTTTATTTTATATTTTAATATTATGTTTTTATTTTACAACTCTTTTCCTTCATTGTTGTAGTGTTTTATAATTACATTCATCCGTCATTTTTGTCCGGACAAATAATTATTATTATCCTAATCATTCACTGAATCTCTGGCCTTCGAAATCTCTTCAATTCACGCTGTTGCATTATATAATAATATGGTGATTTGTATTCGAATGCATACGAATTTTCTGCCAACACATTGCGTGTCTTAGAAATTAATGTTTGAGCAATTTATCAAAACATTTGATGAATGATAGACGTTACATTAATTGTTGGATGAATGAAACCATGAATAAACCACCCAGAAAAAAATTAATGCGACATCTTTCAAGAATGAACTTACACTAATCTTCTATGAATTGAAATCTATTAATATAAATAAATATATGTTTCATTTATTTTAATGACAATAAATTAGATATAAATTAAATGCTTATTTAAACTAATTATAAAATATTCTGTAAGCAAAGAAAATGATTTGATATTAATTAATTCGGTGGCAATTCCTTGTACATTTTGTAGATAATTGCATCGGCAGCAGACTCGTTGAGTGCTTTTGTCGCCAGGTCATCAGCCAACATTGCAGCTACCGCTTCAGCGGCCATCAAACCTGTACAAACGAAAGTTCATGTGTATTTCGAAATTTCCGTCACACAATTATGTGTAAACAAAAATATATATTTGATTGAATGAATAGACAAAATTGTGAACTGAAATGAACGAGACATTTCCACGTTGATTATAGCTGGCAAGTTATGAAATAAACATTTGCACATCTATTTAATTTATTTGAGATAAATAAAACGAAAAGTATTTGAAATCAAATAGAGTCGTAATATGAACCTGATCGACATATCACGCTTATTGAAAATTACGTAAATAAAATGAATATACAGGTCGTTAGCACACACATGAAAGTTGATAATTTCATTTCCTTTTCGTGTACTCTTTTTTTCTTCTGTACTGATCTTTTATTTTTCAATAATACCCTTTCATCATAGAACATAAGTAATGTAACTAAATTATTAGATCATTTTAATTGAATCCAAGTTGTGATTGAATACCAAGAAATAGCAATTGAATATTTACTAGAAATTCTATCTTCAATTCT